>JBAIZL010000001.1:295672318-295887318 GCA_036971475.1 Prosapia bicincta
TCGAGGGGGCGCATAGAGTTTCAAACGGGAGCGGGGGCTCGCGGCAGTTTATTCCATACAAAAACAGTTTAAAAGGTAAACTAGTTTCGTTTTTCTATTCGGGTGACTTAAAAATTAAATAATATATGAATACATTGTGAACAATTTCAGAAATCATTACTGTACAATTTTGAATTGTTAAAACTTATTAGCTTTGTATACTAGACCACTGATTTCATTACGGGAAAGGCGGGAAAATAGACGTGTTATTTTTCTGTAATAAAGTAATTTAACGTCTAAACATAAAAAATATTGTATTGTGATGGTACATATAAAAATATAAAACTAATTATTTAGTGGAAAATAAGTGAAAATTTTTAGTAAGAATTTAGTATACTGCAGCATTTTTCGGTTTTTACTAAAAAAATGCGTCTTTTCTATTGTCAAACTGCACTGTAACAATTTCTAGCAGATTTTTAATGGGATTTTCTCTATAACCTCAAAATTTGACATTTCAATAAATTGATCATTTTTAGATTGTTTGTCTTCATTTATATCATTTTCAATATCATTGGCTTCTTCATCAGGTTCATCATTTGGCAGAGACTTGTTTTCATTAGAATCATCAAAAACTATCTAACAAAATTTCTGGTAGGGCGTATTTCATGAATTTTTTTTGGTACACTACAACGAATTTTTGTCTCTTCAAATGCAACAACAGTAAAATGTTAAACTTAGAAACTAAAATGCTTTACAACACTAAAATAATAATATCAATAAAAACAGTAATAATTTAAATTCATAAAGTCTTTTGTAATGTAAATAGCCACGCACGAAGAACTCTTTACAAATATCTTACACGAAAGGGCGCTGACGGTCGAAACCTCTGCAATCTGACCGCATGTGACAAAGATTAAATTCACGCTAAAGCTACGAGGAAAATATTAACAAAAATAGGTTGGCTCGTTTTCAAGAATGCAGGTTGTGGATTAACGAACCGGAAATAAACTTCTGACAACTGGAAAGACGTTTTCTTAAATAATGATACATATGAAGAAAAACTCCTCATGCGCCCTCTCAAAGGTTAATTAGAACCTAAATGCCATCAACCTTTCAATTAAACAAAATCAGTAAAATAATTACCTCCATAAATTCTAGTCCACATTATATGCGTAAAAAAATTTGTTTATACTATTAACTTCAGAAGTTGGTGTTGCAGAAAGTCCTAGCATTATTAGTTAGGATTATATTATCCAAAAACATGCTATTGTACAAAAATATTAGTGTTTCAATGTCATTCTCTTGTTTTAATCTTACTTAATATTAAATATTTACATTAAATTTTATATTCTTGAACAAAATTTACTTTAGTTTTTTTACTTAATATTTTTTATTCTATTTTAAGTTAATCATTTGGTTTTACTATTAATTTATCTCATCATCTACTACTATTATTCTTTAACCTATAATATTTACATGTAATTTATTTTTATATGTCTACTAGCTAACATTTTTATATCTATTTATTCTAATATTGGATCTTAAAGCCTTTTAACAACTATTTTTCTCATTATTAGTACTACCATTTTGAAAATTTCCAACCAAATATCTCTGTTATAATAACATGACTGTAAAGACATTTACAACCATTTAGTCTTACACCTCCTACCATTTAGTATAATAAATATCGTCTTTTATTATAAATTTTTAACCTGAGTAAGTGTTAATTTTATATTAGTTTTATAATGATAATAACTAGTAAGATGTTGAAGTGTGTGTTCACAAAATTGGTAAGTTTAAAATCATTTGTGAATTGCTTGGTAATTGTTTTTCATGGATTTTATAGAAGAATAAGTTTTTTGAATTAGGTTTAGTGCAGGGGTGTTCGAAGTTTTTATTACAGAAAAGGAATATTATTTTATATCAACATAATCATTACAGTCTTGAAGTTTTTCTCAGTACAGTAGAGCGTCGAAAATCCGAACTAATTGGGACTTGGGACGGTTCGGATTTCCAATTTGTTCGGATTTTTGAACATAACCTAGAAATTCCTACTTTCATTAAAAATGTTGAGATAAATGAAAATAAACACTTTATGTACTTACATATATCATAACTGTTGTACTTTGATTTACTTGTATCTTTAAATCCAGAAGAATCCACTTATTTTACATAAACAATTCACTGCACAGTTACAAATGTATGTTTCTATACACAAAAATAATAAACACAACTGTATGAAAACCCTAAAATATTTTATATGAAAAACTTGCTAATTTTGGGTTGTGTGAGTTTCAACTGGCCTTACAACCCGGTCAAATTTTGAGTTTTCTGTCAGTAAAATTCTTTATTCATTTAAGTAGCAGGAGCTGAATTTGATTGCATTTGGGCTGCACTTTTTACTAAGACCTCACTTTCTCTAACGACATAAAAGCTTCAGAATGTGAATATACGGGGTCATCTGCTGCGTCTTCTTCTTCGCTGTCACTGCATTCTTGATTGTCTGGCTTTTGCAATGAAGATACGATGTCGTTATCATCCAAGGTTTTGTAGCCCTAGTCATTTTTATCAAAATCCAACCATTCCACAGCGTCAGTTTTGATGAATTATTGAAAACCTGGAACTGACTGGCCTAACATGACCACCTCTCACAATCTCAAGCGCTTCAGACTGATTTTCATCAGTGTCAGCATCCGATTGTTCCCCTCTGGCCAAAATTTATTCCACATAAATATTTATTTCATCAAGTTTTCTTTGGCTAGCAAGTCCGAGGAATCTGGTAACACGTAGCAAGAGTCTTTTAGATTCAGCTGAACAACACTTTTCTCATTATCTGTGCAAAATACAGTTTTGCATGGTTAAGCCTCCATTACATGCATAGAAGAAATATCATGAATACATGCATGGCGTGATTTCCTCACTCTAATTTTATTTGGTTTGTTTCAATTATTTAGCTTTAGCAATAAACATAGAGTAGGTCTATTAATTATTTTTTACAATCTTTGGAGCCTTAACTATGTTTTGTACAAAATGTTTCTTTTTTTAATTAATAGGTAAAATGGGTTAAAATATTTATTTAAATGCCTCAAATCCTACTAGCAGACCTTTACTTTCTGTAACGAGGTTAGATGTGTAGGTGGGGAATTCCTCTCCAAATTAGGTTTTGATGTGGAGTTATATAAAATACACTAAATTAATAAAGTCCTTCTATATTATTAGGTTGTCCTTTTAAATTATGTCCATGTTGACAAATAAAACTAATAATTTGTATTACAAGATATATAGACTACATCAATAATTCAAAAAATAATGATTTAACATGAAAGAATTACACGCATAGATGGGAATTCTCTGCCAAAAGCACTCTAAACTGTCTTGGTTGGTTGTCTATTCTCTCAAGATCAACTTAATCGGTTTTATTGGGGTGCGTGGTGGGTAAAAGGAAGATATCCTCAAGTTTCACTCAAATGTATCCACACGTATAGTAATATTACAAAATTAAGTAATAAAGTCGGAATTCCCAGCAGCACATGTAACGGAGTGTTAAGAGAGGTGTTCAGATTATTGACGCTCTGCTGAATAACTTTACATGTATATACTTAAACATCGCAATTTGGTTTATATGCAAGAAGACAATTAATGACTAGCATTTATTATAGCAGTGCTTTTTCCCAAGCACTATGTGAAAGTTTCAGTTTTAAATAAGTACTATTTTTGTTTTGGTCTACATTTATTTATATAACACTTTTAAGAAAAGGAAGACTTTCCATTGTGATATATAGGCAGGGAGAAAACTGTATATTTATGGAAATTAAATTTCCTCGCCAGACAGTGATTATTAATAGTAATACAATGAAAATAAGAGAAATAACCCCAATACCACAAAAATAATAAAAATAACAAATAATACAAGTTACTTAAGATTAAAACCATATGTACATTCCAATGACCATGTCATCATTATCAGAGGGTCTTATAACAAAATATAATCTACCAACAAGAAGTTACAAACTAGAGTGACACCAATCATTTTTTGTAACTTCTTGTTTGCTAGATTGTATTTTGTTATAAGCCCCTCTGATGATGATGACATGGTCATCCAAATGTACATAAGGGTTTAATCTTAAGTAACTTGCATTATTTTTGTGCTATTAGTGTTATTTCCAATATTTTCACTGTGATATATTGTACCACTGTTCTCTTGGTATTGTATATTAATAGTAATGTAAATATATTATTCAAGTAAGTAAGAATGGTTTAACTTACTTTTAAAACCAAAGCTGTTACTGAAATTGAAACCAGTAAATGTAAATTGCTAGAATTTATTATTGTGAGTATTTACTGGTATATTGATGTTAGGTTATGTTTTTTTTTCAAAATTATAAATCTTTGAACAAAAGCGACAATAAATTTTTGTTGCACTTTGTTTTTTTACATCTGGCTGCATCACAAAATATTAATTTTTTTGCCTTCTAGCATTTCGACTTGTGGTCAATAGAGCTACCGTAAATTTAATTGAAAAGTATTGTTTAAATGATGTTTATAAAATTTACTCCAAGAAATATGTTACATTTTGAAAGTATTAATTGATTCATTTAATAAAGAACTTTTAGTTGCTATTAGTATCACTTGGCAAAAAAAAAACACTACTTACAGATATTTTTTAGCAGACTAGTTTCACACTAGATCAGTGCGAGTCTTGTCCATGACTTACAGCATTGATCAATGCACTGATCTAACGTGAAACGTGTCTGCTGAAAAATATCAATGAGTAGTGGTTTTTTTGTCAAGTGATACTAAAGGTAGTTATTTAAAAAACCTCAACTTGTACCACACAAAAACTGCAAATAACTTTATACAATTTTGATCTCATTTCCACAATATTTTAGAACCAGAATAAAATTTGTTATCAATTAATTATATTTACCACTTTTAGATAATTCTTAAGTTCAAATGAAACATTGTTATAAAAGCTAAACATTTATTGGCTACAGCTTTAGTTGGTATTTACAATTATTTGATTGTGTATTTCAGACAAACATTGTGGGGAATTCTCCCTTCAGAGAGCGTCTTGGTAGCAATCGGTTGTCAGACAAGCCTCGGCCTAGGTCTGTCTGTTACTATTGTAGCATGACGGTGATGGAGCATGTTATTAGTGGATGTTTGTAGATTTAGAAGCCGGGTTTAGCTTGGCAAACTGATATACTCCTAATAGTAGTTGCATTTAAAGCAAGTAGTTATTTAATAACAGTTTAACATGCTTTAAAATAATGATTAACATGCCATTGTTCTGTAATTTGACGGGTTTGTAATTTATTTATGTATGGGTTTGGGCTATAAATACAAAATGGAATACTTTACTAATATTAAAACTGTGTTGTTTCACTTATAAAGAAGAATAATTTATTTAAGGTTTATACATTAACAACTATGTAAATTGTATAAGGACAAAATTGTATCACTTAAAATTTCAAATACTTTTTAGAATCATATGACTAAAGTCCACACAGGTATAAAATAAAGTCATATAAAAATTATTATTTCAAAGAACATGAGTAGGCCTAATATAAAAATTGAAAAATCTCAATATTTGTTTATACAAATATTACCAAAATGTTTATATAAACCTAAATAGGCCATTTTTTATTTCGTGTAATTAAATTTATAAAAATAAAGTTTAGCTCTGGCACAAGGCTTATATATGGTGTAAGTTATAATAGTAAAACTAACTTATTGCCTGAAAACTACAAAAAAGTAAAGAAAAACTCAAGGTATACAGTGAAACGTTAAAGAACAGAATCAACAATAATTGAAAGTGCCAGAAATTAGAACTTACTTTCCAGTCATTTAAGTTGAGAGTAATTCTGAGAAACACTATTCAATGGGTTGCAGTGGGAAACAGTCATTGTGTATATGGATATTTTGTCAGAAATCAACAAAAATAAGCTGTTGTCGTATTTTCCATCCTAAAGGTTCTATATTGCCTGGCAAATGCTATATTTTTGTAATTGATAGAGCACAGCTTTGCCATTGTAACACTGCTTGAGTTATGGGTATGATATCTTAAAATAACCGTACTTTCTTTTGTCCAGTTTTTCTTTTTTTTATTTCCAATTGTTTGGTGCATACTTACAAGTATTTAGTGGTTTATATTGTTTTTTAAAATCTTTTCAATAATTTATTTTTAAAAAAATCTTCCACAATAATCTAATTATTGACTTATAACAAAAAGCACCATCTTATAAACTGTTAAGTATTGAAAATTAGTTTTAAGTACTCAGAAAAACATTTGTAATGTTGATCATGAGAATTATCAAGTTTTGAAAGTGAAAAAATTTGTTTTGAATAGGCATTTAACCAAAATAATATATAAGAATCTTGTGCAAAAAAAGTAATATACAGTAAAAACTTGATTAATCGTCATCATTGGTCCCAAGACTTGAGCGAATAGAGTGATATCAGAAACACTGTATTATTTTTCAAAAACATAATCTCAATCAATTATATTATAGACAAATATCACTCTAACAGTAATGTAATATATTTCAGAGCAAAAAAAATAATAAATGCGATGTAATAGCAAATAAAACTATTTATTATATGATAAAAAGATTCGCACAGTAGCTATAAATGAGCAAAATAATGTACAGTAATATAAAGTTACAGGTGAAATAGTTCATGTAGCTTAACAAAGTGAACACGTCACTGCACCTTAAAGCACTTTGTTACTACAGTATTATTATACAGCAATGACGGTTAACAGAAATTGATGGTTTAAATAATTACGGTTAAACAAAGTTTTACTGTAGATTAAAACTTTAATAAATATTGTAGCTTTGGACACAGCTTTGCTTTTACTATAGTAGTAATGTGATGTGCACAAATTACTTTCATTTGTTTGCTGTTACTGTTAGGAGAAGCATGGGCGCATGTCTGACAAGCTGCTTCTTTTGAGGTGAGTGGATTAATTGCTTTATTATTTAAAACTTTTAATTGAGAAAGTTATTTGCATATTTATATTTTCAAATAATATTTTAATTTAATTATTTAACACGTTGACTGTAGAAGACATGAGTAACAATGGACCTAGCAGTTTTTGTATTGCACATCTTGAGGTTTTTCTATAATTACACTTTTGGTATTAACTTTTCAAAAAAACCACATTTGCTGATATTTTTTAGCAAACACGTTTTCCACTAGGTCAGCGCATTATTCAGTGCTGTGAGTTACGTAAAAGACTGTTGCTCAGGTGTGTTGTATCAGTATGAGTCTGTTGTGTTTGGTGTTCTGTGGTGTGTTATTGTTCATAGAGTAGTTGTTACTTATGTGTTCAAATATAGTATTTGATTGTGAATGTGTTTTCTTGTTTAGAATGTGTTGTGGATAGTATTTATACATGCAACAACCGCCCCAACATTTACATAGGACAGACAGGGAGAACATTTACCACAAGATACAATGAACACATAAAAGATAAAAAGATACAACCAGAATCAAATTTTGCCATACACATACAAAATACACTACATTCATAGACTAACATAGACACAAATCTAAAAATCCTACACTACATAAAAAAAAGCAACAAATTTAACAACAGAAAACCACGAGATATACAAACACCATAAATACTATCCGCAACACATTCTAAATGACAAAACACACTTACAATCAAATACTATATTTGAATACATAACTAACAACTACTGCCACCTGTTAAATATTAAAGAGCATTGGCTATTTGATTGATCAACTACGTCCATAATTCTCTTCATGGAGTTGTAATTATGACTATTACTGATTTGTTTATGTCACCAGCTGGATCAGTTGTGGAAGATCATTCATCTATGCGTTAGGAGGGTATTTTAGGATGGAGTATATCAAAAAAGATGAGATTAACCAATATGTGTTGATGTCAAATATCAGTTCTTAGTAAGTTACATACTAGGTCAAATATATGTCCTTAAAAATTAAAGAATTTCAGTTGATAAAACGACATTGGGTGAGACCAAAGTTTACTTACTGACAGATCAAAGAATCCTGGGATAATCTAGTTGTACCTCCATTTTATCAGGCCAGCCATTTAAATGAATCAAAATTTAAAAAAAAAAATAATGTATTCTGTTCCTCAAAAAATTACATGTGTCAGTTGGTCCAAAGAGGAGCTTATTTGGTCAAGTTTTTTAACCAATAAATCGCTAGTTTATTCGGTCCAAATAAACAGAGAAGTCAACTTGGGTGAAAAGTTAATTCACTAAATGTTTCAATACCTCGAAACAAAATTGATTCTGAAGTGAACCCCTAACTGTAAGTTACCAAACCGTACCTCATTGCTCAAAAGTGACCATTCATAAATATAAAGATTCTATTATATCCTTAATCTTGCCTGCATTTATCTTAGGCAGCAGACATACAGAAAGCAACGGGTGATCGCAATGCAACATAATCTTGAGTTGCTATTAGAAAATTTGCTAGTCGGTTTACAAGATTGTTCATATAAAGTTGCTAGTTTATTTGTCAGTTATGTAGTCCTCAGAGGAGGATGCCGTCCTTGAGTATATTTTAAGAAAGAAGCTACATAAAAAGACAATTCAGTGTACACCCCTATAACATCATTAATGCGAGACAAAGTCAATACATTGCAGTGCAAAATTTACGAAACTACGTGGACCAATTTTTTTAATTATTATCAATTATGAGTATTAGCAGTTACAACTACTTTTTAAGTCATGTATTTTAGAACACCAATAAAAAACAACTAATTGACAAGAACCTATTTCAGCTGGAGAAAGATTAACAATTACACTCACCTAAGGTTAATCGCTTATTTATGTATTTCTTTTTATGTATAACTGTAAAACTTAAAGTAACATTACGTTGAAATTAAATAAAAATTAGTTTTTAAACAAATAAAATTTTATAGTTCGAATGCCGATTTTAAAAATTTAGGTACACATTTGTGTCATCTTGAAGTTATTTGGTACACAAATCATGACCAAATCCCGGCAATATTTTGTTATTCTGACATACTATAGCAGTTAATAAAAGACTATTCATAAAAACAGAAACATAAAAAATACAAATAAAAATAATTATTATTTATAAACGATAGCACTCTTGAGAAATGCGTACAAAATACAGCAAATACTACTGAGAAACAAGTTTACAGCATGTCGTGACTGGATCCACTCTAGTTTCTGTGTCACCCGCTAGTCACGCTGCTATCACTTCACTATGAATATGTGCATTCAACTCTATATGCTGTGAAAAAGCAACTTCAGTTTGCGTTGCATTGCCGTCACCAGTTGCCTTCTGTATATTCGCAGCCTTAAACTCTCAGACTTGAGGGACATTATATTAGAAAAAACACCAACAGGTTTATTAATACAGTGCTTTGTCTTAAAACCTTTGTTTAGTAGGACCAGCTCTTTAATTGGTCCAAGTCATGTCGGTCTCAAATTATGTGGTACAATTATCCAGAATTTACTATGTTTGTTAACTATTAATAACTTTCAAAAATTAAAATGTGTAAAAGTAGCTTTATAAAGTAAACATCACGTGTAAAGAAAAGCTTTACACAAATAAAATATTTGGATTTGTTTGTTTATCTGAATGAACATAAATAAAGGAAGGTAGTAAAACCAAAGTTAAAAGGTGGCACTTTTTCTTATCATAAAAAAAATTAGAACATTATTTGTTTAAACAGTTTTAGATTTTTTTTTTGTTGAACAAAAATGCGGTTGTTTCATGAGTCAAGTACACTTTTTCAAATCCTTTAATAAAATGCTTGACTCACAAAACAACCATATTTTTATTTAACAAAAAAAAAAAAAAATGTTTTTTGAGTGTACATATCAAATTTTTAGAATATAAAAGACAAAAAAGAAATTTCAAATGTAACGTACCGTAATTTAGTTTTTTAGTGCTTACATATGTATTTCAGCCTCGCAGTGATAGTTTTAAATTTCATGAGAGTTTATTCTTTAAAACAATTGAAAGACTTACACAAAACTCACAAATTAATCATTATTGACTCATACACGTTTCAATGATAAAGTCATCATCAGTCAGTGTTGCTACTACAAACTCCAACGTACAACTATACCCATATACATAGTAGTAAGTTAGAGTTTGTAGTAGCAACACTCACTGATGATGATGACTTGCGATTGAAACAAGTATGAGTCAATAAATGGTTGATTTGTGAGTTTGGTGTATGTCTTTTATTTGTTTTAACATAACCTCACAAGCTAAGCTCTAATTACTTTTTTATAGGTCAGGTTCTAAAGTAATGGAGCGGGGACGAGCTTCGCCTGCAACTGATGTCGTTGGGCCTTTAGCTTCTGCTGCTTCAAGCATTGATAATGAACACACAGATGTTGTGGATGATAAGTATGTAGCAGTGGCTGTGAAAAATTACAACATCTAGTTTGAAAGAGATTAGATATATTTAATATAGAAATTGTCAAATTTTAGTTTTTTTGTATTTCTGTAGTTTTATAATGTCTTATATTTAATTACAGTAAAACTTAGTTTTAGCATCGTTGAATGCACTGTGTAATTTATGATGTTATATTCGAGTAACACTATATCTGAGTCTTGTGTGGAGATTGTGCTGCAAATAGCTCATAATTCATGTACACTTGAGAAATTATTATAAGGCTTATAGAAAAATTATAACTACTCAGTACTTAAACAAGTAATATATAAAAAGAATTTTTTAAAGTAAATTTCTACTGAGGTCAACAAAGAAACATTTTATTTTAGTTACTTTTTACTTTATAATTACAATTAATATAAATATCTATATATATATTGTGATATTTCACGTTGTCCATTATTTTTTCGTTGCACTGATTTTATGAAGCTATTATTATTACTTGTAAATAATTTTTTCCATCACTAAGTGCAATGATTTTACCTTATGTGATGAGGCACCTTTCGGTCACTTGACCATTGTCAAATCACTGAATTAATTTTCTCCTAAACAAAATACAGTAATTAACAAAGCAACAAAAATAGCCGAATTACACGTAATTAAAGAAAACATTAAATCTGCTTACCATAAAAAAAGCCAAATTAACCTACTAGAGTACACAACCAATTTAGAAATTATGAAAACCTTTCATAATCTCATACCTATAATACACGAAAAGATAGAACAGGAGAAAATTATTTCAGTGATTCGACAATGGTCAAGTGACCGAAAGGTGCCTCATCACATAAGGTAAAATTATTGCACTTAATAGTAGAAAAAACTATTTACAAGTAATAATAACTTCATATATATATATATACATATATATATATATATATATATATATATATATATATATATATATATATATATACACATATATTTAGGTTAATTCTAGTCGAGCGTAAAGCTTATTTAGGAATTTTTGGACTAGATAGGAGACTGACTGGCTTATCTAGTGGCAATAGTCTAAAAGTGCAATCTCTTGGAAATAACACATCCCAACAAATAGTTGCCATAGCCTAGCAACCTATCCTGGGATGTTGGCAGAGCATACAGACCCCATCCCCGATGCGGTGCAGATGGGCTGCCAGGTAGTTGTGGCCAGTTGTAGTTCTGAACACAGCTACTGCTACATCTCTAGGCGAGCACAATTCTTCTGCAGGTTTACCAGTTGCGTGTCCTGGTCCAGTTGTTTAGCGCTAGCTTAATTCTAGTCTTTGCAGAAGAGTAGGACAGCCCAAGGAGGTTGTTAGAGAGCAGTGCAGTTTTTAGCGAGAACATCGGCCTTTTCATTCCCTTTCACGTCAACATGGCTTGGGATCCTCTGCAGGTGTAAGGTCCAGCCACCTTCTTTTAAGTTGGATATCAGAAATACAGCTTTTTGGTTCTGTTCAAAGTTTTCTGACCTTTCTGCTGCCTCATATATTGCAGCGATCTCCCTATCATAATTTGTGAGAGGCCTTGGAGCTGCTATCACTGCGGAGACCTGCGTCACCAATATGTAGTCTTGAAGACATATCTAGACTATACAAACTAACAAGCTTAATAATCACGGCAGCTGAGAATCGATTATGATAACACGTTGAGATAAATGTGCTATATGATTATTTGTAAAAAATAGAATTCATATTATTATAGAGCAACACACAGACAAATTCTATTTAGTGAGTGTGTGATGCCCTTACCCTTGTATTCCCACTAGCACCACCTTTTCTGCCAGCTCAAGTCTTTGTCAGATTTTAATAAAAATAATATTTGAACCTTTCTAATGAAGGTTAGATTTAACTTTCTTAGATTTTCTTTCCAAGAAATCTAGCTACATTAGTAGAACAATAGAAATACTGCTAATAACTATCCAAACTTCAATTTTTTTTGTAAATTTGTAAAAACTTTTTACATCAGCAAGGCACTGATAAATATCTCCACAAGCGATTGGAAATGTTATGTCTCAGTAAGTTTTTACAAATTTACAAAAAAATAATAAACTTCGGATAGTCGTAAACTAATATGAAGTTGTTAACTATGTTTCACCAAATGTAGTGGACTACAAAATTCAAAAATACTCTTATAGACATTTTAGTCTTTTATTTTCATGAAACATGTGGTAGCTTTTAAAATAACATTTTTATGTTACATTTGAAGCTAAATAATTTTCTTGATGCAAAAACTGAGTTTTTATAGGGAATTTTATATTAATAAACACAGGGCTACAAAAAAATTGATGTTGTAGCTAAGTTTATGTTATGTCAGAGGATGTTCAAACCTCGTTCAAGTGTATAGTTTTTAAAAGTCATTGGACACAAATTTTAGTCATTGCATGAATATTCTTTTGTGATCAAAAATAATTAATCTATATTTGGTTTGTTCATGTTTGACATATTGTATTGCAGTTAGTAAATAAAATTAGCAAAAAAATAATGAAACTACGTTATTTTCTTTCAGAGATTTAAACTTCTGTAGTGAATTTATATTATAGTTAACTCAACATCTTAGAAAAACCTGTATAAAAACATTGTGCACATTGAACACCAATAATTTTCACAGGTCATGGAAAATGAAGTTCTGCAGGTCATAATCTAAGTTGTTTTATAATTGCAGTCTTTCTCAAGGAGAGATTCTCGTGCTGAAAGACACTGCCACCAATCAAGAGATAATTGAAGCTATGAGGCATCCAGTCCATGGGATAGGGTTCTTCAGTCCTCAGACAAGTTTACCGAGTAATGCCTTCGTCAGCTTTGATGCAGTCACATGGCTACGCAACCATGTAGAAAATATTGTTACACAGGAGCAAGCTGTGCAGATATTAGACGTAAGTAATGGTATCGTTAAATACTCATTCGTTTCTGCCTAATGTAGTTACTTTCACTTTTTTAAACTTTCTTGCTCTCTGCTTTATATAAAACTAGCAGAGTACCTGTCGTTCATACAGGATTAAGGTATATTTGTATTGTGCTTATTCCATTCCGAATTACAAAACAGTGATGAAATAAGTTAACTCTAGGTTGAGAAACGATTTTTAATATGAACATGTTTACACAAAAGAAATTTTTATAAAACGATCGTTCCTGACAGCATTCTGAAGTTTCAGCAAAAATGTTCCATTGCAGTATTTTCCGCATTTATTTCCAAACGGACCTGTCTTTTCTTGAGGAGACTCTCTTCCTCGCAGAAATGACATTGCCCTTTAATCTTTTTCCTTTTAGGCATTTTACTGTTGTCGATTCCACCATATATGTTTTAAGTATATGAACAAAATTTAATTTACTGAAATTAAATCCCGATAAGTATATCAAACTATAAACTTGCCGATTATTGTCTTGAAAAACCAAGAGAAGGAAAAGCTTCTCCTTATAACATGACATTTGTAAAGTTTCACTGACCTTGAAAGATGAATAAGAACAAACATTTACTATCGCCTGTTTAAATGTGTTTAAAAGCGACTTTTACAGGTGATTAAAAACACTTTTACTATCACCTAATTAAGCCAAGTACATTAAGATGCCATTAAATTTTTATATAATACTATAGATAAATCCTAAAAGTGTTATAAGGTTCTTACTGTGACAACCTTAAAACCTACAGCAATCATTAGTCAACATTTATATGCACATTTTATACAAATCGGAAAATAAGATAACATTTGGCACAAAAATAGGCCAAACCTACGATAATTGGTGCAGTAAGTCGGATCGAAATGCGGTTTTTTGCATTCGATTCAGGAAGCCACCACGAAAGTTTGTGAACATAGCCACTTTATAAGAAATCAAAATGCATCGGTGCATAAGAAAAATGCATTTTTTTCAAAGTGCATTCACTGGCTCGATTAAAAAAAAATGTATAACTCAGTGAATAATCATAGAAATTGGCCGAATTTTAGTACTTGGGGGTTTTTGGGGTCGCTGAACATTAATATGATATCTGTAATGACCCCCGGGCTACCTGGGGCCCAGGGCGGATGACATCAACCTCATCTGGAATTTTCCGTAAGTAAAATATAAAATTGATCGAAACTCGTTACTCGGGGGTTTTTGGGGTAGCTGAACACGAATATAATATCGACGATAATCATTGAAGAACCTAGGACTCAGGATTCAGTTACCCCAAAAATCCCAGAGTAACGATTTTCCATCTCCTTTTTACAATCTTTTTATTTATTTGACTAAATTAAATATGTGACGTATATAATAAAGGAAAACAACCTTGAAATCTTCAGTAAACATTTTTTTATTTAATTGTATTTACATAACTTAATCATTCTCTTCGTTGTCATTTTCTTCATCTACTAAATCTTCATCCACATTATCATAAGATTCTGCTTCCGAACACTTCTCAATATTCGTACAGTTTGACCCAGCACAATTCTTGCATGCGATGTTGCATACTAACCCGTGCTTTCTGCATCTGCACGAATTACCGCAGTCGGTTTTGCATGCGCAGAATATCAAACTCATGATATTGGGGGACCGGGTGACTGAGTCATCCTTACGGAGATCAAGGCATTATCGATGAGCGCCCATCCCTAGTCTGTTGGATTTATAGAATTTTCTCCGTTCAACCAATTCTGGACTTGCAAATACACCCGCTTGAAATGTTGCGTGAAAGCATCTACAGTTGGCAGGATCTGTCCGATGTTCACTTTTTTATTTTTTGCAACAGCTGTTAAATACATCCTGTATCTATAAGTCTCTGCTAACTGAATATTGCTCTGTTTGTATTCATCGGGTATATTTGGCTTGCGAAAACTGAGTGGAGCATTATTCATCGCCAGAATTAGTTGACAACCGTGCTCAACCAACTCTTCAGTAGACAAACCAATTTCTTTAAATTTTTGTGAATGCAAAAGAAGGTCTGGATATTTCTGGAATGTTTTGATAAACTTTATTTTTCCTTGGTTAAAAGTTGCCGATACTGTATCGCATCCTGTGAAGGCATGGAGTAATAAAATATTTTCCAGAATATGTGGTGTGCCGTTTAAACTGTTAGAAGAGTATACCAATTCGGGTTTATTCAGTCGAGCGGGTTTTAGGTCGAAAACTTCGGAATCTGATGAGGGCAGCAACTAACACAACGATGTCGGTATCTTCTGCGACAATCACCACTTTCTTACAAATATCCTTTGCGATTTCTATTACAGTGGTAACTATCGTTCTTTCAGCATCAGCAGCACATTGAACGGAATCGATACCTACTTCTGTCAAGTTTAAGCGCAAAGTTTTTATAAAAATTATTTTTATTTTTGGTGTTGAGTAAAAATTTTTCCTGCTCTATTTTTAATGACATTGTTTCATTAAAATGAATTTGAGCCGAGGCTATATGTGTTGTGCAACGATTTCTCTCTGCTTCTTTGGTGGTCACACTTTCATACCCATCGAGAGCCACAGTAGAATTGATGCCTACGACCAGGAGATGTTGTAGGTATTACCCGCTCTAAGCCCCAGTTACTCGGAGGATCATTGCCGATATTATATTCGTGTTCAGCGACCCCAAAAACCCCCGAGTAAATGAGCTTCGATCAACTTCGAGCCAAATTTATGGAAAATTCCAGGAGATGCCGTAGGTATTACCCGCCCTGGGCCCCAGGTACTCGAGGATCATTGCTGATATTATATTCGTGTTCAGCGACCCCCAAAACCCCCGAGTAAGGAGCTTCCATTAATTTCGAGGCAAATTTATGGAAAATTCCAGGAGATGCCGTAGGTATTACCCGCCCTGGGCCCCAGGTACTCCGAGGATCATTGCCGATATTATATTCGTGTTCAGCTATTGCAAAAACCCCCGAGTAACGGGTTTCGATCAATTTTGTATTGTACTAATGGAAAATTCCAGGAGATGAGGTTGATGTCATCCGCAATAAGCCCCAGGTACTCCGGGGGTCATTACGGATATCATATTCGTGTTCAGCGACCCCAAAAACCCTTCGAGTACTAAAATTCAGCCCATTTCTATGATTATTCACTGAGTTATACATTTTTTTTTAATCGAGCCAGTGAAAAAAATGGATTTTTCTTATGCACCGATGCAATTTTGATTTCTTATAAAGTGGCTATGTTCACAAACTTTTGTGGTGGCTTCCTGAATCGAATGCAAAAAACCGCATTTCGATACTGAGTTATACATTTTTTTTTAATCGAGCCAGTGAAAAAAATGGATTTTTCTTATGCACCGATGCAATTTTGATTTCTTATAAAGTGGCTATGTTCACAAACTTTTGTGGTGGCTTCCTGAATCGAATGCAAAAAACCGCATTTCGATCCGACTTACTGCACCAATTATCGTAGGTTTAGTGCTTTATTTCCTCGCCTACAAGGTGAATTGGTTGAGCTGGATAAGGTTGGTTAGGAATAGTAGCATATAGAAAACAATGTTTGAGGTTATAAAGAAGCATTTTTCAATGCTTGTTTATAATTAAAGCTTCAATGAACGAATATAGGGCATTATTATTATAATTGTTTTAAGAACATACAAAAAAACTCCAAGGTTAAACTATGCAAGAATTAACTTGTTATGCAGCTACAAAACGAGATAATATTATATAGGAATTTGCATTGCCTCATGGTAAAATGAAAGTTTAAATATACCAAAGTTATTGTTTCAAGTTATGGTTCTGAGAACCATCATTTGCACATTAAATAGATTTTTGTAGCAGTAGACGTACACAAAGAATAGTTACTTTTATGAAAAGATGTAATAAATCTAGTGTAAAGTTTATGAATATGCTTGAAGTATTTGTCCTTGTTATTCCTGTTTTTATTTAGAATATATAAGAGTAGGGCCAAACATAAAAACTTTTAATAAAACTACTTTTAATCATACAATTTATTTTATTTTTGTTATGATATTCTTTATGCATTTGTTATGTTTGTTTCTAGAACCTAAAGAAAGAGAAACTGATTTGCCATGCATCTGGAGATTTCTGTTTCCCAATTATTATAGGTTTTTACCTTTACCACATAGTTGCTCAAGAAAAAGATAAAGAAAAAGGTATTTTAAGTTTTACTGATGGTTGAATTAACAATGTATTTACATTAAAAGAAGGTTTGAAAATTTATATCTTAAGAATTGTGATCAATGTTGACAACTTTTTTCGGTACATATCATAATTAGGAGAAATACATTATTCGTCATAATTAGGAGAAATGATTTAACATTCAGAGAAAAATTTACTCTGGGACCTTGGAGTGTAAATTAAATCAAACAAAAATGTTAAATACATTTTGAACTCTTGTGTAAAAAGCAATTTTTCAAAGATAAACTTCAGTCTTCTTTACTTTTCTTTCCGAGTAGCGAATGTTATTTTCCTCAAGCCCGGGGAGAAAAGTGGCTTTCTTTTAATTTTCACCAGTGAATGCAAAACTGCTACTTTCTCTCAGGCATGAGCAACAAATTTTTTATCTGTAGATTCTGTAATAAAAGTTATAATCATATCTCTTAATCTTTTTTGTTTTGAAGTTTTCCGAGTAAATATAAAATTTTTAAACCTGGTTTGAATCTTAGTATTTAGTAAACTTTTTGCAGTTAATATACTTTTTAATAACCTATTTCACTAAAACACTTGTAAATATTTTATAACTTGCCTATAGTAGCACTTAATTATATTTGTTGAGGACGGCCGTTTCAGGAGATGTGTCCCATTGTTAACTTAGACCGTAACTGATCTCAAGGTTTTCGTAGGTCAAAACGGCCGTCGTCAAAAAGTATGAGTAAGTGCTGCTATAGGCAAGTTGTAAAATATTTACAAGTTGTTTAGTGAAAACTAGTAGATTACATGAAGATGGATTCAACTAATATAACCTACTTCAATTACTTTACCCTTACAAAAGCACTGTAAGCAATCTTGCCTGACTAAATGCTAAAGCCTAAGGTCGTTGCTGGCAAAGGTGTTGCCAAATAAAAAATTTTAATTGAATCAACTTCTCTAAGGAAACATACTGTAAACTTGACCTAACTGGTTACAAAAACCCTAAGACTTGAATCAAGGATATATCTACAAAAATGCAAAGATGACAGTTTGAATTCAAATAGAATATATATATATATATATATATATATAGATTTTTTGGACTAGGAGACTGACAGACTTACCTTGGTAAGAGTCCACACTGTAGTCTTGAAATAGAAACACATAAAAGCACTTAAACAATGATATATTTCAACCACACAGTGGTCTTTATCAATCGAAGAGAAAACACAAAAAGTCTGTCAGTCTCCTAGTCCAAAAAATCTAAATAATCTTTACCAACCAAAACTAACCTAAAATATATATATATATATATATATATATATATATATATATATATATATATATATATATATATATATATAGATTTTTTGGACTAGGAGACTGACAGACTTACCTTGGTAAGAGTCCACTCTGTAGTCTTGAAATAGAAACACATAAAAGCACTTAAACAATGATATTTCATGATTTTATTTCATTCTCTCATATTTCTTTTTGTGTTTTCTCTTCGATTGACAAAGACCACTGTGTGGTTGAAATATATCATTGTTTAAGTGCTTTTATGTGTTTCTATTTCAAGACTACAGAGTGGACTCTTACCAAGGTAAGTCTGTCAGTCTCCTAGTCCAAAAAATCTAAATAATCTTTACCAACCAAAACTAACCTAAATATATATATATATATATATATATATATATATATATTTAAAACAACATAGGTTATTCAAATACAAGAATAGTATTTATTTATATTCAAAGCTTTTTGTTATATATTTTAACGTTTTTTATATAAACCACTAAAACAATAAATAACAAACAAGAATTTGGAATATAGTATAAGTGAATTAGAAATGGATAAACAGAAAATATGAACACTTGAGCCATAACCTAAAAAAGATTATGATACAATATTAAAACCAGATTAAGAAGAAACAGCACTCAATTATAAATAAAACAACACAAGATTAAGAAAGAAATTTACAATATTGCATATAGTATCAAAACTTAACTGTTCATGACAGGAGATGAAAAATCAAATAATCAGTGTGTTATTTAACAGATGTTTCAACAATGAAAAAAAAAGTTTTATTCTTCTTCTCTAGAGTTTCAAATAAGAAAAATTCATTAAGAAAAAAGAGAGCTTTGGTACTGGAAGCTAAACTTAGTTGGTCCAGAAATTTTATTAGAGGAAGAATTTGAATATTAAGAAAGCTAGCCCAAATAAAAGTTAATAGAAGCTAATATTAGTGAAAGTATAAAAAGTATAGTGGTGAAAGAAATTTGATTATAAAATAAATTTAACGGCTATAAATTTGAACAAGAACAATAAGTCTCAGCTAAGTACTAGATTAAGGAAAACTTGTAATTATTAGTATTTAAGTTAATATTGTAGAACTATTCTTATAAGCAAAATCAGTTAATTAAATTCATTAAAAATCATTTTAATATTCTTTTCAAAACTCATAACTCCATGCCTAGGAATTTCATTTCTAAAATTTATTAAAGAGTTAATTGCATAAACCAATTTTATTTTGTAACCAGAAGTGCTCAATAGATTTATAATAATTAATACCCACCGAATAACCTGGTAGAAAAGTCTTGTGCTATTTAATTAAATTAAATTAATAGAAAAAGGGTATTTAAAAAAATGTTGTAACTAGAGTAATCAAAGACTAAATTAGAACAAAGATTAATTAAATTAAAAGAAAGTGTCCATTATTTATTACTATAAATGGTAAGTAATAAAAAAGAAAAATAATCTAAATTTTACTGTTAGGGTTACAATCATTTTGTAATTCTAACTGGCGCCCAGCAACTGAGCATCCTTGTTCTCTAAGGATAATTATTCAAATTTGTTTTATTATAAAAATTATTATTACAATTTGGGTACCACAAGGTGGAGCTGTTGTATTAAGGAAATTAATTATATTTACCATAACATATAAATATATTACAATATATATTATAACATAAATTCCCTTGGGCTTTATCTATGTTATAAATTGGCGCCCCACGTTGGGCGCCAATTTATAACATAATTTCCCTTGGGCTTTATCTATGTTATTTCAAGTTTGTTAATTTAATTGTTATAGATTAATTAATTTGTTTTAAAGTGTTGGGCGCCAGTTTACCTATTGTTCGACTGAAGTTCTAATTAAACATTTTGCTTATATTGTATAATTTTAAATTATGCTTCTTATTACTATGACCTACCTTTATTTTAATTATTTTGATTCCTTTTTCTTTATAAGATTTCAACGAAATTTCTTAATTAAAGTAGGCCTTACAAAGAAATACAAGACTTTTTAGTTATAACAATTGCTTTAATATTTTAGAACATTATTAATTCCTGTTGCCAGTTAAATACAAAGTATACATGTTAAATCTACATTTAATTACAAATTATTTCAGACTATAATGTCGAACCAAAATCTTATACGCGGTAAACAAATTCAAGTGCAGAAAAAGAGGGGCAGTCTTCTTGCGACCAAAAAAGTAGATGGACGTGTGTGGATGTTCCTGAAGAAAGTGTGTGAAATTGTTTAAAAGAAATATAAGTAATTTAATTATCGATAAATGTGGTGTTAAGAAGTTGGTGTATAGTTAATTTATTAAATTTATAATCACTGCATAATAAAGGTATCCTTGAGTCAGAGTACCAGATACCAATTGTGAGTGAAGTGTTGCAAAAAATCGTCGAACTAATGCCAAGGGTTAACGAAAAAAAAGGAAAGAACGTCACTGCACTTAAGTAAAACTTTAATTAAAAACTAATTTAAAAAATTATAAATTTCTGGTCAATAAAACAAATTTTCTAATATACAAGTAACTCTAAATTTCAAAAGAAAAAAGTAATTTCATAAGGCAAGAACCTAAACACGCCCCAAAAGTCTTTAATTTATTAGCTGGTCAAATTTAAATAATAATAAATAAAATGAATGAAATAAATAACAGGTTGTTTACCGTATAAGATTTTGGTTTGACATTATAGTCTGAAATAATTTGTAATTAAATGTAGATTTAACATGTATACTTTGTATTTAACTGGCAACAGGAATTAATAATGTTCTAAAATATTAAAGCAATTGTTATAACTAAAAAGTCTTGTATTTCTTTGTAAGGCCTACTCTAATTAAGAAATTTGGTTGAAATCTTATAAAGAAAAAGGAATCAAAATAATTAAAATAAAGGTAGGTCATAGTAATAAGAAGCATAATTTAAAATTATACAATATAAGCAAAATGTTTAATTAGAACTTCAGTCGAACAATAGGTAAACTGGCGCCCAACACTTTAAAACAAATTAATTAATCTATAACAATTAAATTAACAAACTTGAAATAACATAGATAAAGCCCAAGGGAAATTATGTTATAATATATATATATATATATATATATATATGTGTATGTATGAAATGTAGTCTTGAAATAGAAACACATAAAAGCACTTAACCAAAGATATATTTCAACCACACAGTGGTCTTTGTCATTTAAAGAGAAAACACAAAAAAACTATATTTATAAAAAACTGATATTTATTTTATTTCATTCTCTCATATTTCTTTTTGCGTTTTCTCTTTGATTGGCAAAGAACACTGTGTGGTTGAAATATATCTTTAGTAAAGTGCTTTTATGTGTTTCTATTTCAAGACTACAGAGTGGACTCTTACCAAGGTAAGTCTGTCAGTCTCCTAGTCCAAAAAATCTAAACAATCTTTATGAACCAAAACTAACCTAAATTTGTATGAAATGTGTAATTTTGGTCATTATAAAAATTTAAATTAACTTTTAAAATGATCTGTTATACAACTGGAAGCTATAAATGTATAATGTAGCAAGTAAAAAAATACCAGAAAAAAATTTAGTTGAAAAATTAATTGAATTTGTCTACATAGATCCAAAAGAATAGTTTCAAAGTTATTCTGTGGTGTATACACAATAGTTAGTTTATGTAATACAAATTATATTTAGTGCATTTGACATAAAATGTGTTTATATTGCAAAATAAATTTTTTGTTGTAGGTGATTATCAGCCACCATTAGGAGATCTGAAGAACTTTGAGGATGAATGGTTGGAAGTTGAAGTGAAACCTTCACAACCAGTTCCATTAGTACCCATCTTCTTAAGTGACACTCTGCCATCTCTCTGTCCAGAAAGAAAAGGTTCTTGACTTTTTTGCGTTTAAACCAACTTACTAACATTTCAATAGATTCCAGAAAATTATTTTCAAGTTTGTGTCTTGAGGCTCTCCAATTTATTAGTAATATTTATGAAATAACCTTGAGGGCATTCATACTATATAAATTAAAATAATGTACAGAAAGCTTAAAGCAAGTAATATAAACAAAATTTGTTTACAGTCAATGCCTCCTTAGGTCAACAAAGAAGAATTTTATTTGAGTTACTTTTTGTTTAGTATTTACAATTAATAAAGCAACATAAACTATGCATTAAAACTTTTGTTCTACCAAATAACCTAAAACATAAAATCAGCTGTTTTATAAAATCATGTTATTACTTATTTAATGCCAAATTTTACAAAATAACTATATTGCATATCTTGCCTATTTTGTAAAAAGTTTGTCTCCCTTATAAAATTAAATTTAATTCATGAAATTTAATTAATGAATTAGTATTATTTTAAAACTGCAATAACATCAAGTGTCATCTCTTACAATTAAAAAAAATGTATTTGAACTTGAGTGAATGGTGAAAAAGTATTTATTAACGATTGAAAAACTGTAGAAGTTATATATAATTTAAACTAATAGAAGGAATTGAATAACAGCTAGAACTGCTGTTTGTCTTATGTAATTTACATAACCCTTGCTATAACACTAATTACTTGGAATAATTTGCTGTGGTTTAATATTAAAAAATAATACACACAACCTCTAACCACAAATATTTTTATTCTAGTCTTATGTACATTTTGGTTACAAAGTAACCATCCTCAGAGACATGACAATAAATAAATACAGGATGTATTGTCATGTCTCTGAGGATGGTTACTTTGTAACCAAAATGTTTAAATATATTTAAGGTTATACCACAATAAAAATATTTAAGGTTAGAGGTTGTGTGTATTATTTACGTGATATAACACTTTACCAAATAGATTACCCTCTTAAAGCAAGACTGTTTATTTCTTTTTTATATTTAAAAAACGGTAAAAATATAGTCTTAATGATGTTGATTTTTTAATACTTTTTTTCTTTAATTACTTGTTTTAATGTGTAGAACACGAATATCAACTTTTTTCAGCTGAAAATAGGGAAAGTTACTTTTTTCACATTTTAAATGTTAGTCTATAATGGCATGTATAGTGTAAACAAGTCATGAGGACGTTGTTAAAACAATTTTTTCTTTTTATCACTCGTTTTAATGTGTAGACCACGAATATTAACTTTTTCCTGCAGAAAATACGAAAAGTTAATTTTTTTGCAAATTTTTAATGTTATTCTGTAATAGCATGTATAGCTTGAACCAGCTACACAGTAGCTACAGTGCACTTCACTACGTCAAAGTCAATTTATTTTAATACTAAATATTTAACTTTTGGTTATAATTTAATACAACAATACTACGTACCTACATTAAAATATACCTACGAAGAATCCAGTCAGGATAGATTTGGTTGTAATTTTCTGAATCGGCAATAAGTAAATATTTACCAAAATTACAACCAAATCTATCCTGACTGGATACTTCATAGGTATATTTTAATATAGGTATGTAGTAATGTTGTATAAAATTACAACCAAATCCAGATGTAGTGCAGTGCGCTGTAGCTACTGCGCGCCTGGTTCATGCTATAAGCCTATATCCTATTACAGACTAACATTTAAAATGTGAAAAAACTAACTTTCTGTAAAAAAAAAGATGTTCATGTTCTACATATTGTAACAAATAATTTTTTTTTAATAACTGAAAAAACCATTCTACAGTTTCAAATATGTAATAGTGTAATCTCATAAAATTTTCATAAAAAAATGAATTCATGTTTAATTTTCTATTAAAAGTATTTTTATGGCAGTTTTTTAAAACTATTATAAATAATAATTTTGTAATAAATAATAATGTAGTTTTGTAATTAGAAAAACTTCTTATAGTTATTAATCTTAACATCATTGGATGTTTTATAGTTCTATCATTCAAACGCTTTTAATTTCAGGTCCAATATATAAACACACTCATTTAGAGATTGATGTGCAAGGAAAGAGCGATCGAGTGGAATGGGGTCATGCTAGGTACCAGACAGTCTATCAGCCTGACCGTGCTTTTGAAATGGCTGTGCAATGGATGGCTGCTTCAGGGACTATTGTATCAGAACTAGTAAGTACCAAATTATACTACATAGAAGTTAATCAAAGTTATTCACAATAATGTAAAATATTGGTGTCAACTTTAATAATGTTACAGACCTACACCTAAATTTATAGCCATACGCCTAATGTTACAGACCTACACTTAAATTTATAGACATACGCCTAAAGTTACAGACCTACACTAGAAATTACAGACCTACACATAAATTTATAAACCTACCACTAATGTTACAGACCTACACCTAGATTTATAGACCTACATCTAAAGTTATAGACCTACACTAGAAGTTACAGATCTACACCTTAAATTTATAGACATACGCCTAAAGTTACAGATCTACACTAGAAGTAACGACCTACACTAGAAATTACAGACCTACACATAAATTTATAAACCTACCACTAATGTTACAGACCTACACCTAGATTTATAGACCTACACTAGAAGTTGCAGATCTACACCTTAAATTTATACACATACGCCTAAAGTTACAGACCTACACTAGAAGTAACGACCTACACTAGAAATTACAGACCTACACATAAATTTATAAACCTACCACTAATGTTACAGGCCTACACCTAGATTTATAGACCTACATCTAAAGTTATAGACCTACACTAGAAGTTACAGATCTACACCTTAAATTTATAGACATACGCCTAAAGTTTCAGACCTACACTAGAAATTACAGACGTACACATAAATTTATAAACCTGCCACTAATGTTACAGACCTACACCTAGATTTATAGACCTACATCTAAAGTTATAGACCTACACTAGAAGTTACAGATCTACACCTTAAATTTATAGACCTACGCCTAATGTTACAGACCTACACTAGAAGTTACAACCTACAATTGAAGTTACAGACCTACACCTCAAATTTATAGACCTACGCCTAAAGTTACAGACCTACACTAGAAGTTACAACTTACAGAAGTTACAGACCTACACCTTAAGTTTATAGACCTACGCCCAAAGTTACAGACCTACACTAGAAGTTCTGTTTCTTAGAATGTTTTCGACTAATATAACCAATTCATATTTTCCTTTTTAAATCGGGTCGTATTTATTTTATGAAGTTATATTTTATTTCGTTGTAATTGCAGCATATCGTTATTTTGTCACCATATTGAAGAAGCTTAATTATTATCTTTTTCATTTGTTTAAGTCAATAATTTTTAAGTAATCCCCCTCGTCATTCATTACTACTGAAAAAACCTGCTGACTTGTCATTTAAAAATATTTTTTGAGACTAAAGTTATGTCGTTTTATTATGTGAATAAATCATGATTTTTTTCGCTAACAAGATTGTTAATTTAGAGTTACTAAAACTAATTAATACATTTGCTTCTGATATCATAGACTTTAAGAGCTGACTTGAATGATCGAACTTTTATATTACGCAGCTGATATAATTTTTCTAATTAAGAATTAATTATAATTTCAACACATACCATTACACAGTGTCCATGCTGCGATTGCCGACCTAATAGCTACAACAGTGGAATTCCAAGATGGTGCTTCCTTTGGATACGTGCCTCGTATTTTGACTTTTTTATTCAAATCCTTTTTGTTTTGAAAATTGATTTATGATTAATTTAACCAATAATTAGAAAAATTATATTCTACCAAAAATGAATATTTTCTTGAATTAATTTAAGAAACCGGTCAAATAATTACAAAAAATAATCTGTTGGTTAACAAGAAATTAATTGACTTTTTTAATGCTTTGAACAAATTTATAGATTATTTGTAATTTGTTGGAATATTCAACTTATTTATTTACAGTTTACAGATTTATAGGGTAATAGCAACAAGAAAGATAAAGGAAGAATGTTGAAGGGATTAGGCAAAATTATTTTAAATAATTAAAGAGTTAAAAGAAAAATAAAAAATGAATAATAACTTTTACTTTAATAAAAATTAATTTCTTTACAAACATTACTTTTATTTTGCATTAAATATAAAATATAAGAGAAAAAACTTAATTTTTTGCATGTGTGCATTCTACTTCATTTATCTACTGTGAACAGAATATTTTTCAAAGTTTTACATTTATAGTCAATTATTGGGATAAGCTATTACTTGCAGTATTAATTTTATTCTGTACTCTAGATCACTGGATGGGCTCGCAAGTCACAGGCAAGTGGGCTACTGATGATTCCAATCCCACCAGATCCATTTGCTCTACCCTACTCCATCAAATCAGATCCACTCCGAGGACCTGTTTTCATTCCTCTTGATGTTGAATCTCTTATGGGGACCAAAAGCTATTTGTTTGAAGGTATGTTAAAATATAAAGTTTCCATGGACATTTGTTCCTTTAACTTTTTTTATTTTAATGTTGGAAGAAATGTGTTATAGGAAGCTTACTGTAATCTATCCAAAAGCTCTCATTTCCCTTTGTTTAGAATCTATTTGTTGAAAAGTATTCCATTAATAAATGTCTTTATGAAAGGGCAGGCATATGCACATTACCTGCCATGAGGAAACATGGATAAAAAAAGTGTATAAATAATAACAAACAAAAATAATACTCCACTCCATACATAGAAAGGAATATGGAAAATTGCAAGGAAATTTGTTTTCTATTTTTCCACTTAATATTGTTATTCTGGCATGTGTATTTATGTATATATATTAATTGTAATTACAAAATTTAAAAAAAAAACGAATATAAAATTTTTCTTTTTGTATTTAAGTAGGAATTGACTTTAAAAAAAAAATTATATTACTTGTTATCTATATTGATACATTTAAAAATATATATATTTTCATATTACAACCTATTATATGTTGATAGGCCTCACCTTATATAAGTAACAATCATGGATGGTAAGTCACACATGATGTGTATATAATTTTATAATAAATAGCATCGAGAGCTATAATATAGCTAGTGTAATACAATATAATATAGCCCTAGAAGAATTATTACAGCGGTAGAAGTATAAATGTATGAGGAAGGGGGTTAGAACAATGATAACATGCAAACTTAGTAAATTGGGCACATTATTAATGTGTTAGCTGCCATGTTAGGCCATTGGCGCGATGGCCCAGTAGGCTGAACCGATTACCTTCGGGCCTAGTAACGTTTTGTTTATTAGTACTATTCAACCGCTGTAGCTATTTTTAGAAAAATTGATGCACAGTAATAAACAACAAGCTTCACACTACTTACAGTTATAATTACGATGGTTTCTGTTTGATAGATAAATGCAGACAGCATTGTTAAATATTTTGCCATATAACGGCAACATTGATTTCCGGAGGACCTTAAATAATTAAATAAATGAAATTGACGTTTTGTACATACCTCACTGGGCGAAGTACCACCACTTTTCGGACAGTTATTCGGGTGCACCCTTTCCCGCACTTATCAATTTCCTGTTGAACTTAAAGAAATCACTTATATATAAAATGTCACTATTAATGTTAAGAGTACCTTCTCCACACGACAGGAGAAACAAAGAGAGAGAAATGGTCTAAAACGAGCCTCGTTTAGAACACACAAAACTTCGTCACGTCGAGAGTGACGGGAGAGATGTCGTTTTACCGACGATTGGAATGGAACTGGGGCGTACCGAACCTTGTAAGAGACAAAGGTTGGCCGATAAGGAGTCCCTCTCTGAAGCATTTACACTGTCTTTTTAAATTATCTTTAATTTAAAGAAAAGTACGTAACATACCGGGGGCCTTGAATCCTCCTAGGATTCAAAGAAGAATACAATATAAGCTACCCCAGCATGAGAGAAAAAAAACAATAATTTTCACTAAACAAACTGAAAGTTCTTCACAAAAAACAAATGTACACTAAATAAAATAAAAATTCCTTTTCTAGAAACATGAGAAAAATAATAAGCTTATTCTGCACTAATGGGCAGGGGGAAAACCTTATGAGAAGGTCGAGTTATAAGTCCTTGCTGTGTCTTGAGCTGAACAACTCGCACCACACCGTCTGTGCCAGGGAACACTTGTGTCACTCTTGCCAATGGCCAAGAGAGAGGCGGAGTAGGTTGATGCACTAGCACTAGGTCGCCCACACGAAGGTTGTCTGTCGTTTCCGTCCATTTGGTCCGCTGCTGTAGAGTGTGAAGATATTCCAGCTGCCACCTTTTCCACACGCGTTGGTGAAAAGCATGGACGAGGTGCCAATGCTTAAGTCGATTACTAGGGACTTCAGCCAGATTTCTTTCGGGTACGGCGACGAGTGGAGCTCCAATTAAAAAGTGTCCTGGGGTCAGAGCAGTGAGATTGGAAGGATCGTTAGACAAAGGTGTGAGTGGTCGAGAGTTGAGGATTGACTCGACTTGAGTTGTCAGAGTCATGAATTTGGAGAGAGTTAGAACGTGTTCACCTATGACGCGACGCAAGTGATGTTTAGCACTTTTAATTGCGCTTTCCCATAGCCCTCCTTGATGAGGTGCAGCAGGAGGATTGAAGTGAAAATTAACTCCACGTTGAAATGAAAATTCACAAACGAGATCTTGTCCTGAGGTCCTGAGTAGAGATCGCAGAGCATTGTCAGCTCCCACAAAGTTTGTTCCGCAGTCGGAATAGACGTGTTGACAAAGACCTCGTCTAGACACAAATCGAGTCAATGCTGCGATGAACTCGTCCGTCGAGAGATCAGTGACCACCTCAATGTGAACAGCTTTGGTGACAAGGCAAACAAAGACACAGATGTATGCCTTGATGGTTCGAATAGAGCGTAGATTATGTACTTTCAGAGTGAAAGGACCACCATAATCAATGCCTGTGTTGAGAAATGGGCGAGTAGGGGTCAGTCGAGGTTGAGGTAAGTTTCCCATAAGAGGATTTTTATTTTTAGGTCGGTGCTTAAAGCACACAGTACACTTGAAGACGCGTGCACGGATTACATTCCGAGCACACAATATCCACACCTCTTGTGCGAGAAGTGATTGAGTGAGTTGAACTCCAGAATGAAGGTACTTCCGATGATATAGGTCAATCAAGGAGTCAACCACAGGGTGTTTCTTAGGCAAAATCACCGGATGTTGTGTCTCATAACGAATCTGTGCTGCTTCGAGTCGTCCACCAACTCGCAGGACGCCATCGCTATCGAGAAATGGTGTTAATCGTCGAAGCCTAGAAGATACCCTGTTAGGAGGGGTGTGTCCTAATGCCTTTAAATCTTCGATGAAGGAGGATGCCTGAAGTAATTTGAATATTCGGATTCTGGCTGAGTTCAACTCCCCCGTAGTGAGAGGTCCAACAGTTCTTCCTAAGTGACGAGAGTTGTGTATGAAACGCAACAAGTACGCCATTACACGCTGCAGTCGACTAAAGCTAGAATATTTCCGCAGCAAGTCCCATTCTGAGTGAACAGTGGAGAGAAGAGATATAGGTGAAATAGGTTTATATTCCCCTGTGTCAATGAGTTTTGCAGGCTCAAAATGAGATATAGGCCAGTTATCATGCGACTGTTGTAACCAAGAGGGTCCGTACCACCATAATTCATGTTGAGGTAGGTCTGAAGGAAGTAATCCACGTGACGCGCAGTCAGCGGGATTGTGTTCACTCGGTACGTGCCTCCAATAATGAGAAGGCAATAATTCTTGAATCTGCGCTACCCGATTGGCGACAAAGGTTTTAAGTCGATAAGGAGGTGTTTGTATCCATGTCAATGTTACTGACGAATCGCACCATAGAAAAACTGAGGAAAATTCCATTTTTTTGTTATAAAGAGATATAATATATGCCACTAATTGAGCGAGTAAATGAGCAGCACTTAGCTCCAAGCGAGGTACAGTGAGTTTTTTCAGTGGGGCTACCCGAGTCTTCGATAATAGCTGCCGAATTACCACCGAGTTGTCACTAATCTGACATCTTAAGTAAATGACAGCAGCGTATCCACTCTCAGAAGCATCTGAGAAACCGTGTAACTCAATGTTAGACGAGTGACTCAAGCGTAAAGCCCGCGGAATTACAATATTTTTTAAACAATTAGAAGTCTTTGCAAATGTTTGCCACTGAGTTAGAAGTTCAGGTGGTAGGGATTGGTCCCAGTCTAACCCTTTTGTCCAGAGGAGCTGCATAAAACATTTCGCCCACATGACAACAGGCGAAAGGAAACCACAAGGGTCATAAATTTGAGCGATAACGCTGAGCACTTGGCGTTTAGTTTTAGAGTTTAGAGGAAAATTCAAATGATAAGTAAAAGCGTCCGAAGAGGATGACCAATGAAGTCCGAGAATATTATAATGAGGTTGTGCGGTATCCTGAAGAAACGTGGGTGTCTCTAGGTGTTCGTCTGGAAGATCCTGTAATAGTTGATAAGCGTTAGTAGTCCATTTCCGCAATTCGAAGCCACCTCGAAGTAAAAGAGAAATGAGCTGAGTTTTCAAATGAGAGGCCTCATCAATGGAATCACCACCCGCAATAATGTCGTCGACAAACGTTTGTGTGCGGAGTACTTCGGCAGCCTGAGGGAATGAAGCACCTTCATCGGAGGCGAGCTGATGAAGAGTTCTTATCGCCAGGTAAGGTGAACAACTAAGTCCATAGGTTACTGTGGTCAATTGATAAGTGGAAATAGGTTGATCGACATCGTCCCTCCATAGGATCAGCTGATAAGGTTGATCATCAGGGTGGACTTTGATCTGACGATACATCTGACGTATATCGCAAGTAAAAACCACATTATGATAGCGAAACATGAGTAACAGATCACAAATGTTGGTCTGCATTTTCTGTCCTGTCCACAGGGTGTCGTTGAGAGAGAAACCGTTGGATGTTTTTGCACTGGCATCAAAGACTGTTCGAAGGCGAGTAGTGGTGCTGGATTCCTTTAGAACCCCATGATGAGGTAAAAAGTAGTGAGGTGAACTGAGCGGAGTGTTTTGGGCAAGTATCATGTGTCCAGAAGTCAAATAGTCAGACATGAATTCTGCATAAAGTTGCTTGAAGCGAGGCTTAGAGTTGAACTTTTGCTCAAGAAATTTTAATCGTACTTCCGCGTTTCCGCGAGAAGTTCCGAGAAGAGGTTTATCTTCTTTGAAAGGAAGTCGGACACAGTAACGACCTGAACTGTCGCGTGTATGAGTAGCGACATAATGAGCTTCACATGCTTGATCATGTGGTGAGAGTTTTGAGGTGAAGGGCACTTCTTCATGTTGCCAGAATTTTTGTAGAGAATTGTGCAGTTCCAAGTCATTCACCGTGAGTAATGTGGTGGACATACTAGCACTAGATTCGCTTTCACAAGTAGGCAGACATGGAGCTTCTCCCATAACCATGAATCCAAAGTGAGTGCCTATCAGGCACGGCATATTAGAGCCGAGAGAATGCGTAGTTGGAGTCAATATTAAAGGAAAAAGAGCGCCGCCCAGAAGAATATCAATGCGACTTGGCAAATGAAAAGTAGGGTCAGCAAGCGTATAAGATTGTACCTTATTTAGTACTTTAACGTCAATGTGAGTACGAGGTAAATCGACGCAAATTTTGTCGAGAATGAGAAAATTATGTTTGGCAGCTATTACTGTGCCATCGAGAGTGTGCACCCCTAAAGAGGTCATGCCCCTTGAGCGAGTAAGGGTTTGAGAAAGTCCAACAATGTTGTGATTACTTCTCGTTCGAGTTACACACATTAGTTGAGCTACTTGCTCTGAAATAAATGAGGATTGGCTTCCTGAGTCCACCAGAGCCCGGAAAACATAAGTCGTCCCGGTAGGAGAGGAGAGTTTTACTAAAAGTGTGCCCAGGAGCACAGTTGTACTTTGAGAGGCAGGATTAGTCGCCTGAGAAGTCATACTAATAGGTGACTGAACAACTTCTGTTACACCTTGGTCCTGGGAAATAGAGGACTTTAATGGTGTATGCTGAGGCAGGTGATCGTTGTCGAAATGGAGAAGAGTGTGATGTTTCCTTTTACATTGAAAACAAGTCGATTTGGATTTACAAAACTTCACACTGTGAGCGCCCAAACATGAAATACATCTACTATACGACTTCGCGATCTTCAAACGCTCTGTCGGAGATTTGGCCTTAAACTTAAGGCAGGAATAGATTTTATGGTCTGTTCCTTTACACAGAAAACATAAAGGATGCTTTGTTTCAGACGCTGTGTCATTGACAGAGTTACAAGTCACCAGCGAAGTCCCCTTTCGGTTAACCTGAGTCTTATACATTAACTGTTTTCCCTTTGAAATTTGAGGCGAGTTTGAAGGTAATGAGTTAGGGTTGAGAGTTGAAGAGGAATGTAGTGTCGCGTGTTCAAGTTCACTACATTTTTGTGAGAGGAAGTTGATAATTTCCGCAGGTGTTGCCAGGGTCGACGTGTTATCCCGTGATTGTTCAAGCTTCTTCAGTATAGTAGAATCCAGCTTGCGTAAAATCATCGCTGACAATAAGGGATTGTTACTCGTGATATCAATTTGTAGCCCCTTCAAGGCTTGGGTGTTCTCTGTGTAACTTGCAACAAAGTTACGCATTTGGTTAGAAGTGTAATTGATATTCGGCAAGTCGAGAATTCTATTGAGATGAATTGACATTAAACGTCTTGGAGAATGATATCTCTCCATAAGAAGGTCATACGCGACTTGATAATTAACTTCCGAAATAGGTAAAGAGTTAATTAATTTTAATGGTTCACCTGAGAGTACACTGAGCAAATACTGTAATTTGGTGACAGCATTGAGAGATGTATTTTTATGTATGGTAGAGTCAAAGAGATTTTTGAAAGAAATCCATTCAAATGGATCACCCGTGAAATGTTTGAGTTCCAATTTTGGAAGTCGCAGTGGGATTTGCGACGAGAGTGAAGAGCTAGCTTCGGTTTTTTGCCTAGCAGCTTGTTTCGCTTCTATTGAAGCAACAGTGTAATTTATGCGAGAAACAAGATCATTAACCACAGCCGAAGTTGAGAAATTGGGAATAAAATCGTTATCTTTTTCCAAAGAGAGTTCATTGAATAAGTCCAATGTGTCTAAAAATTCTTGTTTAATGCTAGCGACAGAGGGAGCTCGGATCATTAATTCCTGCATGATCGCTTTATCAGAAATCTTTTGCGTTAGATCATAAATAGATTGGATCTGGGAAAATAGAGCTTCCTTCTTAGCAGTGATTACTCTTAGTGATTTGGCCATTTTGTAGAATTGAATTATATCTACAATAACAATAAGGCTCTTTAAATACACTAACAAAATATGCTATACTAATAGCAAGAGCGATAGAGAAAGCATAAACTAGTTTCTCACAAAGAAATGTAAATATTGAATGTTTGAACCTATGAACAGACGTAGACAGTTCAAGTAAACAAATGTCTCTTATTCAAGGTTACAATAACAAGATATCTTCCAATAATTGCAATCAAAAAAACGTTCAATACAAATTATGAAAAATGTAAATATTTTAAAAGAAAATATTACAATTACATTGGACAGCATGTAACTGAATGATCTGCTTCAAAACAATAAGCATTAATAAATATAAATTTGTAATTTACAAGCAGTGAAATCATAGGTGACTTCTTTTACCATACTAAATAGCAGAAAATATTTATAAATATATTAGCCTATTAACATAGTATGAGTGAGAAACATAAACTTTGAATCATACTAATTGTTTACAAATAGACAAGCGTAATGAATTATAAAGATATGCTTTCAGAGAGGGTTTGTTATAATCTACTGTATTTGAACAGCTGAGAGATAAGAAATTGAGTGAGGTAAGCCTTGTAACAAGGACAAGATATTGCGTGCGGTTGGAAATATGTACGTCACACTTGTGGACATGTTTTAACATAGGACCTTTTCAAAAGATCCGGGCCGTAGGACCAAAAATGTTAAATATTTTGCCATATAACGGCAACATTGATTTCCGGAGGACCTTAAATAATTAAATAAATGAAATTGACGTTTTGTACATACCTCACTGGGCGAAGTACCACCACTTTTCGGACAGTTATTCGGGTGCACCCTTTCCCGCACTTATCAATTTCCTGTTGAACTTAAAGAAATCACTTATATATAAAATGTCACTATTAATGTTAAGAGTACCTTCTCCACACGACAGGAGAAACAAAGAGAGAGAAATGGTCTAAAACGAGCCTCGTTTAGAACACACAAAACTTCGTCACGTCGAGAGTGACGGGAGAGATGTCGTTTTACCGACGATTGGAATGGAACTGGGGCGTACCGAACCTTGTAAGAGACAAAGGTTGGCCGATAAGGAGTCCCTCTCTGAAGCATTTACACTGTCTTTTTAAATTATCTTTAATTTAAAGAAACGTACGTAACAAGCATTAAAAACTTGTTATTTTAGGAGCTTTTCATCGGGAGTTATGGCCCAACATAGATATTTCTTAACAATTTTAGTGAAGTTGAGTTGATTACTCCAATTAAAGAAATTGATTTATTGAAAGAAGTTTATCTTTGTATACTTTCATTATATAATAAATAATTTTTAATGACGTGTTATATTGTTTTCAATATTTCACAAAACTTGAAAAATACGTCACAAATATTTACTAAATATTTAGTTGTAAAATAATTCCTACAGAAACGGTCTTCGTTGAAGTTAAGTACAAACATTGGTACACTTAGACAAACTCGTCCTTACTAGGAAGTCAATTATAACATAAATCTATTAAAAAGTAAATTATTAAACTTATACTTATTTTGAATCTTGTGTAGTATTTATCTGAAGCATTACCTATCAGACAGAGAATATGTTTACACTTCCATTCATATATACAAAATATTTATAAACTCACAAATCAATCACATGTGCCATGTTTACATGTCTTCTTGATAAGTGCCAAAACACTTTACTTTATTGTTTACACACAAAACACCAAAAATATTAAGACAGTGTTGCACAAATAAGAAAATATAAATGCTCCAAAAACAATGTCAGGCCAATTGGCCCGACAGAGTTTATTTAGGTATCATTTATGCAATAAAGAAATTATATTGGCTCGACAAGTGTTTATATATATTGTAACATTTATAGAATGGGCTATATAATATTATTTAAGAATTGGAAGAATATATTAGAAATAACTCACACAAAATTTTAAAAGAAATTCATTAAAAGATTGGTTAGGTTAAAATTGAAACTAAATTTAGGTAAAAGCCTAGATTAGTAAATAAGATATTTGAACTGTAAATACATAAAGAAATTTGTTGTATCAAATAAAATTTAAAACAAGATAATCTAATAATAGTTATATGTTAAACAAAATTGTAAATATTAGTAAAATAGGGCATAAGTAATTACTTGAAGGAAAAAGTGAAAAACGATTGTAAACAATATAAGGTTATGTTTGGAAAAGTCCAGTCAAAACACACACATTTCGAAATATTACAAAAGTAAAACACAAAGACACTTCACACACTAATAATAGTAATTAAATAAACACTGGAAGGTTGGTTAAGGATCGGAAAATTGAAACAGTATGTTAACAAAATTAAAACTGGTGAAAATAGTTCGTTGACATTAACAGATGTGAAAGTAAACAAATATAAGTCGGTCAGGTGCAGTTTGACTCTAGTGGGAAGGAACGGAACTTCGTTAAATTAGAGCATATGATTTCTTTTTTTAAGAAGGAGGCCGCCATATTTGTAACATTTTAAAAGAAAAAACAAAGTTTTAGTTTAGTTAGAGGCATTCTGGCGTGGTGACGCCGAGGAAGCAGACCTGCCCTGTGCAGTCAAAATTCAATTTGAAAGGAATTCGTCAAAATTATACAGTTTTGTGAGGAAAATTGGCCAGATTAAACAGGAATAAGAAAATTAAAAGATATAGTACAGTGTAAATATAATTTGAAAGAACTAAAACGAATTTAAGTGTGAAAAAAGTGAAATTTAAAGACAACGGAATTCTACGTGTGAGCAAGCAGCCATTCGCCGTTATTTGATAAGTTAAGTACCTAGCGCTATATAAAGAAATAAACTTTAGTGGACTCTTAGGATAATAGGGAAGTTTAAAATTGTACATTAGAATATCTTGTGATTAATAGTAATAAAAACTTAATCCAGTTCAAATAGTTTCGCCTTTTTGCTTATTCAAAATTAAAGTATTTCCATCCGGAAAATATTTATTAAAACTAATTTCAAAATTTAGTATTGTTTTTCAAAATTTATTTAATTAACAAAAGAAGTAAAAATATAGCCCATACTATAAACCCCGAGATTGTAAGAGATCGTAAAATTAGCCAAGGGTATTAAAATTGTGTAACTATAAAAGCAAAAGAAATAAGAGTTAAACCGAGTTTGTTAAAACTTGTTAAGTTGTAAATTTTTGTTTTGTGTTTATTGTTTAAATGTTGAGATGAAATTGTGATAATAAAGAATTATGAATTGTTCCTGAGTAGTTTTTTGTGTTTTGTAACTAGAGAAATTATATATCTTCATTAAATAATATTAAATAGTAAAACCCCGTTGCGAATTATAAAAGTATATATTATAATTGGCACGACAACGTGGGGCACGATTATTAGAAAAATAATAATAAAGAATAAATTAGTCAGGAGTTAGTGTTTTGTAACTAGAGAAATTATATATCTTCATTAAATAATATTAAATAGTAAAACCCCGTTGCGAATTATGAAAGTATATATTATAATATATATATAATATTATGATGAGAAATGTATTTTCGTATTTAAATATGATAAGGGAACAAAAAATTAGTACACATTATTTAAAAATAGGCTTAAAATATTTTGGCAATTCTCCACAAAGACACCGATATTGTGGCCGGCAGCTAAAGCGTTAAATTAACATTTATAGTGCAATAATAAACCTAATAATCCATAATGGCCAATAACTTTGTTATTTCGTAGTTCAAATTTAATGCCTGATGTACATTTTATTATTTATGTTGATAAACAGGTTGTCATAGATAGAACTCACCGCAATTCACACGGCTACAAGAGCGAGCACACACACATACATGTAGCACACACTCAGATATAACTCATTCACAGGTTTATATCACCACAGTTATCATAATTATTTCATTAAATAGTTTGCCAATCAGATGTATTATTCAAGAAAGAAAGTTTTAAGAAATAGCAGCAGTAAGAAATAGATGGAGATATTATGGCTGAGAATAAGAGTGTAGAGCAGGAAGGAATAAATATTTTAACGATACCCACTAGAATACCACACCACTACAGCTAGTGTTTTGAAAATGTAGATTATGCCATTTCATAACTTGAAGGATTGATAACAATGGTAGTGCGAATGATAAAAACTTCAATATTGAATGATATGAGAACAAGGAGTCATTTATTAGAAATATTTTATGTTTATGAATCTTACAAACAATAAAGAGAAAAGCAAAGGAAAAAGAGTATTGAAATTAGTTTTGTCAGGAAAGAATGTTTTATGCAGTACTATAAATAAATGGTTATAATAATTTTGAACATAATAAATCATAAATTATTGTTATTTGACACTTTTGGCTGGTTGTAAATCCTTGCTGAATTATTTTGATTACAATGTTAGGATTCCATTATCTTTATTAAATATTAGATAAAAATAATTTGAAAAGGTTAAAATTTAGAAAAAATATATATTGCTTAAGTTTAGTTACTTACTTTATTGCTACTTGCAATTCGATATTTTTAGTAAATTGTTCAAAGGATTTCACATCCTTTAAATACAATACATTTTGTTTTACAGCCTTTTCTGCCTAAATGTCTTTTTAGGTTTGTCTATATTGCCTAAAGCCAATTATGTAAAATGTTTATAACCTATCTGATAGCTTTGGATCTAGGAGGATGGTGGAAGATAGAAAAAGAATATAGTGACATCACTAACGGGTTATTGTAAGAGACTAATTAATTCATTGATTAGATTCCTGGCTGACTACTGACATCACACACTCTTTTGCCTTTCCATTCACTCACTCATCTTCTTCTCCTTCCAATGGCTCTAACTTGGCTTACACCATTCAAGATCTTGCCTCCCAATACGATCCAGGTAAGTCCCTTCGTTGTTGTTTTCCTTTCTCTAGTCCACTGCAGACCAGGAGGCGGTTCTTATCCATAATAAATGTTTGGCATGCACATATTATGCACCTGTTTGATTCTAATATTTTAATTCTGCTGAGATGTCCAGCGAGACAGTTATGCCCTGTGGCCAGAAGTTGTCAACAGATATTTTTCTCGGGAGTGTTTTATTCGCCTCAGATAGATCAAACGAATTATAGGATTGGTCCTTCAATCTTTCCTCCATCACATTCCTAAAACCTTGGTGGTAAAATGTTTTAATGCTTTTTATTCTTGCTTGCAGTGATAGAACTTTTGATGGTTTTTGAACAATTTTAATCCTTCTCTTTGCAAGTTCATCTGCAGCCTCATTCCCCTATATACCCGTATGAGACGGGATCCACTGCATTACAATATTTATTATATTCACACAAACAATAGATTCTTATTTATCAGTGGCAGACTTTCATAAAACTAATTTTTACTTTTTAATTTTATTTTTAATATATATGTTTATAAACAAAATACCAATGTACACTAAGCATAATACTCGTACTATAATCTGTGTAATTATGACATGGCAGGCTGCCAAGACAAACGAAAGTTATTGCATATTTCTTAGCATTTACATTTTTGTTTTTCAGAATTTCCAGAAGATACCTGGGCAAGGAGATTGATGTTATTCCAGGAAACAATTGCCATCAGGTTTGGTTTTATAGCTTGCAGTTTTGAGGCAGGGAATCAGCACTTGCATTTCCAGTACATTCACCTCTCAGGTAATTAAGATATATAACAGTAAAAACATTTAATTTATCTCAGGTCAGTACTTAATACATTGACTGCGGCAGGCTTGAGTCAAGCCCGGCTTAGATGGGTGGCAGGTTATGTAAGCAATTTTCATATAGACGTAAAATTCTTTTTATTAACATTCCCACATTACAGTTGTAGATATTTTATTACCCATTTTATCAGTTTAATCTCAGATTTCACACAGTGAGGTTCATTGCTAAGAATTGCTGCCACAAGCTAACAAATACCATCTTAATCAAGACACTACCTCATAAGGGTAAATTTATTCCTCAGAATAATTACATCCTAAAATAGAAGATAATATTTTCTAGTTAGTTCTGTATTCAACATTCTTAAAACTAGGTTTTTGTAATATTCAATAGCATGAATATTGTTCAAGCTTTTCCTAATTATGTTTGACCCAAACGTCGATTCATGTTCCAAAACTTCATAAAAAATGTTCTTTGTATAGTAAAATGTGTTTATAGTAATTATCATCAACCTAATTGACATCAACCTTTCAACCTAATTGAAAGACATCAATTATTTGTGTTACCTCCTTAAGTGGAGACTGGCTTTGAATGTGTTTCAGGTACTACATTTTAAAAATAAAGTAGAATAAACAGAAATTTTAAAACGTTTTATAATAGTTATATTTAATTTTAAGGAAAATAAAAATCAATAATAATTATATAAATATTAATAATTCATGTGCAATGTTTTTTTAAAAGACTCTACAACAAACAAAAAATTTAAAAAATAGTATAATTAGGCCAAAAAATGTCAAAACCTGTAACACACATGCTTACTCTGTTTTCTATTAAGCTTAGAAAGCTATTATGCTTAGTAGATAACCTTAAATGCTAGCCAGTGACTGTTCCATCGTGGTAACACTGTGAATGTGTCAAAAACTTTTGGAAAACCTTGACCAGGAATAATTCAATCATCTTTTATAAAGGTATAGACATTTCTCCTAGTTATAGCTGTTTATTCATAATCTGGCGTGGGATCGATAGAAAACCAAAACTTAGACCTATTCAAAAACATTTGGTTTTTGTAGTGCGTGTTGCATGAAAGGCCATCGCTAAGAATTGAAGGCGTTGAAGTTGTTTAGAAAACTGACATGAGTAAATTTGTTAGTTTGAAATCAGGGGTGAAATATGTTAGGGTTATATGTTAGGGTGAAATCAAATAAAATAATGTTTATAGCAACCTTTCGGCCTTGACAAATCTACATTATTGTAATATAAATACTATACCTCATATTATAATGTCTGTGGTATGATCTTTCTTCCTCCACTTTTCATCCCCCCCCCACCTATGGACACCCTTCGAGGTCTCACGCCAGCTTACGTGTGATCAGCTATAATAATTTCTTTTTCAGATGAAAATCTAACATTTTTGTAGAGGTGCAAGAATTATGACTAGATCAAGAAACATTTCCATTCGGTAGGAAATACAAGTAAGCTTGTCTTATGCTATTACTTGCTTAAAATTTGATGGTATTTATGTTCAAACATAGTTTAAAGTACAAAATTGTTAGTAATTGTTTTCCTTTCTTTCAGTAAAATACAATCCTCTCTCTGAATATATCATACTTAAATATCAATTGTGTATTTTTTGCTGGCAAAAAAATTGTCTTGTTAACCGAAACATAGAATTTAAATTTTTGTTCACGGATCGGTTCCCGAAAGAGTAGATCAGATAAATAATAATATGAACCAAAAGTTATATCTATAGTCATAAATAGTGACTGATAACTAGTAACAGATAATAGTTCGAAAACTATTATTAAATTTTATTTTTTTGTAATAGTAATATATTCTTTGATAATTGTCAAGTTCAATTTTTTTTTCTAATGAAATGTCAACTGAAATTTAAAATTAATGAATTATTCAACTATTGTCTTGGGCTTATCATTAGATTCTGAGTGTTTATTTAAATATGACAAAACCTGCATTATTTATTTAAATATTTAAAGTATCTCTTTTTCACCTCTCACTTACACACACGCGCGCGCGCACACACACATACAGACACACAATAACACACTGTTTGTAAGGATTATTGACCTAAAACACAAATAATTCATTTTTGTCATCATTTTTAGGGAAAATGTGTAACCTTTTAAATAAAATTGAGTTAATGTAATGTCTCAGGAAATGTGTTCCTAATGATTCCTTCAGTTCTTTGTGAAGAATCGGAGACTAGAGGAAGGACCGCCTCTATATCAAGGTCAAGAAGTGCGCGAAAGTATCCCACTTACAGTGAAGTGGATGCTGGTAATCCTCACCAGCAGTACATTTCACAACACATCAATGTGCAGAAAGAAGGACCTGACACAAGGGTAAGCTCAGGTTTATTATCATTTAATAGGTATTAATTAAACTATAAAATTCAATTTCCTTCCTACATTTACTAAGAAACTGTCTCAAGTTAAGCTAATAATACTTTCAAAATAGTTTTCTAATAGAGTAAGAAATCTAAATAATTTATGAATTACTTTGAAATGATGACAGAAACTTGTAAATATTAATTTTTTTAAACTATAAGATACTTAACATCAGTTTATCTTATATAAGAGGTGGTAAAAACAACTCTAAAAGGATGTAATTTGAATTTTGAACAATAACTCCAAGATTTATTTAGCTCAAATTCTATTGTTGCTTTTTTTATCTAAACAGTTTGAAATTTAGAAAATTTTTTCCAAATCTTCCTACTACATAATAATTTGCTGCTGGCCATATACATATTAATATAATATAACATTTATTTTCCTGAACCCTTTGTTTAGCAACATATCCATGCCCTGATAAAGCAACATATTTTTGAAAGATTTATGATTTTTTTGTAAACAAAATTATTGTACTATTTTTAATATTTACTAAAATACTTGTAAATGTTTTACAATTTGCCTATAGTAGCACTTTCTTATATTTGTTGAGGACGGCCATTAAAGGAGATGTGTCCCATTGTCAACTCAGACCGTAACTGATCTCAAAGGTTTTTGTAGTTTAGGGTGAGGGTAAGATATTATGGTAGGGGTGTATTTGGTGAGTATTAGGAGTTATGATGTTGAAAAATGTGTGTGAGTTATATTGTAATTGGGTGTTGATTATGCGTGTAAGGTCTAGTTTGAAATGTTTGTATATTTTGTATTGTTCGGTTGTGTAATGTTGGTTATTTTTGTATTGTTTATGAAGGATTTGTAGGTTGGATGTTATGTTTATGTGTTCATATTTTGTGGATATGAGATGTTCAGCGAACTTTGATTGAGAATTTTTTTTTTTTAATGTGTTTATATGTTCTTGGTAGTGTGTGTAAAATCACCTGCCTGTCTGGCCTATGTAAAAACTAAGGCACTAACTGCAGTGTTAATTTGTAAACTCCAGTGGCGTTGTAAATGTCATTGATTTTGTTGTTGGGATTAAATTGTTTATTGAGAGTGTTGTGAGTAGAGTAGAGTAGGTTATTTATTAATATTTTGAAAACTAGTAGCTCACGTGAAGATAGAATCAACAAATATATATATATATATATATATATATATATATATATATATATATATATATATATATATATATATGTATATGTATATATATTAATATTTGTTAAGAAAATATTTAATATTTAAGAAACTATAAATTTTGTCAACATTAGTAACAGTCCACATTTTCAGTTTTGAATGGTCAGACGCGGTAGTTTTTTCACACAAAGTCATAATATTCATTGATTTTTAGAACAATTTTGTTGGCCAAATCCCTATCAAAAGATATTTTGAAAAAGTTTAATTCTATAAGTTCCGGTGGGAAAACAAATTTGTTAGAAATACCTAATTTATTTGCATCAAAATCATGCTACGATCTGTAAACACGTGAGACAAACCGTGGGCTTTGCACACAAAAGAATGGTGACTTTGTACTCTGTATAGCATTTATTGTCAAGATAATATCAAATATTGAAATTACTACATCTGGAGTGCAGTACAATAAACATAAAACAAAATCTTATATGTACGGCAATGCTAACCTGAGAGAAATGATAGAACATTCACATATGGGAACGTATGATATGATCACCTGCTGCCAGTAGCGTGATCTCACATGCTGGTACGTGAATGCTAAACAAAGTGTTAGATACCTTATGAGCCAAAAAGACAGTTTTGTTTCTTCTAGATAATTTTAATGGTAGATCATTATAATTGAAATATGATTAATTTTGTACCTTCAAAACTTTCAAGTGAGATGAAGAAGTGTTTATAGATTTGACAAAAAACCTGTTTATGACCTGTAATACAAAATTGCAGTAATCCCAAGGTTTCAGTACCATGTTCTATTTTATTTCTCTCAACTATATTCCTAACCTTCTCCTTGACTTATAAATCAAATTTTGTCAAACTCGGTTCCGAGTTATGGCAAAAGAAAAATAGGTTTACTTTTATGTTGCATTTATAAATTTAGTACCATTGTTAGTTTTTATGCTAAGGAAACTAAGTTACACATAGTATATTTCTCCACTTAAAAGGTTTTGTTTCTTTGAAATTTATTTGCTGTATTTCTGCAACCAAATTACATTTATAAGTTTTTTTGTTTTATAGACAAAACAGCATATCATGTGAAGTTCTATGCCTTATTATTGTACTTAAATTACTACAAAAGTTATATGATGCTATTCTAAACAAGGCAAATAGAATTTGTTGTTTAAAATACATGACTAAAAAAGTTTTATCTTTGTTATTGAATTGATTTTTTCCTGGTGTTGTGTTTTAAAGGTTTCATTTACATAGATAAGATGGGTGTGATTTTGATTTAACTTTTCTATTTTAAATGCATTTTTGGATTAATCAAAGTGTAAACATTTGTACAAAATTTCCAAAAAGAAATTAGTAGTTTATTCTTTTTTTTTAACAATAGCAATTTAATTAGTATCAATACAATTAGTTGTCTATGAAATTAAGGTGTACGCATTATGGTGTTAACGTAGGAGTTTCATAAAAACCACCTTGTTAAGGAAAATATAATAAAGACAAAATTGTGCCCAGGTTGGATTTTTATGGTCTTGGAATCACATGGTGAGTCGGAGATGGAAGTGGTGTGCAGCTACTGCGAAAAGTGATGAAGCATTCCAAAATAAATTGTTGAGCGACTTTTGTCATTTCTGCGCAAACAAAGACAACAGATTAAAAACGTTTTGGGATGCAAGTTGGGCAGCAGTAAAATGAGAAGCTGGCTTTTTACTATTTGCTTAAAGATCTAAAATTTCTGGACATCATATGTTGTGTTCAACATGTTTTTTTTTTTAAATTTGAACCATATTTGTATCACTTTGTATACTGGATCCATATAGACAAGCTTACTGGGTTTTTGGAGTATTTATAAAAATGTATAACTTTTAAAATTGTTGTTCAAACAAATAAATCCGTTATCAAAATTAGGGGATAAAATTTGCTTCCATAGAATATATACATTCAACTACATTACTCTACTCAGACAAATCGCATAATTCTTTTTAAAATGTAACAAATATGAAGATACAAAAATTGTGGCGTTGTTTATGAGGTACCACTCCTATTTGCTTAGAGCTGCAAATTATTTTAACATATATTTATATGATATGAAATTATAATAAATAAGCAAAATAAAATAAAACATTACTAAAGTAACGTTATTGGAATAAGTTTTATAAAAATCAGAATGTTTTTATAAAAACCGAAGCAACTGACAACTGAATGACAAAATATGTCAAGGTAGGAATTTTACAATTGTTTGAATGTTTTTGCTAGAAATAAATAGCAATGGCTTAAAGAACATTTGAAATAACGCAACCCAATAGTTTGTGAAAATTAGGAATTAAATATATTGGTCCAGCTATACTCAGGTTTTGCTTTACGAATTATACTCAGGCATAGTAGTAATCAAAGTTTTAAAATGTTTATACTTTTTTGTAACATGCAATTTGATTCTTTGATTCTATCAAATTACCAGGGTATTTAACTCTGATATATAAACTTTTAAAATATATTCCTTAGATGAAGTGTGAATGTTTATGAAATAATTTATAATTTCTATACAATTAATATGTTATTTGAAAAATATATTATTTTATTTAAAAAATTGTGATATTTACTTTAAAGAATGTATATTTTTATAAGTTGTAATATGTGTACTTTAAGAAACAGGTTTATTAAAACAGATAGTATATACATTATTCTGTATGATTAGAAATTGTGAAATAAAATATATGTAAAAAATATTTTGTTTTCATTCAGTAAAATACTGTATAGAAAGACTACAGCAACTGTCGTAATAAGATGGTATTAAAAGATTATTTAATATTGTAAAGCTGTTTAACATTGAAATTTTATATCAAGAAGGTTAGATAATTGTTACAGAGGACCAAATAAAGCTAGATATAAACGTAATAAATAATACTTTAATAAGATCTGATACTGCAAGTGAAGTTTGTAGAGAAGAATGTTGAGCTTTGGATCACAAAAATCTAGAAGAAATACAAGTACTATCGCTTAGATATTTGATGTGCTGCAAAGATCTACCTCTGTCATTTTTGTAGTACTATCAAAGGATGAAGGTTAAAGGATAAAGTTAGAGTACTGCAAAGAGCGGACGAAATATCAAAATATTCATCTTGAATGAAGCCGGCAAACCTAAACAAACATTCTTTAACCCACTGTAAAAGAATCACAATCAAGATTTTCCAGAACACGTGGAAACAATAATGGGAAAAAAAATCAACTGATCACCACCTGTTTAAATTTCAACCCGAGACACTCGCAGACAGAACATTTAGTAGTCTTCCGCCCCAGATAACGTCATTTATTACCAGAGCAATTTGAGGTCACTCCCCCTGCGCTCTCTGAGGAGACAGTTGATCATATCCTATTTAACTGCATCTATCTCATCTCAAGAGACATCCTTAGAGTTGAGGTTGAAAAATGGCAAGATATTCTTCTCAAGAAAAAATATTGGCCAGTAGCCGAATCGATTTATCGTAGACATTCGGCTATCGGCTACTCCTAGAACTGGACGCCTGTACGAAGAAGTAAGTCACAGTACTGACCATCATTTAAACATATTTCATACAATATTATATTTCTCATTCCTAATTCAAAACACTTGATTTCACCTTTTATGTATCTGTTACTGTTGTTCTGTTTTGTTTGTGTTTCTTATTTGTACCTCTTTGTTATTTTTTTCTTTTTGGAGGTCTAATAAAATAAAATAAACTATCTTTAATGTTTTCATATATTCACAGCAATTTGGTTTCCAATTTAAAAAAACTTTTAAGTACATTCTAAACGACCAAATCCTACTCCTAAAAAGCCATACATACTTCCTACCGCCTCCTTTCCAACCATTAGACCTTGATGTAAGACATGTCTAAACACCTCTTAACATATAGTTTCAATATCCTAACAAATAAAATTGATTTCAAGATTCAGGATCATCATAATGGTACATCAAAAAATGTCATACCAGCTTCATTGCAAATTCTGCTCTGCAGAATACAAAGGCCTAACTATGGATTGTATAAATATCAGAATGAATGGCCACAGACTAGAGATGGTCGATCCAGTGACTTAACGGATTGGTGATTTTAGTGATAGTGCCTGGTTTGGATCAGAGACTTTTACACCAGTAAAAGAGACTTAGTACCAGTGATAAGGGATACTGAGACTGCTCTATATGTGGCAATAACAGGCAGGCATACCACACTAGTAAAATGATTCTACACCTTGCTTATTTTGGAAGGCTCATTTTATTTAAAAATAAATTCCTACGAAATTAAGAACAAACTACCAAGTTCGAAATAGCGTCTACTGTACATATTGCAGTTACTATCTCAAAACCTGACTCAAATCGACCGCCCTACACTCGACATAAATGAGTAGAACGAGTGACAGCAACGAGTCAACCAATGACACCCGTGGTAAAGTATCAGTAATTTTTCAGTCGCTGCAGCAACAGAGACAACGCCCCTCTTCCTTTCAGTCAATTACACTGACTGAGCAGAGCCAGTGGCAACGACAAATCAACCAATGACAGCCATTGACAACTAATGACAGTGACAAATCAACCAATGACAGCCGTTTCATCCAGTGTCTGCGACTTTTTGCTTAATCACAACAAAGATAACTTCTGATCGATCCATTGTCACTGGAACTGGCATTTTCCATATTTGACTTTTCCACTAGTGACAAAACATTATCAGTGACAAGTCACCGTGACAGAAAATATCAACCATCCCTACCACTGACAATGTTAGGACCATATTTGATTGCTATCATGTTACCCAAGACATATTTAATATTGAACTGTTATGGTTTTTGCAGTTGTTTTCAAGTGTATGTTATAAGATATTATCAACCTGTATTTGGTTTTTAATCTATTTATTTACATTATTACAATATTGTTTCAGCCATGAGTTCCTAGTTTTTAATATCACCCTCTTTTGATAAAAACAGGGTGTAGAAAAAATGAGTCATAGTCAGTTAAGGCAAGGAGGGAGTTTGGTGGTTCCCAAGGACATGGTGAGTCTGTCACCCAGCAGCTGCATATAGGGCTATGGTGTTAGGGCTGACATTTAGGAGGAAAGTAATTCCAAGTAGAAGGGTGTTATTTGGGTGGGACGAATAAGGTTTTTATGCTGGGTTAGAATCTTATGTTTAGCTACGAAGGAACATGACTTGTTTACTTTCTTCTTGTCATTTTTACATGTCTAAACGGGTTTATATGTTCATGTGGCACAAAGAGTGAAAACATGTCAACTTAAAAACTAACAAACAGATTCTTACGACCAAGACTTATGGTGATTACAAAAAAATAAATGCTAAAATGAATAAGAAGAGTAGTGAATTTACAAATAAGGGAGACTTATCGAACATTTGCTAGGCTTATAGTTGCCTAGACTACGCTTAACGGTGTTCGAAAAATATTTAGACAAAAAGAACTTATATCTAAAGTGGCTACCAAAAGAATAAAATATATGTGACTTAGGATTTCTGCCTTACCTAACAGTTTGACACAAAATGACTCATGATTATGATATAAATAGGGAGGGTCGATATTTTCTGTCACGGTGACTTGTCACTGATATTCGTTTGTCGCTCCCCTTAGACGGCAGAAATTTAGAGAGAGAAGGAAAAGGACTTGTTGAGGATAATGCCAAGATATTTGATGAGGGACGATGGACCTCCATCAAAAGTGATGGTTCTGGTCTGCAGTTTGCTCATTCTAGAAATACAGATAGTCGGTGATTTATCTGTCTTGACTGCAATCCTCTATTTCCGGAGTCGCAGAGACAGGATGTCAAGCTGATACGTCTGCGGACCTAGTGCGAAACACGTCTGCTGAATAAATCAGTAAGTAGTGGTTTTTTGCCAAGATAATACAAACAAGTGTAATATTTGGATTTCTTCATTAGCTGCAATGAAACATGGCACCAACCACTTGTAAGGATCAGAATACCTGAGGAAGAAACAGGATATAGTATATAGAGGAGAGGACCTAAGACAGAACTTTTTCAAAAACTAGTCATAGAATTAAATCATTTATAACAGTTCATTAAAAAGGAACAAGAATGTGACAACAACCAGAGGTAAATCGACAAAACAAAGAGTTCACATTAATAAAGCAGATTTCAGCAGTAATTACAGGTAAATCGATGTAACAAACAGTTCACGTATACACCATCAGAGAATTCCAAGTAGAGGTTGACATAACAAACAGTTTCAAAAATAACTTTCTTCAAAACAAATGTCTTGATCTATTACTACTCATATATAACTATAAATATGAAAATCAATAAAGAAACAACTTCTGAAAATTTGAGTTGAATATCTTTGAATAGTTTAAGAGGTATACCTGTTTAAATTGAATAAAAAAAAAAAAGAATATTTCCAGTTTTGCACAATGCAAGCCCTTTTTAAAACTGTCATATCTCTGTACATATTTAACCCACAAGATGTTTCTTAAACAAAATGAAAAAAGAAAGTCTATATTTTCATCTTTGTTTTGAAATATCTTTTACAGTTTTGAGTAATGGAACCGAGAAATGAGTAATTTTTTACTTGCAAAATGGCTAAGAGAATACCTTTAATTTGTATTAACTCTAAATTGGTCACACCACAGTAATTTCTAATAGATTATTGGTAATTTGACCAGACTGACTGTACTGGTGTGTCATTTTAGGAAATCCATAATCATAAAAGGTGTCAACACATTTTAGACATAGGTAACATTCTTAAATTGTTATTAGTCTAGTGCTAAATGTCCAGATGATAATGTTGGTTTTATAAACACCTGGTAGAATCTTCCTTGCATGACCTAGTGTGTTGTAAACTAACCAGCAGGAAATTCTCATGTGCAGCAATAATCTCTCTTTGTGTGTAGATTTTCTGAATATTATTCCTTCATATTGTTGTGATGAATATTTGAAAAGATATTACTGTTTTATAAAAGCATTGTAACCTGCAACTGCAAGATGTAGTTTGGCTTTTTATATCACTTTAAAAAGCAGATAAATTCTAAATCGTTAGAGAAATCGCCATCAAATTTTCACAACTTGTTTGTTAAATGATTTTTCATCTTTATAGATGCAAAAAAAATATAAAATTTTTGTTTTCCAAAATTCATATATTTCAAACAATGAAGGTTTTAGGTATATCTGAAGATGGTAATTGATAAAATAAACAAGTTGTGAAACATTTAGCTGGATATCTTCAACGGTTTAGGAATTATATGCGTTTAAAGTGATAAAAATATAGCCTGATTTTACATTTCCAGGTTTGCACGATGCAAGCCTTTTTTAAAACTGTCATAGCTCTCTAAATATCCAGCCCAACAAGACGTTTCTTATACGAAACGAAAGAAGAAAGTCTATATTTTCATCCGCCACTTTTAGTTTAAAAATATCTTGAACCGTTTTCGAGTAATTTGAACGAGAAAACGAGTAATTTTGGACTTTTGCGATACATGAAGGGTTACCCCTTCAAATTTTCCTAATTTTCGATGAAAATCGGATTTTCTTTTATATACATTTATTGTAGCAGCATTTAACGTAGAATAAGGTGGCGCCAATAGTTGTTCAAAATTTTGACTAGTTTTTGAGTTATTTGAATATTTTGGGTAAGTAAATTATTGTTACGGCAGACCGTCAGGTGCTGCCACCTGGCGGATTTTAGCTGAACTACGAGAATAAAAAATGCCGCATCTTACTAAAAGTTGAATATTGTTTATTTTTTACGGGCCAGTTACTAACAAACTGTAATATATATTTCGAAACTAAAGACAAAACATGAAAATACAGGCTCTCTTCTTTCATTTGGTATAAGAGAATGCTTGTTGTGATGAATATTTGAAAAGATATTACTGTTTGATAAAAGCATTGTAACCTGCAACTGCAAGATGTAGTTTGGCTTTTTATATCACTTTAAAAAGCAGATAAATTCTAAATCGTTAGAGAAATCGCCATCAAATTTTCACAACTTGTTTGTTAAATGATTTTTCATCTTTATAGATGCAAAAAAAATATAAAATTTTTGTTTTCCAAAATTCATATATTTCAAACAATGAAGGTTTTAGGTATATCTGAAGATGGTAATTGATAAAATAAACAAGTTGTGAAACATTTAGCTGGATATCTTCAACGGTTTAGGAATTATATGCGTTTAAAGTGATAAAAATATAGCCTGATTTTACATTTCCAGGTTTGCACGATGCAAGCCTTTTTTAAAACTGTCATAGCTCTCTAAATATCCAGCCCAACAAGACGTTTCTTATACGAAACGAAAGAAGAAAGTCTATATTTTCATCCGCCACTTTTAGTTTAAAAATATCTTGAACCGTTTTCGAGTAATTTGAACGAGAAAACGAGTAATTTTGGACTTTTGTGAAATATGAAGGGGTATGCCTTCAAATTTTCCTAATTTTCGATGAAAAATCGGATTTTCTTTTATATACATATATTGTAGCAGCATTTAACGTAGAATAAGGTGGCGCCAATAGTTGTTCAAAATTTTGACTAGTTTTTGAGTTATTTGAATATTTTGGGTAAGTAAATTATTGTCACGGCAGACCGTCAGGTGCTGCCACCTGGCGGATTTTAGCTGAACAACGAGAATCAATAATTCCGCATCCAGCTAAAAGTTGAATATTGTTTATTTTTTACGGGCCAGTTACTAACAAACTGTAATATATATTTCGAAACTAAAGACAAAACATGAAAATACAGGCTCTCTTCTTTCATTTGGTATAAGAGAATGCTTGTTGTGATGAATATTTGAAAAGATATTACTGTTTTATAAAAGCATTGTAACCTGCAACTGCAAGATATAGTTTGGCTTTTTATATCACTTTAAAAAGCAGATAAATTCTAAATCGTTAGAGAAATCGCCATCAAATTTTCACAACTTGTTTGTTAAATGATTTTTCATCTTTATAGATGCAAAAAAAATATAAAATTTTTGTTTTCCAAAATTCATATATTTCAAACAATGAAGGTTTTAGGTATATCTGAAGATGGTAATTGATAAAATAAACAAGTTGTGAAACATTTAGCTGGATATCTTCAACGGTTTAGGAATTATATGCGTTTAAAGTGATAAAAATATAGCCTGATTTTACATTTCCAGGTTTGCACGATGCAAGCCTTTTTTAAAACTGTCATAGCTCTCTAAATATCCAGCCCAACAAGACGTTTCTTATACGAAACGAAAGAAGAAAGTCTATATTTTCATCCGCCACTTTTAGCTTAAAAATATCTTGAACCGTTTTCGAGTAATTTGAACGAGAAAACGAGTAATTTTGGACTTTTGTGAAATATGAAGGGGTATGCCTTCAAATTTTCCTAATTTTCGATGAAAAATCGGATTTTCTTTTATATACATATATTGTAGCAGCATTTAACGTAGAATAAGGTGGCGCCAATAGTTGTTCAAAATTTTGACTAGTTTTTGAGTTATTTGAATATTTTGGGTAAGTAAATTATTGTTACGGCAGACCGTCAGGTGCTGCCACCTGGCGGATTTTAGCTGAACTACGAGAATAAAAAATGCCGCATCTTACTAAAAGTTGAATATTGTTTATTTTTTACGGGCCAGTTACTAACAAACTGTAATATATATTTCGAAACTAAAGACAAAACATGAAAATACAGGCTCTCTTCTTTCATTTGGTATAAGAGAATGCTTGTTGTGATGAATATTTGAAAAGATATTACTGTTTGATAAAAGCATTGTAACCTGCAACTGCAAGATGTAGTTTGGCTTTTTATATCACTTTAAAAAGCAGATAAATTCTAAATCGTTAGAGAAATCGCCATCAAATTTTCACAACTTGTTTGTTAAATGATTTTTCATCTTTATAGATGCAAAAAAAATATAAAATTTTTGTTTTCCAAAATTCATATATTTCAAACAATGAAGGTTTTAGGTATATCTGAAGATGGTAATTGATAAAATAAACAAGTTGTGAAACATTTAGCTGGATATCTTCAACGGTTTAGGAATTATATAAGTTTAAAGTGATAAAAATATAGCCTGATTTTACATTTCCAGGTTTGCACGATGCAAGCCTTTTTTAAAACTGTCATAGCTCTCTAAATATCCAGCCCAACAAGACGTTTCTTATACGAAACGAAAGAAGAAAGTCTATATTTTCATCCGCCACTTTTAGTTTAAAAATATCTTGAACCGTTTTCGAGTAATTTGAACGAGAAAACGAGTAATTTTGGACTTTTGTGAAATATGAAGGGGTATGCCTTCAAATTTTCCTAATTTTCGATGAAAAATCGGATTTTCTTTTATATACATATATTGTAGCAGCATTTAACGTAGAATAAGGTGGCGCCAATAGTTGTTCAAAATTTTGACTAGTTTTTGAGTTATTTGAATATTTTGGGTAAGTAAATTATTGTCACGGCAGACCGTCAGGTGCTGCCACCTGGCGGATTTTAGCTGAACAACGAGAATCAAAAATTCCGCATCCAGCTAAAAGTTGAATATTGTTTATTTTTTACGGGCCAGTTACTAACAAACTGTAATATATATTTCGAAACTAAAGAAAACATGAAAATACAGGCTCTCTTCTTTCATTTGGTATAAGAGAATGCTTGTTGTGATGAATATTTGAAAAGATATTACTGTTTGATAAAAGCATTGTAACCTGCAACTGCAAGATGTAGTTTGGCTTTTTATATCACTTTAAAAAGCAGATAAATTCTAAATCGTTAGAGAAATCGCCATCAAATTTTCACAACTTGTTTGTTAAATGATTTTTCATCTTTATAGATGCAAAAAAATATAAAAGTTTTGTTTTCCAAAATTCATATATTTCAAACAATGAAGGTTTCAGGTATATCTGAAGATGGTAATTGATAAAATAAACAAGTTGTGAAACATTTAGCTGGATATCTTCAACGGTTTAGGAATTATATGCGTTTAAAGTGATAAAAATATAGCCTGATTTTACATTTCCAGGTTTGCACGATGCAAGCCTTTTTTAAAACTGTCATAGCTCTCTAAATATCCAGCCCAACAAGACGTTTCTTATACGAAACGAAAGAAGAAAGTCTATATTTTCATCCGCCACTTTTAGTTTAAAAATATCTTGAACCGTTTTCGAGTAATTTGAACGAGAAAACGAGTAATTTTGGACTTTTGTGAAATATGAAGGGGGTATGCCTTCAAATTTTCCTAATTTTCGATGAAAAATCGGATTTTCTTTTATATACATATATTGTAGCAGCATTTAACGTAGAATAAGGTGGCGCCAATAGTTGTTCAAAATTTTGACTAGTTTTTGAGTTATTTGAATATTTTGGGTAAGTAAATTATTGTCACGGCAGACCGTCAGGTGCTGCCACCTGGCGGATTTTAGCTGAACAACGAGAATCAATAATTCCGCATCCAGCTAAAAGTTGAATATTGTTTATTTTTTACGGGCCAGTTACTAACAAACTGTAATATATATTTCGAAACTAAAGACAAAACATGAAAATACAGGCTCTCTTCTTTCATTTGGTATAAGAGAATGCTTGTTGTGATGAATATTTGAAAAGATATTACTGTTTGATAAAAGCATTGTAACCTGCAACTGCAAGATGTAGTTTGGCTTTTTATATCACTTTAAAAAGCAGATAAATTCTAAATCGTTAGAGAAATCGCCATCAAATTTTCACAACTTGTTTGTTAAATGATTTTTCATCTTTATAGATGCAAAAAAAATATAAAATTTTTGTTTTCCAAAATTCATATATTTCAAACAATGAAGGTTTTAGGTATATCTGAAGATGGTAATTGATAAAATAAACAAGTTGTGAAACATTTAGCTGGATATCTTCAACGGTTTAGGAATTATATAAGTTTAAAGTGATAAAAATATAGCCTGATTTTACATTTCCAGGTTTGCACGATGCAAGCCTTTTTTAAAACTGTCATAGCTCTCTAAATATCCAGCCCAACAAGACGTTTCTTATACGAAACGAAAGAAGAAAGTCTATATTTTCATCCGCCACTTTTAGTTTAAAAATATCTTGAACCGTTTTCGAGTAATTTGAACGAGAAAACGAGTAATTTTGGACTTTTGTGAAATATGAAGGGGTATGCCTTCAAATTTTCCTAATTTTCGATGAAAAATCGGATTTTCTTTTATATACATATATTGTAGCAGCATTTAACGTAGAATAAGGTGGCGCCAATAGTTGTTCAAAATTTTGACTAGTTTTTGAGTTATTTGAATATTTTGGGTAAGTAAATTATTGTCACGGCAGACCGTCAGGTGCTGCCACCTGGCGGATTTTAGCTGAACAACGAGAATCAAAAATTCTGCATCCAGCTAAAAGTTGAATATTGTTTATTTTTTACGGGCCAGTTACTAACAAACTGTAATATATATTTCGAAACTAAAGACAAAACATGAAAATACAGGCTCTCTTCTTTCATTTGGTATAAGAGAATGCTTGTTGTGATGAATATTTGAAAAGATATTACTGTTTGATAAAAGCATTGTAACCTGCAACTGCAAGATGTAGTTTGGCTTTTTATATCACTTTAAAAAGCAGATAAATTCTAAATCGTTAGAGAAATCGCCATCAAATTTTCACAACTTGTTTGTTAAATGATTTTTCATCTTTATAGATGCAAAAAAAATATAAAATTTTTGTTTTCCAAAATTCATATATTTCAAACAATGAAGGTTTTAGGTATATCTGAAGATGGTAATTGATAAAATAAACAAGTTGTGAAACATTTAGCTGGATATCTTCAACGGTTTAGGAATTATATAAGTTTAAAGTGATAAAAATATAGCCTGATTTTACATTTCCAGGTTTGCACGATGCAAGCCTTTTTTAAAACTGTCATAGCTCTCTAAATATCCAGCCCAACAAGACGTTTCTTATACGAAACGAAAGAAGAAAGTCTATATTTTCATCCGCCACTTTTAGTTTAAAAATATCTTGAACCGTTTTCGAGTAATTTGAACGAGAAAACGAGTAATTTTGGACTTTTGTGAAATATGAAGGGGTATGCCTTCAAATTTTCCTAATTTTCGATGAAAAATCGGATTTTCTTTTATATACATATATTGTAGCAGCATTTAACGTAGAATAAGGTGGCGCCAATAGTTGTTCAAAATTTTGACTAGTTTTTGAGTTATTTGAATATTTTGGGTAAGTAAATTATTGTCACGGCAGACCGTCAGGTGCTGCCACCTGGCGGATTTTAGCTGAACAACGAGAATCAATAATTCCGCATCCAGCTAAAAGTTGAATATTGTTTATTTTTTACGGGCCAGTTACTAACAAACTGTAATATATATTTCGAAACTAAAGACAAAACATGAAAATACAGGCTCTCTTCTTTCATTTGGTATAAGAGAATGCTTGTTGTGATGAATATTTGAAAAGATATTACTGTTTGATAAAAGCATTGTAACCTGCAACTGCAAGATGTAGTTTGGCTTTTTATATCACTTTAAAAAGCAGATAAATTCTAAATCGTTAGAGAAATCGCCATCAAATTTTCACAACTTGTTTGTTAAATGATTTTTCATCTTTATAGATGCAAAAAAAATATAAAATTTTTGTTTTCCAAAATTCATATATTTCAAACAATGAAGGTTTTAGGTATATCTGAAGATGGTAATTGATAAAATAAACAAGTTGTGAAACATTTAGCTGGATATCTTCAACGGTTTAGGAATTATATAAGTTTAAAGTGATAAAAATATAGCCTGATTTTACATTTCCAGGTTTGCACGATGCAAGCCTTTTTTAAAACTGTCATAGCTCTCTAAATATCCAGCCCAACAAGACGTTTCTTATACGAAACGAAAGAAGAAAGTCTATATTTTCATCCGCCACTTTTAGTTTAAAAATATCTTGAACCGTTTTCGAGTAATTTGAACGAGAAAACGAGTAATTTTGGACTTTTGTGAAATATGAAGGGGTATGCCTTCAAATTTTCCTAATTTTCGATGAAAAATCGGATTTTCTTTTATATACATATATTGTAGCAGCATTTAACGTAGAATAAGGTGGCGCCAATAGTTGTTCAAAATTTTGACTAGTTTTTGAGTTATTTGAATATTTTGGGTAAGTAAATTATTGTCACGGCAGACCGTCAGGTGCTGCCACCTGGCGGATTTTAGCTGAACAACGAGAATCAATAATTCCGCATCCAGCTAAAAGTTGAATATTGTTTATTTTTTACGGGCCAGTTACTAACAAACTGTAATATATATTTCGAAACTAAAGACAAAACATGAAAATACAGGCTCTCTTCTTTCATTTGGTATAAGAGAATGCTTGTTGTGATGAATATTTGAAATGATATTACTGTTTGATAAAAGCATTGTAACCTGCAACTGCAAGATGTAGTTTGGCTTTTTATATCACTTTAAAAAGCAGATAAATTCTAAATCGTTAGAGAAATCGCCATCAAATTTTCACAACTTGTTTGTTAAATGATTTTTCATCTTTATAGATGCAAAAAATATATAAAATTTTTGTTTTCCAAAATTCATATATTTCAAACAATGAAGGTTTTAGGTATATCTGAAGATGGTAATTGATAAAATAAACAAGTTGTGAAACATTTAGCTGGATATCTTCAACGGTTTAGGAATTATATGCGTTTAAAGTGATAAAAATATAGCCTGATTTTACATTTCCAGGTTTGCACGATGCAAGCCTTTTTTAAAACTGTCATAGCTCTCTAAATATCCAGCCCAACAAGACGTTTCTTATACGAAACGAAAGAAGAAAGTCTATATTTTCATCCGCCACTTTTAGTTTAAAAATATCTTGAACCGTTTTCGAGTAATTTGAACGAGAAAACGAGTAATTTTGGACTTTTGTGAAATATGAAGGGGTTTGCCTTCAAATTTTCCTAATTTTCGATGAAAAATCGGATTTTCTTTTATATACATATATTGTAGCAGCATTTAACGTAGAATAAGGTGGCGCCAATAGTTGTTCAAAATTTTGACTAGTTTTTGAGTTATTTGAATATTTTGGGTAAGTAAATTATTGTCACGGCAGACCGTCAGGTGCTGCCACCTGGCGGATTTTAGCTGAACAACGAGAATCAAAAATTCCGCATCCAGCTAAAAGTTGAATATTGTTTATTTTTTACGGGCCAGTTACTAACAAACTGTAATATATATTTCGAAACTAAAGAAAACATGAAAATACAGGCTCTCTTCTTTCATTTGGTATAAGAGAATGCTTGTTGTGATGAATATTTGAAAAGATATTACTGTTTGATAAAAGCATTGTAACCTGCAACTGCAAGATGTAGTTTGGCTTTTTATATCACTTTAAAAAGCAGATAAATTCTAAATCGTTAGAGAAATCGCCATCAAATTTTCACAACTTGTTTGTTAAATGATTTTTCATCTTTATAGATGCAAAAAAAATATAAAATTTTTGTTTTCCAAAATTCATATATTTCAAACAATGAAGGTTTTAGGTATATCTGAAGATGGTAATTGATAAAATAAACAAGTTGTGAAACATTTAGCTGGATATCTTCAACGGTTTAGGAATTATATAAGTTTAAAGTGATAAAAATATAGCCTGATTTTACATTTCCAGGTTTGCACGATGCAAGCCTTTTTTAAAACTGTCATAGCTCTCTAAATATCCAGCCCAACAAGACGTTTCTTATACGAAACGAAAGAAGAAAGTCTATATTTTCATCCGCCACTTTTAGTTTAAAAATATCTTGAACCGTTTTCGAGTAATTTGAACGAGAAAACGAGTAATTTTGGACTTTTGTGAAATATGAAGGGGTATGCCTTCAAATTTTCCTAATTTTCGATGAAAAATCGGATTTTCTTTTATATACATATATTGTAGCAGCATTTAACGTAGAATAAGGTGGCGCCAATAGTTGTTCAAAATTTTGACTAGTTTTTGAGTTATTTGAATATTTTGGGTAAGTAAATTATTGTCACGGCAGACCGTCAGGTGCTGCCACCTGGCGGATTTTAGCTGAACAACGAGAATCAAAAATTCCGCATCCAGCTAAAAGTTGAATATTGTTTATTTTTTACGGGCCAGTTACTAACAAACTGTAATATATATTTCGAAACTAAAGACAAAACATGAAAATACAGGCTCTCTTCTTTCATTTGGTATAAGAGAATGCTTGTTGTGATGAATATTTGAAAAGATATTACTGTTTTATAAAAGCATTGTAACCTGCAACTGCAAGATATAGTTTGGCTTTTTATATCACTTTAAAAAGCAGATAAATTCTAAATCGTTAGAGAAATCGCCATCAAATTTTCACAACTTGTTTGTTAAATGATTTTTCATCTTTATAGATGCAAAAAAAATATAAAATTTTTGTTTTCCAAAATTCATATATTTCAAACAATGAAGGTTTTAGGTATATCTGAAGATGGTAATTGATAAAATAAACAAGTTGTGAAACATTTAGCTGGATATCTTCAACGGTTTAGGAATTATATGCGTTTAAAGTGATAAAAATATAGCCTGATTTTACATTTCCAGGTTTGCACGATGCAAGCCTTTTTTAAAACTGTCATAGCTCTCTAAATATCCAGCCCAACAAGACGTTTCTTATACGAAACGAAAGAAGAAAGTCTATATTTTCATCCGCCACTTTTAGTTTAAAAATATCTTGAACCGTTTTCGAGTAATTTGAACGAGAAAACGAGTAATTTTGGACTTTTGTGAAATATGAAGGGGTATGCCTTCAAATTTTCCTAATTTTCGATGAAAAATCGGATTTTCTTTTATATACATATATTGTAGCAGCATTTAACGTAGAATAAGGTGGCGCCAATAGTTGTTCAAAATTTTGACTAGTTTTTGAGTTATTTGAATATTTTGGGTAAGTAAATTATTGTCACGGCAGACCGTCAGGTGCTGCCACCTGGCGGATTTTAGCTGAACAACGAGAATCAATAATTCCGCATCCAGCTAAAAGTTGAATATTGTTTATTTTTTACGGGCCAGTTACTAACAAACTGTAATATATATTTCGAAACTAAAGACAAAACATGAAAATACAGGCTCTCTTCTTTCATTTGGTATAAGAGAATGCTTGTTGTGATGAATATTTGAAAAGATATTACTGTTTGATAAAAGCATTGTAACCTGCAACTGCAAGATGTAGTTTGGCTTTTTATATCACTTTAAAAAGCAGATAAATTCTAAATCGTTAGAGAAATCGCCATCAAATTTTCACAACTTGTTTGTTAAATGATTTTTCATCTTTATAGATGCAAAAAAAATATAAAATTTTTGTTTTCCAAAATTCATATATTTCAAACAATGAAGGTTTTAGGTATATCTGAAGATGGTAATTGATAAAATAAACAAGTTGTGAAACATTTAGCTGGATATCTTCAACGGTTTAGGAATTATATAAGTTTAAAGTGATAAAAATATAGCCTGATTTTACATTTCCAGGTTTGCACGATGCAAGCCTTTTTTAAAACTGTCATAGCTCTCTAAATATCCAGCCCAACAAGACGTTTCTTATACGAAACGAAAGAAGAAAGTCTATATTTTCATCCGCCACTTTTAGTTTAAAAATATCTTGAACCGTTTTCGAGTAATTTGAACGAGAAAACGAGTAATTTTGGACTTTTGTGAAATATGAAGGGGTATGCCTTCAAATTTTCCTAATTTTCGATGAAAAATCGGATTTTCTTTTATATACATATATTGTAGCAGCATTTAACGTAGAATAAGGTGGCGCCAATAGTTGTTCAAAATTTTGACTAGTTTTTGAGTTATTTGAATATTTTGGGTAAGTAAATTATTGTCACGGCAGACCGTCAGGTGCTGCCACCTGGCGGATTTTAGCTGAACAACGAGAATCAAAAATTCCGCATCCAGCTAAAAGTTGAATATTGTTTATTTTTTACGGGCCAGTTACTAACAAACTGTAATATATATTTCGAAACTAAAGACAAAACATGAAAATACAGGCTCTCTTCTTTCATTTGGTATAAGAGAATGCTTGTTGTGATGAATATTTGAAAAGATATTACTGTTTGATAAAAGCATTGTAACCTGCAACTGCAAGATGTAGTTTGGCTTTTTATATCACTTTAAAAAGCAGATAAATTCTAAATCGTTAGAGAAATCGCCATCAAATTTTCACAACTTGTTTGTTAAATGATTTTTCATCTTTATAGATGCAAAAAAAATATAAAATTTTTGTTTTCCAAAATTCATATATTTCAAACAATGAAGGTTTTAGGTATATCTGAAGATGGTAATTGATAAAATAAACAAGTTGTGAAACATTTAGCTGGATATCTTCAACGGTTTAGGAATTATATGCGTTTAAAGTGATAAAAATATAGCCTGATTTTACATTTCCAGGTTTGCATGATGCAAGCCTTTTTTAAAACTGTCATAGCTCTCTAAATATCCAGCCCAACAAGACGTTTCTTATACGAAACGAAAGAAGAAAGTCTATATTTTCATCCGCCACTTTTAGTTTAAAAATATCTTGAACCGTTTTCGAGTAATTTGAACGAGAAAACGAGTAATTTTGGACTTTTGTGAAATATGAAGGGGTACCCCTTCAAATTTTCCTAATTTTCGATGAAAAATCGGATTTTCTTTTATATACATATATTGTAGCAGCATTTAACGTAGAATAAGGTGGCGCCAATAGTTGTTCAAAATTTTGACTAGTTTTTGAGTTATTTGAATATTTTGGGTAAGTAAATTATTGTCACGGCAGACCGTCAGGTGCTGCCACCTGGCGGATTTTAGCTGAACAACGAGAATAAAAAATGCCGCATCTTACTAAAAGTTGAATATTGTTTATTTTTTACGGGCCAGTTACTAACAAACTGAAATATATATTTCGAAACTAAAGACAAAACATGAAAATACAGGCTCTCTTCTTTCATTTGGTATAAGAGAATGCTTGTTGTGATGAATATTTGAAAAGATATTACTGTTTGATAAAAGCATTGTAACCTGCAACTGCAAGATGTAGTTTGGCTTTTTATATCACTTTAAAAAGCAGATAAATTCTAAATCGTTAGAGAAATCGTCATCAAATTTTCACAACTTGTTTGTTAAATGATTTTTCATCTTTATAGATGCAAAAAAAATATAAAATTTTTGTTTTCCAAAATTCATATATTTCAAACAATGAAGGTTTTAGGTATATCTGAAGATGGTAATTGATAAAATAAACAACTTGTGAAACATTTAGCTGGATATCTTCAACGGTTTAGGAATTATATGCGTTTAAAGTGATAAAAATATAGCCTGATTTTACATTTCCAGGTTTGCACGATGCAAGCCTTTTTTAAAACTGTCGTAGCTCTTTGAATATTCAGCCCAACAAACAATTATTCTACCACTAAGTGCAATTATTTTACCTTATGTGATGAGGCACCTTTCGGTCACTTGACCATTGTCGAATCCTGGACAATGTGAAATATCACAATATATATTTTGTGTGTGTGAGATAGAGTGAGGGAGGGAGGCAGAGAGAGAGAGAGTGAGAAATAAAATGTGATTAAAGGGCAAAGGTAAATAAATAGATGACAGCATAATTTTCAGAACATTTATATAATTTAGAATAGTAAACGTTTAGTAAAACTCTTACATATTAACATTAACTACAAGTCTTCAACTTTTTGCAGTTTACAGAGTAATAAGTAACATTTCTGCGTTTGGCAAATTTATAAAGGCACATCAACAATAAGCCAGCCAAAAGTACTATCATAAAATAGTATAGTTTATAAATAGACAGTAAGTTGACAAACCATCAAGGAAGAATAATTAAGTTAAGTAGAAATTGGCACAAAGAAGGAAGGGTGTACATATATATCTTTATACTTATTAGATTTATTCAAACCTTTTTATCCAGCTGAAATTATATTTAACAAATTCTTGCTAAGATGGTGTAAATCTTTTGATAAGTGTTGTTTAATAGCCACAAATGATAGAAAAATGAAAACAAAATAACCAATAAACTGTCTCTTCTTATAGGTTTAAAAAAATTACATTTACATAAACAATTACATAACATGAACATTAATTCAATAAACATGTTTTTAAAACCTTTTTTTTATTGTGCTGGCAAATTTTGTTGTTTTAGTTTACTGAGATTTAGCTTATAATCTTATTGTATACTATTTATTGAATATATGAACTTTTAAAAAGCACACAATAGTTTGATATTTTGTGTAAAAAAAATCAGTGATTAATACAATATAGGAGTTATATAAAAATACCAACACTTAATAACCCTTAATACGTTGGCTGCGGTGGAAGCCTGTCGGCTTCCGAGTGGGGGCTTCTCGGGTGCGGTGGAAGCCTATAGGCTTCTCAGGTCCACATTCGTTACATGTCGGGTTTACGACTGCAGTTATTGCTTTAGTTTGCTGTTTCTCTTGCAGCGTGGTGGGTGTGTACGTGTGTTTCTTGTGTAGCAATAGTTTCCCATTTCGCTTACAAAAAGACGGTATATTATTCATTTGTTTTTGTAAATAAATAGTGTTAGTTTTAGTGTTTTATCTGTGTAAAATAATGGCGGGTACATCTAGGGACATGGTTTTAAATGTAAATAGTGGTTTGAACGATGTTGGTGACTACTCTGAGACTAGTTCCGGTGATGAGTTCAGTGACATTGATGCCGCCGATCTAGATGGTGAACCTATATCTACAGACAATGAAAGTGAGTCAGATGATGATGATTCAGACAATTACAACCCTACTTGGTGTCATTATAACACTATTGGTATGAGAGACATACCATTTACTGATATTTTTGCATAATTTACTATATATAACAATAAACAGGCAAAAGTGTAATTTTTTACAATGGTATCTTCTCCGCTAGAAGGCGGTACTGTGAAAGCCTATCGGCTTCCAATAACTGTGACATCATAATATTAGCTGAAAAGCATTCAAAATGTTTTTTTTTCTGATAAATTATTAATTTCATTATTATTTACGATATATGACAAAAAATAGTCATAAGTAAAATTTTTCTTACAATGTGACCTTTTAGCAGCGCTGTGGAAGCCTATTGGCTTCAAAAAATTATGACTTCATATTATCACCTGAAAAGCGTTGAAATTATTTCTTTTTCTGAAAACTGTTTTTCATTAAATTAAATAAAAAAATTGTAAACAAAAATTTCAAGACCGGTACAAGGTATGCCCCAAGTTCTGCCGCAGCGAACGTGTTAATGAAGCTATTTGTTTTTTCTCTATTTTGGTTCAATGTAAATAATTTAAACATTACTAATGTGGGCTTTGAACCAGACACAATTATGTTTTACTCACTTATTTTTTAAATTTAACTAAATAATATTAATAGGAACGTTAATAACTTTGTTTTAATGCACATCGAAACACAAGAACCAAACTTACCCTAATGTTAAAATATTTCCACCTACCTTAAGTAATAAGATGTTTTAGTATATTAATGTAAGAATTAAATACCTTCAATTTAAATTTAGAGTACATTTAGTAATTAACAAGCAAAACTATTAACAACACTTATTTTTGAAGGCATTAGACGTTAAAGAGCTTTTTTCATAAATGTAAGAATACTGGTAATATTAAACACATAAAACTTACATCATATTTTCACTTAACTATATTCTAAATAGTAGTAAATGTATTCTAGATTTTGACAACTTTTAAATACCTGTAATATCCAATAATTTTAAATTCATCTTTACCAATTCAGTCTTTCTTTTGAGTCTAATATTTTCATATACAAGGAAATGTGTAAAATGTAATTTTATTTCAGAAATAAGTGGTCAAATATTGACATTTTTAATTTATATAAGTACATATTCAACTACTGTATTTTACAATGTTTCCTGCAGTAGATATTCCTTTTAAAATTTAATTTAAACCATAGTGGCCTATGGTGGCTTACCTTAGACAAAAACTAACCATACGAAAATATTTGTTGTGTGAAATTAAAGTAATTACAGTAAAACCTTGTTGAACCAAACTTTGCTTATTTGAAACTTTAGTTAACCAAGATGGATACAAGAATAAGGAAGGTGCAATAAAAGATCTAAACAAAATAAAAAAGCACCAAAAACGGAATAGGTTTGCCTTGACACTAAGTATTTTGTACGCTAAGGAGTGTATTTACCCTTAGGTCAGGGGGTTGTTTTATGCCCCCCCTGCCTCTCCACCTAGATTCCACCCTTATCATACCACAGTCAATTGAGTTCAATCGGACCTCTGAGTGTTACTCATTTAACTCTTTAAGTTTAAAATAAATTTTGGTCTTTTTCTCAAAGTATCTTTAATTGTTGATGTGTTATTATTGAAGAGGTGGCTGGATAAAGCTATTCTGAAATGCTGCATTGAAAAAACTCAAAAACCAATCTTTCATTATTTCAAGTTAACCTGAATGTAACTATAGGCCTATAACACTGTACATGAATGGTAATAAAATATTCATAAAGCTTTTTATTAAAATGTACCTAGTTCATTTAAGAAAATGTTTCGTTCAACTCCTAGACTGAAAAACTGCTTATCCAAAACGACTGTCGCTATTATTCCGAATAACCAGGGATTTACTGTAATTACAATTTAGAATGAATATATAAAAACTGTTCCTGTGATTGATCTACAGTAAAATAATTTTAGAAGTAATTTTTACGATAATTTTTATACTTAAAATAATATAATAACAATTGTTGATATAAACTTAATATAAAAAATAACACAGAGCCAGCACCAAATATTAAACAATATGTTTAATGCTTTCTATACCTTAAATCCATTAAAAATTAACAATTAATAAAATAAAACTAATTAATTGTATTTCTTAAACATGTTGGATAAATGTTTAATACAATATTCAACACTAACTTTTAGAAAAATAATTTACCTATGAAATATAAATACTTATACACAATGTATTTTATATTAAATACATATCAAATCTCTGGAAGAAGAATAAAATCAATAACAAATCGACTAAAGGAATTCCCATTGTTTAAATAAGTAAATAGAAAGCAATGCTACAACTACAGAGGAATAACTCTTCCCTCCCAGGGACTGAAGATTTTTACATACTCCAAAATATACAAAGGAAATAATATATCAATTCCTAGACATATGTGGCTTCAAGAGAGGGAAAACACTACAACCTATCTTATGTTACAAAGGTGTGAAGAGAAAAGTACTGCGGATACAACAAAAACTGAAATCATTATGATTTTGTATAGTGAAAGGATATGCAACTGTGCTAATGAAGAAGAAATGACAATTTTTACAAAAAAAGTTTTGCAGAATGTAACAAATATATATGGGCATGAACATTTAAGAAATTTCTTTTCTTAAACTTTCAACTTTCTTGAAAAATTATCACTATTTTGTTTGTGTTATGCAGTAATATTTTTTTTTTGTTTTTGTAAGGGGTAAAGGTTTCACTTTATGTTCTTAATGTCTAAATAGCTATCAAAGCCTTATTTGTACATACAATTATTTTTAAAGAAAACATATGGGGAGCTATATGTAGAAATACATTCACGTTGTCCATTATTCAGAAATTCATATATAGTTATAACAAAATACCTACAGATACTAATTTGTAGTTATAAAAGTTATTATAACATATTTTATTTCCTTAATAAAGCAAAAGACATTCTCAAACAACAGTTGAATAAAAAAATGTAAACTTATCCCTGAACCAAATACACAATGTATATTTCTTAAAACACTGATTTCAGAAATCTATATTTGATTGAGTTACTGACACTAAAATTTATCTAATTATTTTCGTAATGCTCACTATTAATCAAGATGTACAATTAATTTCATTACACAGAAATATTATTTACATTATTATTATTTATCAGTACACAATTATATTTTGTATTTTTTGAGAAATATTGTCAAAAATGCATAATGTAAAATACTATATTACAAATTTTGTGCTCAATTATATGAAAATGAGTTTATATATTTTTAAATCAAGTGCATATTATTAAAAAAATGAGTAATTGAAGAACTAAATGTTAATGGCACAAGATTGAAAAATTTGTATTTCATCAGCTATAAATATTTTTATTAAATAAACGTAAATCAACTAAGCCTGAAAATATGCAATTTGTTCTTTATAAATATATAGTGTAAATAATTCTATAAAATTGACTAGAATATGATCTACCTTTTTGAAATTTGTGTGGTTCAAATGATATTACTTTTTAAAATTTGTTCATTCAATTTTTTAAAATTAAAAGCTTGATAACACTTTTAAAATTATATAAAATGTATTCTTTAACCCATAACCAATAACTTTACATTCTAGACTATCTTCAAACCCGATACAGAATGATAATATAAAATGTATATTTATATCACCAAAAACACTATAAATATATTAGTAAAAGCAAGAGCGGAGGGTAAACATAATAGAGATTAAGTACTAAGTCATGTATCTACTTAATAATAGCTAGGAGAGTCCTCTTGTAATCCCCTGAAGTGTCATCCTGGAACATATCACAGACAAATAAAGATCACATTTCTATTACATTTTAAACTTAAATTGAAGGTTTGGGAAATTAAATCTATAGTCAGTTTCATATATCAAAATTCAACTTGCAAGCCAGCAATGTGTTTACACAAAGATTTTTGATAAACACTTGGTAAAAATACATAGTTTACTACATTTTAACATAAATTTTGGCAATTAATGTATTAATAAAGTTACACATTCCAAGAGCAAAATTCAGTTCATATTTTCAAGTGAATATAAAATAAAAATTACATTTTTGTTACACTTTTTAATATTAACGAAGCTTGACAGGGATTTTGTTGCCTTTCACCTGGTAAATTGTCATGTAAATTTAAGTTTATTTGCATACTGTAGCTTACAATGCCCATTTATAAGTTCTATGTACAGCGGTCCCTCGCTATTCGCAAGTTTGGTATTCGCGGATGGCAAAATTAAAGGATATCCCTTAGATGTATCGTATTAAAAAAAAAGCAAGAAAGACAGTATAGTTAATGTGCAGGTTGTAGAATAATGTGTTCTCCTCTTATTTATTTTTTATAGTACTGTAGCTACTTATCCCAAAGAAATTTGATTATTCTCCAAACATCGGTTATACTATAACACTACTAGGCCTACTACTCATTACTGAACCTGTGCCTACCTCAGATAACAAAAATGGAGAAATCGTAAAAAATGTATTGCAGAAGTTGACATTAAAATCTGTTGGTAAAATGTATGTTTAAAGAAACAGTTATCTGCAGCCGTTACTGAAATTTATCTTTCTTTAAAATGGGAATTAAAATTTAACCAAGAGCTGGAAGAAGCACTATTACCATGCCATATAAAGAAGTGTGTAAAGAGCTAGAAAAAAATTGTAACAAAATAAATAATTTAAAAAAAAATCAAGTTAACAGTGTTTAACAATAAAGAGAATGTGGGTCTGTTTGTGCAAGAGCGCATATATAATAATAGAACTTTCATGTTTTGGGATTGAAGGAAAACGTTATTTACAATAAAAATATGTATGTAATTTTGTAGTACGTAAATATACCATACTGTATTATAAGTGTATAGTATAGCTGTTATTAATGTACAGTATAGCTGAACCTAACCCTCTCCTTTCCATATACAGTCAGTTTCAGTATCCATGGTACGTTCGGGAAACGTAACCACTGCAAATAGTGAGGGATCACTGTATGAAAATAAGCAAAAGCTCTTTAGGCTCATGGTTGAATTTCATACCAAGAAGATACTCAGTTATTGGCTCTGAATGAAGAGAAAGATCGAGTTAAGCAAGACCTTGTTATGGCTAGTAGTTATTTTAATTAATAGTATTTTGTGACACCCTTACATTCAATTAGTTAGCAAGCATTTATACTGAAAGTCATAGCAAGTAGAACATGGTGAGTATATACTCTTATGCTGTGGACAACTATGAATTGCATTTATTAGATCAAAAATAGAGAAAAAACCAACACAAAATTGATCAAGCTAACCTTAACCTATAAAGCATCTATTTAAATTTGTTGACTATCAAAGTGCATCCGCCAGAAGCAAATTAAGCACTAAGCCTTCAGATAGAGATGTATAATTAGAGATTGTGCAAATATCTTAGATGAAGGCCCCTTTCTTTTCAAAAGTTCAGTACTGAACAAACAACTTTGCATTCCTTCATCGAGTCAAAGAAGTTTATTTAATTAGGGCGATTCGTAATCCGCTCGTGGGGGACGGGTGGAGCAGAGCTGTATGTATGTGGCTCCCTATAAACGGGAAGTCCAGGCAAATGTGTGAGTGCATGAAGGCGGCTCAAAAAACAGGGTCCAGTCCTAGCACTTGAAGGGTTGTTATCTGCCCGGCTCTCACCCTGCCCTTTCCTTGCCAGCGGCAACTAAAAAGCACCCCCCCTCCAGGTTGGTGTTCTGGATGGGTACATACACCCCGATGTGAAGGTGTTATGCGATCTGTGCCGATGTAGATTCGTGCCCCTCAGGTTAAAGAGGGTCTTTAATAGAGCCTCAGGGGCACCTGGCGCCACCCCTGAGTACTTAAGTCGCCTTACCGCCGTAAGCGGGGCTCTGCAGCGGCGGACCTTTATTTCCCTAGCTGCTCGTGGGAATACACATGGCAGACAAAAACAAAATAAATTTAACTGGTCAGGGCTTAGAACCTACCGACATATTTGTCCCAATGGATGTGGCTTCGGCCCCCATAGAGACAGATGGAAAACCAGTTGCGAAGGTAATAGGAGGAATGAGTGGGGCACAAAGGAGGAAAGCACTCTGGCTTGCCTACCATGAGAAAGCAAAGAAGGCAGAGGCGGAGGGCAGAGAACCATTTCCACCTCCTTTGAGGAAACACCGGTCCAGACAGCGGAAGGGTTTGATGGAGGCTGGGGCTAGAACTCGCCCTGTCGTCCCGGAAGCCAGTGGATCTGGTGGGACCTTAATACGACAAGAGAAAGAGAGGAAAAGGAAGGAAAGGAGTACTTCTTACTCTAATCCTACTCCAGAGTCGGAGGCCAAGAGGAATAGACAAGGGTCTAAGCCTGTTGGGTCGGGAGGGCCGTCTTTCTCGTCGATCTTCGCCAACCAACCGAGGGTACTAGTGACCTTTGGGGATAGTGTAGGCGTGAGGATGGAGATGGCAGCGTTCAACGCGTCATTTAAGGGCACCGTCATGAATCGAATTTTGGACACTCCTAGTAGAGGTTTTGTTCCGCGGTTCAGGAAAACATACTTAAGGGATGGAGTCGCAGCATTTATTTGTGCTGAGGAGGAATCAGCAAAATGGCTGAGAGAAGTGGTACTGTCAGTTAAGCTCGAGGACGGGACTCAGGCAAGGCTAGTCCTGCCTGATGAACTGATCAAAAGGGTGAAAGTGACGGTGCTCGTACCATCACGAAAAAGGCAGGCCACTCATTTGGTCAAACTCATGAGGATGCAGAACCCTGAAATTGACACTTCGAAGTGGAAGATCCTACAGTGCATTGAGCGAGGACCTGCAAGCCTCATCTGCCTAGGATTGGATGGGGCATCAGCCAGACATCTCAGGGCAAGAGATGGGAAGGCCTTCCTGTCACTTTTAGGTGGACCTCTAATGACCCGGAAGAGAAATGAGAGAGGGAGAATCAGAAGGCATAGAGGTCATTTGGATATGGCTGACCCTCAAACAATGATCCTGGAAATTAACTTGCAACACAGTAAAAGCGCCTCGGTGGTCCTAACCAGGTGCTTAAATGTGAGGCACACATTACCAGCGCTTGCGTTAGTGCAAGAACCGAAGAAGGGGTCTGACTGCAGCTGGGCGCACCTACACAAGTGGGGAACATGAGAGGCACAGAGCTTGTGTGATAGTCAGAGGACTAGAAGCCACGCTGATTCAAGAATTCTCAACTAGGGACCTTGCAGTAGTTAGAATTCGAGGTAATAGTGAGGTAAGTGGGAGAAGGGAGTTCATCGTGGCCTCCACTTACTGAGCCCACAATACAGAATCGCCCTCTGCACAATTATGGAAGTTAGTTCGGTACTGCAGGGAGAGGAATCTTAGTGGGCTGTGATGCCAATGCTCATAATGAGGTTTTTGTTATCTGGGGCGGCACAGACACAAATGGGCGAGGTGAGGAGCTCCTCGCCTTCTTGATGGAAGAAAACCTTGTGGTTTTAAACACAGGTGCCGACCCAACATTTGTCGCTTCAAACAGAATGGAAGTACTAGATCACCTTCTGTAATATACAGATGGTAAGGTGGGTGAGATTAAGTTTGCCAACCCAACATTTGTCGCTTCAAACAGAATGGAAGTACTAGATCACCTTCTGTAATATACAGATGGTAAGGTGGGTGAGATTAAGTTTGCCAAGAAGGCTGATGGTAGCTTTACTGACAACCCGGAGGAAACCCTGCGTCTGCTTATGAGGAACAGTTTTCTCGATATTAGACCGGTAGGGGACGGTGCTCAAAACCTCCTCCATACCGGGCTAAGGGAGGACTGGAATATTTCTGGGCAGGTGATCTCAGCACAAAAGTTGAGAGAGGCAATTCTGTCTTTTGAGCCTTTTAAAGCGCCTGGATTAGATAATAATACTCCAGCATTACTACAAAATTGCTTTAAAGAAATAATAGGGCCACTGACAGGATTACTCAAGGGCAGTGTTGCCTTAGGTTACATGCTCGGGCAGTAGGTCAAAACGAAAGTTATCTTTATCCCCAAACCAGGGAGGAAAGGTTACACAGAGGTAAAGGAATTCAGACCTATCAGCCTTACATCTTTCTTGTTAAAGACACTAGAAAGGCTGGTGGACCACTATTTGAAGGAGGGACCTCTGAAGCAGTATCCGCTTCATCAGGACCAACACTACCGAACTGGTAGGTCAGTGGAGACTGTGCTGTTGTCGGTTGTGGATTTTATTGAGGGTCAGATCAACAACAAGGGGATATGTATTGGGACTTTTCTTGATGTAGAAGGGGCTTTTAATAGTACCTCTAGACTGGCCATCACGAGAGCAGCTATGGATCACAGGATTTCTGATGGAATTATAAATTGGATTACGAGTTCCTTGGAAAACCGTATAAGTACTGCATTCTGGATGGGGTGTACGATAAATGGGATGGTCTTGGAGGGCTGCCCGCAGGGTGGAGTGTTATCCCCTCTGATGTGGAGCCTTGTTGTGGACGGTATACTAAGGACGCTCAGTGGAATGTGTGTTAAGGTGGTAAGATATGCAGATGACATAGCTATCCTTGTTAGGGGGCCATTTGAAGAAGTCCTGAAAGAACTGCTTCAAGACGCACTCAAGGTAACAGAAGCAAGGTGTAGGAAAAAAGCACTATTCAAGGAGACAAATCTGTGGCACTCATCTTCACTTTTAGATATAAAACTAAATCGCTGGAGATGATGGAAATTGGTAACACCAAAATACGCTACGTTGAGAACACTAAATAGCTGGTATTATTCTGGATAGGAAGCTACTCTGGCGTGAGCACTTGGAGGATAAGTGAAAAAAAGCCATAGCTACGTTCTGGCAATGCAGAGGAGCAGTAGGCACGAGATGGGGTTCGGGTCCACGTCAGAAGCACTGGAATCGAGGTATTTGGAATCGAAAAGAAGCGTGTAATGCTCTGCTGTGTTAGTTTTGTGAGCACTTGCGAGCTGCCCTATCCTGCACCCGCATCAACATAAGGAGTTCGGTTGAGGATGTTTCCTCCTGATGTTCAAAATAAACCATAAGATCATCTAAGTGAGATATTGCTTTACCGTAACTCAAAATATTTGGTTGATTCCCACTGTCATTGTCTGTACATAGACAGGTAGCCGTTGCGTCAACGTACACATCTCGCTACTACACTGTATCCCATTTTATGGTCGCATTCACGCACTATGCTGGGAATAGCGGCTAGGCAAGATTACAATATAAAAAGACAATTACTTTTACCTGACTGTAAGGCTTATAAACGTACAGTATTATGTCCAAAACCAATTTTAAAAAATAAAAAAAAATACTACAAAAACCAGTCTGGATTATGCGGAGATCCAGAATGATGAGGTCCAATATCTCGAGGTTCTACTGTATAGCAAAACATGTTTTACCTAGAGAAAAATTAATTTCTTTTAAGAACAAAAGTAACCTATGTTTTTTTCATTAAGATTAAGAATAATAAAGAAACACCTGCTACAAAATAAAATCATATCACATTCCTCTTTTAAACTTGAAAACAATTTTTTGTTACAACTGGAACTTGTGTTCTTCACATTCTCATAAATTTCCAGACCCATCTTTCATAATTTATAAAAGCACAACTTTTAAACGTTCAGAAAACAATACAAACTTTAAATAAAAGAAATAGAAATTACAATAAAACAAACACTTTCAATTTGAGACTACATACCCCAAAAACAATAACAGGAAGAATAATGTTTATTCACATAGCAAAGTTTAAGTTTAAAGTTAATGGAAAGGAACATACAGCACTTTAAAGGAAGGTCAAGTGGGATGTTTTCTGTTAAACATCTGTGAATTCTTTGAAAACAAAAAATGAGTCAGTTCCAAGAATCTCATTGTAGCAATTAGAGACAACAAAAGTTGAGAATAACAAAGACAAGGCAGCAGAACATATTGGCACTCTGATTAGTCAGGAAGCTTACTTTATATCATACAGATAAACACTACGGGTATGTAAAGTACAAAACTAAACTGAAAGTTCTACAATGCTACAAAATGTTGGGAAATAAGAAAAAAACTGTAGCTTTGTCACCATAGCTTTATTGTATAGTAATAGAGGTTTTACAATGATAACGAATATTCAAACAAAAGTTTGTAAAGTAATGTTGAGTTTGAAAAGCACGGAAATATCTAATCACGAAAAGTATACATAAGTGGTTTATGCAGCCAGGTACCACTCTCATACAAAGACAGTCTAGATTAATACCCAGATAAATCTGATATACCGTACCCAACCCAAGAAATATAGGTTTTAAATATAATTGTATAAAATAATAAATACGTTTACACCTTCAGTTACCTTTTGATTAGTAACTTGTGCCTGCCCTGATATCATTAGCAACATACTTTTGTAAGATTTTTACACTTATTCTTTTTTTTATTTTTCTCTAATTTTTTTAATTATAGTAATATTTGTTCATAGTTTTTTTATTAACTTATTTTCTCATGTTAACCAAACTTTACCTTACGTTTACTGAGAATTTCTTTGCTAAAAATTATCTGTTAATATTTTGTTGTAAAATATGATCAGTGAACACATGGGATAAACCATAGACTTTGGAGACAAAAGAACTTCTTCACTATTCAATTGCCTACTCAATGTGAAACACCGCACAAACTTCGAAACGTAAATACGTCGGAAAACCCATAGACTTTGGTAAAGAAAATTGGCGACTATGTATTCAGTGTAGGACTAAGATTTCGCTCAGGGTCACATCCAACTCTATGAGGAAGATATGAGGAATCATAAGGAGAAGGAGCTCTGCACTAAACGACGTTGGCGGAACAAACAGCGGGCATGGCGAAGGCAACGACGGAGAGAAGCGGAAGCAGCCTCCCTAGAATAAGCTATTCTCTGTATTCAAATAAATTGTATTTTTTCTCATATTCTTTCTAAATTTGTATTGTTTTTTTTGTGTAAAAATTCTTTGAAATAAATTCCCAATTTATTGTCCAGATAATTGCAAATATTTAACCTAGAATACAGCACAATACACAGGAAAGAAAACGTTAAAGTACGAGAATGCTAATCTCAGAGAAATGGTAAAACATAGATATACATAAATGCTCTCGCTGACCGTTGCACGATTACGTACTGGTAGGTGAATGCTAGCCAAAGGGTTAATGTGTTTTTGCATAGCATTGGATAAAAAAACCCCTCTCTCTTCTTTTACTGAAAGCAGGTCAACTTCTGGATAAAGTCTTAATTTTGTTATATTTTTGTTCTACAAATTATCATCTTCCTTAATCCTATTAAAAATTTGTAAGCCTTTTCTTATTCTTGTTACTACGAGGGCTGTTTTTTGATCAACTTCCGTTGTGATATAAAAATAAAACTAGTGAGAGTAATTAAATAAATTTATTATCAAGAGTTAGGTACATTATTAGTTACTTTTCAACATAATCGCCTTTTAAATTGAGGCATTTTTCATACCTGTGTACAAGCTTCTTAATACCTCTTTCATAGAAGTTTGCCGCCAGTGATTTGAGATAGGTTTTCACGGCGACTTGCAGCGCGTCGTCAGTTCGGAAGCTCTGCCCTCCTAGCATCATCAGTTCCGGGAAAAGGTGATAGTCGCTCGGCGCTAAATCAGGGCTATACGCCGGATGGTCAAAAACGTCCCATTTAAACCCGCCAAGAAAACGTTTCGTCAAAGCAGCACTGTGAGGACGGGCGTTGTCATGAATGAGCACAACTTCTAATGTGAGCATTCCTCTCCTTTTGTTCTGGATAGCTCTCCGCAAACGTTGTAACGTACCACAGTATCCTTCCGCATTGATTGTGGTCCCTGGCTCTAAAAACTCCACAAGCTAAACACCTTTTTGATCCCAAAACACGGTGGCCATAATCTTTCTGTTGTTGAACGTTTTTTTTTGAATTTTTTGGGTTTGTTTGGAGAGTTTAAATGCATCCATTGTTAGGACTGCTGTTTCGTTTCTGGAGTGTCGTACAGAACCCATGTCTCATCTCCTGTCACGATTTTGTTCAAAAAATCATCGTCATCAGCTTCGTAACGATTCAGAAAAGACCTTGCTGACGCCATTTGCCGAGCTTTGTGGTCATCAGTCAACATCTTCGGCACCCATCGAGCATAAAGTTTTTTGTAGCCTAACTTATCAAATACGATAGTGTATAGGGCTGACCTTGAAATATCAGGAAACTGATTGGATAGCTCCGTAATCGTAAACCTCCGATTGCTTCTTACACTTTGGTCAACTCGTTCAACGAGGTCTTCGTTTGCGATTGACTTTCGTCCTTGGCCCCCTTCATCATGAATGTCAACTCGTCCATCTTTAAATTTCCTACACCAATCACGCACTGCACTGTCACTCATAAAGCTTTCACCGTATACTCGTTTCATTCTACTGTGAATTTCTGCTGCGGATAACCCTTCAGCTTGCAAGAAACGAATGACACTTCGCAACGCACACTTGGCGGGAGATTCTATCAAGGTAGCCATGTTTATGTGTCACTGGATAAACTGGTAATGGCGTCGGACGCCCGAAAACGAGTGAGGTTGTAGTGGGAGAGGTGCGCAGTCGATTGCCGCGCATTACTGGCCGATGCCGCTCGCCCTGCCGTCTAGCGGTACAGTCGGAAGTTGAAAAAAAAAACAGCCCTCGTATATGAAAGTGTGTCAGATAAAAATCCCTCTCCAACATCTCTACAGTAGGTTTACTTCAGCACAAACACATGTTGCCATGACCCTTCTTTATATTCCAGGCCTGGATTGTTATGATGATCCTAAAGTAAATGTAAATATAGCATATTTATAGACTACATAACTCATGTTGATGGGTACCCGTTAAAAGCTAAAAGTATTTACAGCAGTCCTCAAAGCAACATTATTTTAAAGCAGAGACCTACAATAATATTAAAAGTTTGTAACCAAACCCACAAAAAAAAAACAATTTGATAAAAGTAAGAGACCAACACCTTCGTGATGTAAATGACATCGGCAGACTTTGTTATTGTGCTATTAGAAAGTGTTATACCTTAATAAAGTAATTTATTAAGCTTTGACTCTAGCTTATTTATAAAATAAGTTGCCAAAGTCAGATAACTTGTTTATGATCAGCACTTACTAAGTCAATTTTTTATTACTTATGTAAAGATAGATCTTTTTATTTTTAAAGGTAAATAAAAACTGATAAATCTACTGGGTAGATAAGTATATAGATAAATCTACATAAAGAACTTCACACATGTTTTACATGCATGCTTCTAGTACAAGAAAAATGTAGATCATATTAAATATATTCAAAAGTTAGACATCAGCTGATAAATTAAAACTCCTAGTTGCCAAAATCCCATTAAAAAATGTATGAAATTATTTTTGTTAAATAAAATAGGTACAAACATTTTTAAAAATGATATCAGAACTTTTCTTTTTATTTCAAGAACAATACCACAACAGTGGTCTAAATAATATTGTGGATAAGTAAATTGCGCTTTTTTTACTGTTTTTAACAGAATTCAAAAATAGAAGCATGTTTCTTAAGTAAGGACCATTAGTTGATAAATTAAACTAGAAAAGTTTGAAACAAATTTAACCACCAGCAATTTTGATTGTTGAGGCCAAAAATTTGAGGTTCAGATCGTCTTTGAGCAGTAAGATTCCTAACAGAAAGCCTCTCAAGTCTTTCATTTGAATAATAACTGCTGTTTCTTCCAGGACCCATTATATGAATCAGGATTTATTGTTCTTTCTTGAAGCAAATTTCAACACTCTTCTAATTTTCCATACCGAAAATGAAAGAATTTCTGACTTGGAAAACCTCATAGCATTGATTTAAAATACACTAGAGTCTCGAAATTCTGGGTCCTGATTTTTCGAGGCTCAGTTAAATTCTAGCCTATTTCAATTTCAGACGATTTTATCTATTTGAAAGGAAATTTAAATTATTTACTGTCAGAAAATGCTCTATCACATCCCGATACCTGTGCTTTATTTCCACCCGCAAATGTAATGAGCTTAATCCAGCTGATGGATCAGGGTGTTATGGAAGGAATGAAAAAAAAAAAATACAGACCTTACATTTTACAATCTCTCTTTGAGGTGACTGAAGGGGAAAAAGCATTGTAGGCATTCTTAAAAAAAATTACAGTTAAGGAAGTTCTGTACTGGATAGCCAAATCATGGAGCGAAATAAAAGAACTAACATTAAGAAAGTCATGGAGTAAAATCCTGAGTTATAATTAAACTGTTAACGGTGTTATTGTTTCACAAGAAGAAAAAGATTGATATTTCTTATCAAGAAACTTCCAGCTTGTGACATTGTCAATGATACACACGTACATCAATGGATGAGTAAGGGCGAACGTAAGTAAGTAATGATAACATATGCTACGACTATTAAACAAGAAACTACTAAATTCGGTGATGACAAGAATAAAGATGAAGGTTTGACCGAGACAGTAAAGTCAAGGTGAAGAAACAACTGCCTTGGAAACTGTACTGTGCTTTATTGAACAACAGACACAGCGCCAACAGATATACAGTACTTCTGCTAAGACGTCTATGGTACACATCAGCACTGAAACTATCTGATAAGCAAACACAGAAGAAACTTTATAACTTTTTCAAAAAAATGTAGCAACCATGATGGACAATGCAAAACTAAATTTATGTAAGTAGTGTAAGCAATAGAGCTCTATACATGTATTTTATGCACTTTTAATTATAGTATGGGTTCATTGGAACTCCTTTTTTTCTAATGTACAAGAACGTATTTCCGTGTAATCCAAGTTTTCGTGAATCCGAGGGGGCCTCGGTCCCATCTACCTTGAATTATCGAGACTCTACTGTACTTCAGTAATCTGCCAATGAAATTTAGTCTATTTTATATACCTTGTAATTAAAATACAATGATTTTATAATTTATTCATAGTCCACCATACTATACAATGTAAAAAAAGTCTAATGTGTATATAGAGGTGTCTAGGCTAATCAACAGATACTGCTACTCAATGCACATGGATGAAATGGATATTACAACACAGCGATGACTACACATTGAAATGGACCATGCTTAAAAAACATATCTCACACAAAGTAATAAGATTGTAATCCATTATATTAACACCAAAAAGTATTAAATTTTACACGAATTAAAATTTACAAAACAAAATTTAGATTCAATTTAATTGAGCTTAATTAAGACTCTTAGTGCAGTAAAACCATGATAGTTCATCATGCTTAGGACTTTGCTACTATTAAATTACCTCAAAGTAAATATTTTATGATAAAATTGGAAAATTCTTTACAAATATATAAAGTTTTTTTATATGATTATATCTAGTTTAAAATATAAACAAATTTTAAACATATTTTTGGTGTAAATAAATTTATTGAAAAAACACTTGAAATAAAAACTCACAGTTTATAATATACAAAAATTAATGTTTTACTAATTTATTCAGATGAATATCTACTGTAGGATTAAAAATATTTTATTAAACAAAAATATTGTAATCAAACATAAAGGTGGGTTGCTTTAAACCTCTTTAATTATGAGAAATTATTGTGTAACTGCGTGAATACTTTTGAACTTACTTGCTGACATGTTTAGAAACAATCATTTTATTTACAAAGCTGACACTTTACTGCCAGTGATCGGACAAGATTACGGGCATATGCTTTATGAGTGTAGAAGGGGTGGGGTTAAGCTGGTTGTTTACTACATAGGGGTGTTAGATTCAAAGTGTGTGTGTGGTCGTTGTTTTTTTTCTGTTGTGTAATGTTTGAATATTTCAAGATATGACAACCACACATCCGTATGCAATAACATAGACCTGATCAACAAAATTAAAGACACCATATACGACACAACTCCACCATATCATCATTCGACATAAAAAACCTATATACCAATGTACCCATTGAATAAACACTCACTAAATATCATACAAAACAACGAGCACTTTAAGACAAAACATACAACCCTTTCAACATCAGACAAATACAATCTATCTGTTATATACAAAATAACATGTAATGACTGTCCCATCTTATACATTGCTTAAACCAGTAAATCATTCAACACATTGTTTAAAGAACACGTCAACAACATAATAAACATAAATCCAAAATCCAGCCACGCAACACACCTACAAACTTAAATATTCTCCACATATTAAACCATAGTAAAAAACTATCAGCTACAGAAAATTATGAAATATACAAACATCTCACAACAGATAAAGAAAATATCTGAAACAACTACACACACTTTGAACCCAACATTCTTTTCCATTACATAGTAAACTACCAACTAAACTTACCCTCACTAAATTCATATGCCCTTCAACCCTTTACTTGTGCGGCCACCGCCAGTAAAGGGGTCAGCAACTAAGTTCTAAAGTATTCACTTTGTTATGCAATAATTACTTAGAGTTTAATCAGTGAATTCAAGATGACTACTATAAGCAACTTAATGAATATTAAACTATAAATGGTTTAATGTTTCATGCTAAGTAAGGACTTAATAAATCTGCACAAATTAGCCTTATTTTAACTAAAATTTGTGGAACTAATTTAACTAAATTAGCCTTGATTCATCTGTGGAATTAAACAGCTGGAGGAATATCGACATTTATTTACAGGAACTTATTCAAAGTTGTATTGGCTACATTTTAATCACCAGAAGATGTAATGTGTGTAGGCCGTCCTTTTTTATACTCTATCGTGTAAAAAAACAAATATTATACACATTTTTTAAAAAGTCAATTCCTACTAAGTACAAACATTTTATTTTAGTTAATTTTTATTTTATAATTACAATTAATATAAATATGTATATGCATAGGCCTATGACAGAATTAGGTGCAAAATAGAAAGCGAATTTCCTTTCAATATTATTTTTGTTTGTTACTATATATTCACTTTCTTTTTTTTAAGTTTCTAATTTATGAAGCTAATAGTAGTCTATAATTTCTCATTTTATACAACTTTTAATTATTGCAAGGAAATGTTTTCTTATAATTTCATATTAATTGATTTCTAGTTATGGAAAAGTTGGTTCAGCGCTAAAGTGCTGGATTCCAAACATTTAGTTACTCAGATCGAATCCGACTGAAATAATAACTTTAAAAAAATTAAATTATTGAATAAATATTTGAAAAAACTGTATTGAGACCAATTGTCATTCACTACAAGTAAAAAAAATCTATTTAAACTTTAGATAAATAAAAATATATTTTATTAACGATTGAAAATTTATACAAGATATAAGGAGAGTGTAAGCTAATAGCAGGAATTTAATAAACAGTTAATTCTAACAATTCTTTATGGAACAGTCTAACTTTCTGAAATTCCACTGGTCCTGCAATAGGTTTAATTTTAGATCTCTTTACAAGAAAATATGAATAAAACACACTGTCTAATTGGTCAGGGCAATTGAGTTATTACACTTGTTAAGTGGGTTCTAATTAGACTATTAGAAGTAACAAGTTGGCCACAAAATGTTAAAGGTGTTAAGTTTTATGCTGTTTATTTCCATTTTGAATCTAAGTAACTAAATTTTACTATTTCAAAGAATATAAAACTTTATTAAAAGCACTCTACTTATGGTACATTAGGAAAACCATAACTCCTAGGTATATGAAGAGAAGTGTATCATTTTCAACCATACATCCCAAGTTCCCTAATAGTTACTTTCAATTATTACAACTGTTTCTAGGTTCAAATCAGTTTACAAATAACTAACATAACAATTTTTAATAACTATTAAAAATAGTTGAGACTGAATCATGGTAGTGTTTGCAGAGCTTACCACAGAACTAGACCAGCAAGTTGAACTATCATGGTTACTGCATTATTTTATATTTTTAAATATTTACAGAATATTTGTGTAAATTTTAGAAAATTAAATTTTGTATGAAATATGATTAATTTTGTTGTCATAGCTATGAAAAATAAGGAAAATTGCAAATATCAGATGGGATCACAAATGGCATGCATTTGTTAGCTGTTCGATTAACTAAACTCTAATAAGTCTATTGATTAATGAATGTACACACATTTAATTGATGAGATCGATCAATGCTTTCTCGAAGTCACCAGTGCTGTCAGCCTGGAACAGTGAAATACAAAATACTGTAGAGAGAGGATGTTACGTTTTTTCTAAAAATTCTGATATTTGAGAATAAACTTACTTACTTACTCTCCATTTGCTGTAAACAGAATATGGAGGGCAGTATTCTTAACAGTTTGAAAGCTTAAACTCAATCCTGTCCATGAGGAAGACCATTTAAAAGAGGGGCGACAGAAACTTGTCTTACAAAATTAGGAGCAATTCAGAATATTTTACATTGGATGTTGCAAAACTATTACAATTAGAAATGAATGTTCAATCGCGGAATTTTGGAATTTTAAAAAGAAGTGGGCTAAAATAACAAACAAACTTACCCTCTATTTATTAATTATTATAACTTAATAAAATCATCAGATTTTGAAGTTTTACTAGTTTGGAATTTGTCCTAGATTAATTATTTGGTTGTTATGTAAACCGAGAAATTAATAAATTATGTTGCTAATTGTAAAAATCACAAAACTGTAAAAAGACCATTAACTGCAAGATTATGAAAATCAAAGATAAATAAATATTTGTACATGGTAATAATTTACAGTTGTATGAATACATAAGTTTTAGTAGTTTTAGGAGATAAACAACCAGCCCATGGACAAACTAAATGAGCGATTTGTGAATCATATACTTACAGATATTCCTAATACTATAAATAAATTAAAATATTTTAATTTATGTCAAATAAAAATATTATAAAATATATTTCTAGGTATTAAAGAGTATATAAGGCTGAGTATAGGCTGATTTTAGGAGGGAAATAATATATGTTGATCTGAATAAAATATAAACCTGTCAGTAAATGTTAAAATGGCTAGACGTTTCTTGAAAGAATAAAAGACACCATGTACCAGACTGAATTGTAAACAGATAAGTGAAGAATGAAGTAAATAAAAGAATGACTTTGCATGACTCTTCTCATACACCTTATTGAATTTAGTCCAGAGAAAGATATAAAGATGAAAAGCAATCCATTTAAAAAGACTTCAGAACTTAATCTGAAAAAAAAACAACTATATAAAAAAGTGCCTAGGAAGCAGCAGATATTGGTTCTAAAGTCAATGCCGAAGAGAGATTAGGGTGAAAATACCGAAATAAGGTGTGGAAACGGCTATATGTCTCTTCCTTGATGCTAATCCCCTGAATTTGAACTAACACAACCTCTCTTCTCTGCTGGTTATCCAACCTGATATTGTTTTTTATAAAGCAAATTAATTAGGAGTTATTATCACATAACTTTAGAAATTAAAACAAAATCACAAATTATAAAACAAAATTAAGCAAACAGAAGAATGTTAGTAAACAAATGCACAAAAAAGATTAACACAATATAAAGAAAACAAAATACAGTATTGTACTAACACAACAATAAAATAATACAAATTAAAGTAAACCAAAATAATATTTAAAACATTAAACCAAAGCTAATAGAACTCTGAAAATGTCCAGAATTTTGCAGTTAATAGATAGTTCTTTTAGATATGGGATATTAAAAAAACAGTAATCCCAAGATTTTTTACATTCATCAGTTGATCAAAATATTACATTTATAAAATTTCTTTCTCTTTTGTCAAACAATTATTTTTTAACCCTAAAAAGGCATATTATATAGCTAGGAGTAAAAGAATCTTGAATACATTGAGTCTTAAAAATATTGTTAAATTTTCTCTTATGAAAATCTGGAATATGAACTAAATAAACACAATAAATAAAAACCCAATAACCACAATAAAATGTATTTATTATAAATGAATATTTTATGTAAGCTTTGGTTACATTTAATACAACAGCTTTGTAACCAACATGAACAAGTGTTGATTATTAGTGAATACATTAATTGTATTGTGGTTTAGTGAAAAGTCTTACATTTGTTAAAACATCTTTCAAGTATAGTAATAATTTTCCACATCATGGCCGATAAATTATAATATAAAAAAACCCATTGATTAAAAATAAAATATAAAACATTTCCCTAACATGGATGGTTTTTATTGTTTATATTATATTTCAGGATCATTGTTGAACCATTACAAACTAAAGAAAGGTGTTACCCAGTGAGTATACTAAGAGTAACACTGTTTCCAATTGCTATCGCAACACATTCGCTACCGCAATGTTAACAAAATAACTATTGGTATAGACCAGCCGACTCACATATGCGCAGCATGGTCTCTCTTCCGGAACCGCCGTTTCACGTATACGCAACACAGGGTAGTTGAAATGGACTGACGGTTCATATTTGGGACACTGTTTGCGTGTTACTTTTATTACTCTGACAAAGCAATGGTTTACTTTAACGGCTTGATATATTCGTATCTGTTTGTAACATGTCTGATGTTAATGTGGGACATTTGGTCTCTCAGTTAGTCAAGGTCAATGACGTCAAAATACAGTTGACACCAATTGTTTATTCCTTCATGCCACTGTGGCAGTTTTTGTTTTGATTAATCACATTTTACTAGATTTACTATAAATGACATTTATCACAAAAGATGTAAACGTGTCACAAGTGATGGGTACGTTTGTAAATATTCTGTGCATAGAACTCAAATGTAAACATATTTTGTCCCTGTTACAATAATACTTATATTGTCTATATTTTTTCAATATATAAGCCTATATAAGCAATCTGTTATATTGTTTATATTTTTTCAATATATAAGCCTATATAAGCAATCTGTTATATTGTTTATATTTTTTCAATATATAAGCCTATATAAGCAATCTGTCTAGCATGACTAGCCACGACGAGTAAATTGGGTGTTTATTGATGTAAGCCTTTGTAGTGACTCTTACGTGGGATGCTTGGTCTATGATAGGATTTTCATGCTATTGACTGACCGGCTCATACATGCCCCATCCCCCTCCCCCAAAAAACACTAAAAATCTCAAAAACATGAATATACATTCAACAAACATACTAAAGATCAAATTCTTAGCACCAGTCTGTCGAGAGATACCAGACGGCGCATATATGCCGCTCGGTAGCGAACGTGTTAACAGTGTGACTGCTAAGAAGGAGTTTCGGGTACACTATTCTCTTCGAATAGGTTACTGGCAAGTTCAAAATTACAAGCTTCAACATTTCTGTTTCAAAGCATCATATTTGGTATGCATATGCAGCACTGAGATCATTAATAATCTTGAAGGAATGAAGTTAAATAGTGAATATCTACTGAGTGGTACTAATTTGGCAGACAATACTTGTATTGTAAATTTCTAAAACCCTTTTTTGGTCATGCTTGTCTTCGATTGATTCCCATATCCTCTACATAACCAAAAGTTCTAAAACATGATTTAGAACATTACTCGGCCATTAGATAAGCAGATATTAGAGAACCATCATCTTTTACAGCAACAAATTTGAAATACTTCAAATGTTATACATCTAGGTGTTTTACACAATGCAAAACGTGGCATTCAAAGTAGTTTCTGTAACTACCACAAAGGCCATTATAATATGTACCTGTTTCGTTTACAAACATTGTTCCCTCTTAATAACTGTGAGTTAAATTTGCCTACTGTGAAACCCCATACATGAACAATCACTAGACAATAGTTGTAATAGATGGAGGACAACTGAAACATGTCAAAGGACACGGTATTGCTAGGAAAGGTCAGGTTTTTGTGCTCAACAAATTTATATAGAGCCTAGCAGAAGTTACAAAAACTTTAAAATACATTGATACAGTTTGAAGCCAGAATGGCTTTAACAACTGCAGTACTATTTTTCAATACATCTTAATAGATCCAGTAAAACTGAAGCTGAATACTTTCTTAGCTAAAAAATGGTGAGATTTGAAGAAATATATTTGAAAAATCTGTTTAGTTTTTGTGTGACATTTAACACAGTTATAGTCTCATTGTATTAATTTAACATCCTTTTAAAGAGTTCAATGTTTTGTGTGGTGACACATACCACCCTGACCTGATCAAAGAAACATGTTGTCTTTAACTTCAAGATTCAAACTTTAAACGAATATGGTCAAAATACATGTTGAACATATCTATACCACCAAGCCACTCATTGCACAATTTTGTCGCCAGTGCCAATAGGATAAAACAATCTTTTAATCACAAAGTAAAATCGATGGGAGTTACGATGCCAGGCATTACACCAGAACAAATTCCTATGTTTTACACAACGTCACTAAGAAGTTGGTCACTTCTAAGGATGAAACTCAATTTACGAAACTAAAGAACGAAGCAAAAGAGACCATCCAGGTCTACTACAATTGGAGGTACTTGAAATGATCCACACACCCTATAAAAATTTTCACGGATGGGTCACCAGGTTCAGGACAATGGAGTCTCAGGTTCGGGATACTACAATGAATCTAATGGTGACACTTCATCCTGGCGAACTCAGCCTCTAGCATGGATATGGAACTAGTAGCGCTGATAGTGTTTTAAATGCAGCGCTGATAAGCTTTCTTCAGCCCACCACTTACATGCAAATATGGATATTTACTTACTCAAAATTTGCTATTCAGTCGATAATGAGCAATTCTACAGGACCTTACTCATTTTGGATATCTGAAATTAGGGAAAAAATCGCCTGGAATCTGTTGGAAAAGAGGTGACTCTTCAGTGGGTCCCTTCGCACTGTTGAGTCCCAGGAAATGAAAGAGCGAACAAAATATTCATCTTGCATGAAGCCAGCAAACCTGAACAAACATTCTCTAACCCACTGTAAAAAACAAGATTTTCCAGAACACGTAGAAACAATGATGGGAGGGAGAATCAACTGGTCGCCGCTTGTTTAAATTTCAACCCGAGCCAGCCACGGACAACAAATTTTGTGGGCTCCCACAGCAGGTAGCGCGATTTAATGCCAGAGCAAGAAGAGGTCACATAATAACGGAGAGCTACCTATTCAGGTTCAATTTTACTAAATCCCCACTCTGCAACGAGGAAGAGGAGACAATTGAACATATCCTGTTCAAATGTATTCATCCCATTTTCTCAAGAGACATGCTGAAGTTGAGGTAGGAAAATGGCAAGATATTCTTCTCAAACATTGGCCAGTAACAGAATCAATTTATTGTGGACATCGGGCTATGGGCTACTCCTAGAGCTGGATGCCTGTACGAAGAAGTAAGATTCAAACTTGGTCTAAGATTTTGTTTACCAACATAGTTCTATTTTTCTACTTCCTTAGCAAACGTTATGAAACCCACTCTGTCAACAATATTTTTGTTTATAAGGAAAAATGAGACCTTCTTGCCCAAACGATCCATTCCTAAAGTAATCATTATAACTTTCTTTCCATTTAACCCGAATTATACAATTTTTGTTGGTTAATTTTACAAAGGGTTTAATTTTTATTCAAATGCTAGTGTCAGTCATTGAATGAAAATGTAAATGACCCAATTTTTAGATTCGTATTCAGATAGAGAGTTTTCTATATTTTAAAAGAAATATTTCAAAATTACATTTATTTTAGCTTTGAAATGAAATACAACATGTAATATTTATTTTCATTCTAATGTAAAATATGTGTAATGAAGTGCTGTGATGGACAGGGTTGCTATTTTATTTTGTTGACTTGTTTATACATTTTTTCAAAGGAGCATAACAATATCTATATGTAAGTAATCAACTCTTATGTAAATACTCCTGAAAGCTTGTTTCATTCTCTTTACACAATGTATAAGTAGCTGTAAATATGGTATTTATTGTATGCCACGAATTTGTTATATTTTACCTAAAAACCTCCGGGAAGATAGTGATGGGCGCCTACTAAGGGGCTAGGCTTCAGAGTGTTAATGACAAATATATCTAATGCTTTTACTTAAATAATAGCTTGATAAAAATTTTCAAGTATGGTACTTAATTATTGTTACTCACCAAACTATTTTTAAATAAAAGAAATTATCTGTAATTTAAAAATACACAGAAAAAACTCTTCGGAAAATTGTAATCAGGATATCATTATACTGTTTTAAAACAGTATGTAGAGTATTTCAAAGATAGTAAACGCTAAATCATTAGGCACATTTGGAATAAAGGTTAGGTTATTTTTATAAGAATTGGGACTACATAACCTAGAATCCTCTCAACACTTCAAAAAGTTAAGCCGCATGCTAATTTTTAACGTAAAAAAACATTGGTTAAAAGTTTTACTCTACCAAAATGTAATTAATTATTATATTATGCAATTCATTATTTTTACACTTGACTCATATTCAAACAAGTCTACCTGTCGTACTGTATTTTGAAATTTAAGTACCCAATTGCAATATAAAAACCATACCTTTATATAGTCAGCAAGACTCTGACCATATTTATGTTGAAAAGCACGTTTGATGTCCTCCATGTCGATCTCACAACGAGTAACCACAATTCGAATTAAGGCCCTGTCCTTGGTACCCAATCCTTCCATGCTGTCATGTAATTGCCTTGCGAAGAATTCAGGTTTGTTCTTGACTGATCTGACTGTAGTCACATTAAAATTTTACTACTATTATACTAGCGTATATAAACATAAATATATATATATATATATATATATATATATATATATATATATATATATATATTTGGGTTAGTTCTAGTAGAGCTTAAAGTTTATTTAGAAATTTTTGGATTAGATAGGAAACGGACAGACTTACCTAATAGCAATAGTCCAAAACTGCAAGAGATTATTTTCAAGAGATTGCAGTTTTGGTCTATTACCATTAGGTAAGTCTGTCAGTCTCCTATCTAGTCAAAAAATTCCTATATATATATTAATTTTTAAAAATATTTAGGTATTGTTCTATATAGTCCTAGACTGACAGACTTACCTTGGTAATAGTATAATCTATAATCTTAAAACACACACACGCACACGCACACGCACACACGCACGCACGCACGCGCGCACGCGCACGCACACGCACACGCACACGCACACGCACACACACACACACACACACACACACACACACACACACACACACACACACACACACACACACACACACACACACACACACACACACACACACACACACACACACACACACACACACACACAATATTGGTATTACTGATTAAACAATATGATTCATATTAATTATACATATGGAGGAGAACACTGAAATCGCAATGTAGATGGGTTGTCCAGAAAGTAAAGAACGGTTTGCTGTAACTGAATAAAAACACAATTTATTGCTAGAAAACTTTATTTTTGTGGTTATATTAGGTTAGTCTATTTTTCGATATAGTTAAGGTAGGTGTCAAAATACTTGTTATAGTGTATAACAAGTTTTTCGATGATTATGTTATATTTTTCAGCCACCAACGATAAAAAGCCTTGATTACACTACCTCTTTAAGTTTTTCATAGCTGTCAAACTGTTTTTATTCAAAAAATTCATTCAATTTTGAAACCAAGTCAAAATCGTTAGGAGCCAGGTTGGGACTGTAAGAAGGGTGGCCAAAGATTGCAACTTAAGTCTTGAAGTTCTTATATCTTTGAGTACTTGCATGAGGACTACCACTGTCACGGATTAAAACAGATGGTTTTTTCTGGGTTTTAAAAAGGAGTTTCATTGATGCTATTAAACAGTTTGGTAATTTGCCTATAAGTATGGATAAACTGAACATTTTGTGCATTTATAAAGCAAATGACACTACAGATTTTCTACTGGTGCTGCCATTTTTGAATATCTCAGACCACACATAATGAATAAAACTTTGCTCACACTGAGGCATAAAGCTGCTGCATTTGCTGCCGTGGTGGTGAGGGATAAGTAGCGTATGTGATATAAATACGTTCTTTACTCTCTTGTCGGGGTGAGTAAAATTTCTGATATTGTTTCAGAAAAAGAACAATGTTCTTGATGATAAAAAAAAATCTATATCAAAATCTTTGTAAGTAGAGCAAATCTGACAACTGAAATACAAATTTTTATAGATTACACTTTTATGTACATTTTTGTGACCAAGTTATCATTAATGGAGAGTTTATATAATTACAATGATAATCTGGTCATAAATATAGCAAATAAGTTTATTTAGTCTACACAACTGTGGAAATTAACTATCCATTATCTTGTATTGTGGTGTTTGGTTTATTGTTTAACAGCCTTTATTTAGTTATACTGCAATTATGGTATGAAAGAGAAATATTATAAAGCCTGCCAATGGTTTCATATAATCATAACATGTTTGAACATAATTTTAATAAGTAGTTATCACAGTAAGCTTTGTATATTTACCAATTGCCAACAATCCCCTTTCTATGTCCCCAGAAAATTCACTCTTGACAGCATCCTCAAAGTCAGTTCCTGACAGCCTGTGGTATTCCATGAAAACCTGATTAAGTTGATTGTAGCTGCGAGTACACAAGATGCTGTTGAATACTGTTTCATCTGTACCAACTTGCAATGCTCCTGAATAAATTTAAATAAATAGTTAGAAAATGTATTTGGTTCAATCAAAACATTTACAAACTCTAAGTAGGAAATTATAGACAAAGAAACTGTTGAAATATTAAATCTTTGAAGATGACAAATTTTAAAAAAAGACACTCATACAAGAATGTATTCAGTGACTAGATATAAACAATAATATATGTTATATAGTGTTGTTTTTATTTCATTCAAAGAGGAAGCCCATTTTTTAATAGCAGAAATTATTATAGCTTAAAAAAATATTGAAACGAAAGATTAAATATCATTTGTTTAGATAATAAACCATACTAAATGTCATTGACAGGTCTCACACACTATCAAACTTTATTATATTCTTTTAGTATGGTTTTCAGTGTAAAATTATAATTTTACTGTTGGTAATAGTATTTTTAAAACTACAACAATTAATTTGCTATTTTGACTGTGAATCACTTTTCAAGCAAATCCCCTACCTGCTGCAAGCAAAGATTCAGCATCCCTCACTGCGGTCATGTGGTCTACTATGTAGTTCTCATCTCTTCGTCCCTAATCAAATAAATATTTAGATGACTTAACTGAACATATATTACTTACACCTAATGCACATTCAAAAATTATACCTATTTAGTAAAAGATAGTCTTTTCTTATTTAAAAAAATCAAACAAAATAAATCGAGATTTTAATTTTAAACAAAGCTGTCATAGTTGTCTTTACCTGACAAAGAGAAACCAAAAGCCTGCGGAAGTAACCTGAGGTGTCTGAGGATAAATCTTTCTCCATGGACCTGTAAAAAGCTAACAAAAAAAAATAATAATAATAACCATTAGTGAAAAATAATTAAAAACATTTTTTTTAAATTACCAATACTAAATGCATAACCAAATCATATATTGAGAAAAGTTTATGAAGAATTACTTTTATAAGAATTGATAAAATTAAAACTTTTAAACATATATTTGCAATTACATGGTATAAGACATTGAAATGTTCATACACCATAAGATTGTCATTAAACATAATGAATATACACAGTCTATTCAATAAGTATCGGGACTGGTTCCAAAAATCAAAATTTATTGGAGGTATCATTACAATTACTTGATAGTCTTCAAAATACATTCCTCCTGCATTGATGCATTTAGTTCGGCGCGTCTGCCACTCTTCAAAAGACAGGTGGAAGTCGGTTTCCGGAATACTGTTGAGAACCTTCGCTGTCACCTCTTGAACCGCCTCAATGGAGTCGAACCAATGTCCTTTGAGCTCCTTTGTCATTCACGGAAACAAGAAAAAGTCTGGTGGAGCCAGGTCTGGGCTGTAGGGGAGGGGGTGAGGCAACGTTGCCATGCCGAAGTTGTTTAGTTTCCAATTCTTTGGAATGGAAAATTATTGTAAACGATTTTTTCCCTTCATGAAAGTATGTTGCAGCATGCTTTCACAGTACATCAATGATGAGGGGGAGGTGTTGACCATTAACATAGAACAAGAGACAACAGCTTGTGATCATTTGTTCAGGCTTGACCATGATTTTAGTGGACCCTTGTAAAGAGACTTGATACAAGAGCAAAATGCAGTGAATTATTGAACTCAGTCCATATTAATCAATATACCATCAAATTTTGTGCTGGAGGGGAAACCGAGTATGATCCAGCAATGCTCAAGAGTAAAAGCAGATCACAAAATGTAGTTTTTAAGTGGCACAAGCTTTTTAAAGATAGCCAAGAAGCGTGAAAATAGTCAGAAGAAAGACACCAAGGTGTGATCTATTATGCATTTATACCTCAAAGGCAGATAGTAAAAGGTGCTTTTTATCTAAAGTGTTAAAAATACTGAAGAGAAGAATCATCCGGTGAACCCAACTATCAGCAGAAATTGGAAATTGCATTGCAGTGCGCTCAACCCTAGGTAATCGATTGCCTGGTAAAAAAGGGACTTCCTCAACTCTTTTAAAGTCTCAGCATGGCACCACCAGACTATTTTATATTCCTACAGGGGCATAGCCAGGATGATGTTTTGGAGGGGGGGGGGGCACGCGCCAATGGGGTCAAGGGGTAGAACCTCCTTGGGAAAGTTTTGAACATTTTTATCTCTAGAAAACATATTTGATGCTATTGTGGCATAACTAAACTTGTGCTATTGTACTTAAAACTACATCATTGTTGGGTCGTTGATAAGCTGATTTACTAAAAACCTAGAGCTGTTTCATATGTTAATATATTTTGCTAAAATTAATTGGTTGGGGGGGCATGTGCCCTTGGCTACGGCACTGTATTCCCAAAAGTGAAATCTTCTCTAAAATAAAAACTCCAAAGGTACCTCAAGTTTCATCAAAGAAGCTTGCACACATACCTCTAAGGACCTTATGAAATACACTTACTAGGAACCTTTCGAGTCATGGAAAAGCTGCTGCCAAAAGCCTGTTGTCGCTCAAAAAGATGTACTTTGAAGAATTTTAAGATTTTAGAGCAATAACTGAAATAAATCTTTAGTTAATTAGAGTTTAGCTAGTGACAATTATTCACAAAGGTAAGAGTCAAAAAATAGTTAACTCAAAAGCTCACCAAAAAATTAGTTTTTAATAAACAAACACACTAGTTCACAACTTTTTCGTTGCCGAAACTAGTCTGTTGTAAACTAGTGTATATGTTTATTAAAAACTAATTTTTGGTGAGAGTTTGAGTTAACTATTTCGACTTTTACCTTTGTGAAATAAATCTATTTTTGCAAACTTCTACTTATAATTTTTACACATATTCTGTAAATACCCACACACTCTATCTGATGAATACCAAACAAATGCACATATTATAAAGAATAGATAATGTATACTAACTTTGTTCATATGCTGATTTGATACTATTAATCTCAGCATTGGAAGCTGTGCACAATATCTCGACAAGAGTTTCCTCATTTGTACCTATACCACTGATAGCATGGTGCACCTCTTTAGCTAGGAACACATTGGTTGGAGTCATTAAGGCTACTATCAAATCTTCAAATTTTCCACTCAACTCACTCTTTAAGTCTGAAATAAGGTCCTGTAAAAATATATACACAAAGTTATATATACATATAGCTATCTATACTACTTTTATAAATACTTACTAAGACCTCTCTAATTTACAATATTACAAGTAATTGTTATAAACTACAATATATAACTAATAATTAGGGATATGTATTTTTACTAATCATTCACTACGTTGATATAATTTATTTTTCAATCAATTTCAATAATTAAAAAAATAGTTTAATCTAGTGTTAAATTAGTTGGTACTTACGTATTATTCAGAGGCCACTATTATACCGCGCTCTGCGGTGGTTGGGTTAGGTTATCATAAATATGTTACTATTATTTCCCTGTTACATTATGAATCGGATGTGAGGAAGTGCTAAATAGAGGAACAAGAGGCATCGAGGTACCGCCAGAATATATATGTGGCGATTGCGAGTGACTGTGACTGGCAACGATGCATTCAACTCAATTCTCGCTAACATCGCTTGTTTTTGGGAGGCAGAAAACAAGAACCGATCGCCATAACGACAAGTAATTTTCACAATAAGTAAAATAAAGTCTGCGTTGTATAAATTTAGTGTTCTTACGTCCCCTGCAAAATAACCTCTAAAAATAGTGCCCTCCGTATAATACGCAAGTACCAATTAGTTTAATACGTTAAATTTTATAATGCAAATTTAGATCAATAAGTCTCATTAATTCCCACAATTTATTTTCTTCATTTCAATCATCCAATTTTTATCTTTTCCCCTCTTATTATTTTTAAAAGCTATGATTCATATTGAACCTCTTTTTATAACATTTTTGCCCACAAGTATCTTTGTATTTCAATTTCTGAAAGACAACATCCAATTCTAAAATCTTGATATCTTTACATATTTTTTTCAAAGGGATGACAGAAAAATTCTTACATGTACAAAACTTATATGCCTTTTCCTAAATAACAGACATTGTTATACAGTACATGTATACAAAAATAGAAAACAAAAATTTGACATCTATAGAAAATCTACCATTCAATAATAGATTAATTTTAAACGATTCCAACCATAAATTAGTAGCATTTAATAGTACAACTGATCAGGTGCCGAGGATTCCCCTTTCACCTCAGCGTCTAGTTAGATATTGAATATGTCAAACCTATTGTTCAGTTTAATAGGTCTGATCCTAGTATTGTTAATAATATAGTAAGAAAATGTAAGTTTAGAGAATTAAGGAGAGATTCCACCACATTCCAACTGGCACAGAAACCCACAAAAATTTATAACCTTACCATTTGACCATATATTACCAATGGTCTAGACAAAATTTACAAAAAGAATGTATTAAATTTAATTTAAGAATATCGTATGAAAATCCTATTAGGTTAACTGAATTATGAGTAATTCCAATGATAAACTTCCGATGTTGGATAGGTCTGAAATCTATACTATTGCGTGTAAAACTTGTGACAATGTCTATATTGATCAGACAAAGAGAAATAACAAGGTTTAAATTAGATATATGTACGTATATAACTAGGTTTAAAGAACATCTATCCCATATTAAATACAGGAGGCTGTATAAGTCCAGCGTGACTGAATATATCTTGACTAGTGTCCATGAATTAGATATAGTGTTAAGATGTTACAATGAAAATATTAGAAAGAACCCCAATACCACAAAAATAACAAATAAAACAAGTTACTTAACATTAAACTCTTACGTACACTTCGATGACCATGTCATCATCGTCAGAGGGTCTTATTACAAAATTAAAATCTAGCAAACAAGAAGTTACAAACTAGAATGATCTCAAAAAGTAACAATTTTGTCTATTTGGGTTGGTGATTGTAGTACTTGGAATCGGGAATCGCTAAAGTTTTTAAATTCATTACTCATTTTTAGAGGGTAATTACAAAATTCGTTGAAGTTTTAGATTGCTGGATGAAAAAATGTAAAGATCTTTTTCTATAACATAACTAAAACAAAAAAATATTGAAAATGTGCTACTAATGGTCTACAGGTTAAGTATAATGACAATTTTAACTTAAATTTTGTAGTTTATACAGAATATTTTTCATTGCATTTGTTGAGTTTTAAATTTACATTAAACATAAACTAATTTAGAGTAGTTTGAAAAGATAATGCTTTGAAATAGCTGTTAGGATATCAATATTTTACAACTTATATGGCGTATATTTTATTCTGTCAAAGAAAAAAAGTTTATATTTTTTTTAAATGTAAAAAGAATGCATTTCAAAACTTTTAACACAATGTGCCCAAAGGGCTTATAATTATGAAAGGGTTAAACAATTTATTTTACTTTTCCAAACAGTGTTTTGAACTGAATAGCAATCTCCTGTCGCTGTTTGTTTGACCTGTTTGTCAACACGTGGATGATGGCTTTCTCATCTGTACCAAAGCCTTTCATAGCTTTGCGTAGTATTTCAGCATCATGGCGCGCATCAAAAGGTGATGCTGGTTTGACAGTTGGATTTCCCTGTAACACAATAATAATGAAATAATAAATTTTAAAACTATTAATAAAAAAACTATTATTTATAATCACTACTTTATAATGATCATATATAATAATCACTAAAACTTTTTGTTTGAACGACAATTATAAATGAATACAAACAACTTTTAAATATTAATCTTAACATTATTTGTTTTACTATTATGTTAGTTAAGTTTGTTATTTTGTATTATATTTACTAATTATTTTTGTATTTTTCTTGAGTGAGAAACATTATAAAGCATTTTGTAAAAATAAAGACTTCATGAACTTTTCAAACTCTTCATGGACTCTTTCTTTTATTTGTAGTCTTCTGAACAACAGAAACTCAACTATGACATTTTAAAAATAGTTTATTATTAATTATTTTAATAATTAGAAACATCACAACATTCAAAAACCATATCATATTTTAAAAAAACAACTTAGATGTAGATAGTAAAATAAAAATGTCTATATACCTCACAAAATAACATCTTTCATAACCTATAACAACCTCACAATCCTATATATTGCTGTAACTATCCAAGAAGCAATAAAAATACTAAAACAAATGCTCGCAGACATCAAATCATACATAACGATTCCAAAAAACCTAATACTAACAGAATTCTTATCTTTTTACAATTACTACGTGTATGATAAGAAATATTACACACATTATCTCCTATATCCAGCAAGCATTCTCTCTGACATATTTAGAAAATTGAACAAAAATATATTCTATACAACAAACAAAATAATATATTGACATACATATGTCTCAGATGACATACTAACACTATAAAATAGGAACAAAAAAACAGATTCAAACGTTCCATGAATGCATAATAAAAAAAAGAGTAATATCAGTAGAGCAGTAGCAGTAGTTCACATTTTCTGCACACATTGTTTAGTAGTGCTTAGCATTCCAGTCCATCTTACACTATATAATTAACTATGTTGCTATAATAATAGACGAAACAATTCCCCCTACACAAAAAATACATCATACAACAAATTGGATACACAGTAATAGAAAATAAACAAAGTAACATAAAAATATTAGAATGGACACTAAATACCAACAGCAATAATACAACTAAAATCAACGATCTTAACCTCCTGAAGCTGCCCATCGCAAAAATTAGCATAATCAGGGTGTCTAGTAAAATAGCTTGAAGAAATTCCCTGAGTTTTCCCTGACTTTTCCAGGGTGTCTAGTAAAATAGCTTGAAGAAATTCCCTGAGTTTTCCCTGACTTTTCCTCTTTTAGATGTCTATAGAAAGCCCAGTTTACATTGGGCCCATCCATTGATATCTGAAGGATCTTGGATAAATCCAGACTTTGAACACCTTTTAAGAACGAATTGAGTACCTCTTTTGCTTTTGTGTCTGTAGGAAAACACAGAACCAAAATATCGAGCTTTCACTGCATCCCAATACCTAACACTCAAATCCATTTGGGCTCTTTGTGATATTTTGTTTAAACTTTCATCAAAGCCAATTACATAGTTAGAATTTGAATTTAATGATGTCAGTAACAGATCTTTAAAATAATTTGATAAACCGAATACAACACTATAGGAAATTTTATCTTTCCTCAATCTCATGTTCTGTGCAATGGTGCTATCAGGGAACATCCTTGGAAAGAGGCACACACTACCTTCTGCATTGCGTAAAGAAGTGTTGCATTACTAAATTCACGCACCATATAATCTCTGCTTCGGTCACTTCATCTTTCAGTTTATATTTATCCTAAGGAAGGAGGAGAGGTAATGACGACATCTGCATGATGCGATTGCCCGCTACGGCAATGAAAACCGGAACCTTCCATGTTGAAATAAACAGTGAAAAAAATAATCACCGTCAAATAAAACACATACTATCACGAGTCTAGACAAATAGCTGGCTACGAATGTTTATACAGCGTTTTGTGTGGTCAGAAACAGACTGAGTTATCTGTTATCCCCACCTGTCCATATGATAACAGAACCACTGCGCACCCCAAGGCCACGGTCCAGGGTAAAACGTCCCAGCTGTACCAACTCGACACGTTTAATATTTATTGACATAAGTCCTGAAGTCATAGCATTGGGCTTATCAAATAAATAATGGGCATCTATATAAAGAAGTGTTATTTCCTGACTGCCCTGCCCCTAAACCGCTGGCTTACATTACCAAATATTCGAGAGCAATGGCCACTAGTTTTGTTTCTAATCAAAATAAATATTTTCCCGATTTTTTAAAATTTTCCCTGACTTTTCCCTGAATTTTCCAGAATCTTAAAATTCCCTGACTTTTCCAGGTTTTCCCGGTTTTCCCTGTCACTAGACACCCTGATAATTATTCTACAAACTCAAGATATGTGATACATGAACAAAATACTAGATTACTACAAATCGTAGTAAAAAAAATTAATATAACAGAAAACTTTGACATATATAAACTGTAATGTTTTATAAAATGCAATACAACGATGTTTTTACTATTAAATGAAGATATATTATTTCTATTTAATAACCAAAAAACTACTCAGGAACAATTCATAATTATTTATTATAACAATTTTTATTCCAATATTTAAACAATAAACACAAAACAAAAATTTACAACTTATCAAGTTTTAACAAACTCGGTTTAACTCTTATTTCTTTTGATTTTATAGTTACACAATTTTAATACCCTTGGCTAATTTTACGATCTCTTACAATCTCGGGGTTTATAGCATGGGCTATATTTTTACTTCTTTTGTTAATTAAATAAATTTTGAAAAAACAATATTAAATTTTGAAATTTGTTTTAATAAATATTTTCCTGATGGAAAAACTTTAATTTGGAATGAGCAAAAAGGCGAAACTATTTGAACTGGATTATGATCTTATTACTATTAATCACAAGATATTCTAATGTACAAAATTAAACTTCCCTATTATCCTAAGAGTCCACTAAAGTTTATTTTTTTATAGCGCTATACATACTTAACTTATCAAATAACGGCGAATGGCTGCTTGCTCACACGTAGAATTCCGTTCTCTTTAATTTTCACTTTTTACACACTTAAATTCGTTTTAGTTCCTTTAAATTATATTTACACTTTATTAACTCTTTCAATTCACTTATCCCTGTTTAATCTTGTAAAGTTTCTTCACAAATCTGTATAATTTTGACGAAGTTTCTAATAAATAGAATTTTGACTGGTCCTGGTAGATTCGCTACCTTACTCGGCGTCCCACGCCAGACTGCCTCTAACTACGCGTCCTTAGATTTTAAACAATTGTTTGTTTTTTTAATATGGCGGCTTCTCCTTCTTAAAAAAAAATCATATGGTTTATAATTTAGTTCGATTCCTTCTCACTATAGTCGACTGCACACTTGACCTACTTCTTGCTTTCATCTCTGTTTTTACAGCTGATGCAATAACGCGATTGTTTACAAGGGCGTTTTAATTTGGTTAAACTTTGGTTGAAACTTACTGTTTCAACTTTCCGATCCTTAACAAACCTTCCAGTGTTTATTTAATTACTATTATTAGTGTGTGAAGTGTCTTTGTGTTTTACTTTTGTAATAATTCGAATTGTGTGTGTTTTGAGCCGAATTCATAGAAACATAACCTTTCTAATCTCATTGTTTACAATCGTATTTCACTTTCTCCTTCAAGTAATTACTTATGCCCTATGTTACTAATATTTACAATTTTGTTTACACATAACTATTATTAGATTATCTTGTTTTTTAATTTTATTTGATACAACAAATTTCCTTATGCATTTACAGTTCAAATACTTTGTTTACTAATCTAGGCTTTTACCTAAATTTAGTTTCAATTTTAACCTAACCAATCTTTTAATGAATTTCTTTTTAAATTTTGTGTGAGTTATTTCTAATATATTCTTCCAATTCTTAAATAATATTATATAGCCCATTCTATAAATGTTACAAAACATAATAAAATTCAACCTTGATACTTTGTAACCAACAAAACACTTCCAATTTAACAAAATTTTGGAATAAATATAATTCACACAACATAAGTATAAACAGGATCATAGACATACTACATATTACCATAGATACCTTATAACAAAAATTTTATAAAAATACTGCTTTCTATTTTAAATAATTTATTATTGCAATGAACTTTTTCTGCTTAAAAGCATTTACTAGTGAAATGAGGAAGTGTAATTTGTCTCTAAAAAATTATCTCTTGTTTTATTCGAGTACTTTATCTAGTATCAATTGCAATAATTATTTCTCCCATTTACAACTGCAAAACGATTATCACCTTTTACAGCAATTACTTATACTCTATAATAATTATACTTACTGCAAAAACCAACAATGATTCACATTATTTCAATCTAGGTAGAGAACAAACTATGAACTTTAGTTTCTCTTTAAATAAATCAATTAGAAACCTAAATACAAAATATTCTAAAAAACACATTTTAAAAAAGTGAATACATATTTTGTATGATTTGTACACAGTATATTTTTACTGTACTGCACATAAAATATTGTATTTTATGCATGAATATGTGTTGACATTCAAGGAGCTTTCACACAATCAGATTAAAAATGAAATTCAAGGCAATTTTTTATAGAAGCTATTTCTGATCACAATAATTTCAAAACTTTGTGTAGTGTATCAAAAATGTATTAAAATTACAGTGACTCGGTATTTAATTTTAATTCATGTTTAAGCTATACATTTAAAATTTTCTGAGTTAATTCAACATACCGTAATTTAAAACAATAAAATATATTAATTACATAACATGAAATAGAATTACATTAAACCCTTATTTTCAGCCCTTCTTAAAAAAAGGAAAACATTTTTTTGGCACTTATACCTTTTTTTTAAAAAATTATGAAAAATGAATGGATAAAAAATAGGGCATATAGCCACAAAAACAGATATATCACATTAAAACTTTTAGCAACCAATTGGGCAGTTATAATTTTAAAATATCTGAATAATTTGAATAACGTAGCAAATATAAATCAATAGGCCCATTTTCTAAAACTTTACAATATTCTCATTTATTTAATACATGTAATCAGTTTTTAGTACGTTGTATGTCCTAAAACATTTTTTTATAAATTATCTATAAACATTTTGAAAGCAAAAGTGAAATTAAAAACTGTCAAAATTGATCAAAATATCGCTAATATAAATGGCCTATAGGTACAAAAAATAACGAAATTCAATATTTAATAATAAGTTATTGGTAATCATAAATTATATGACTGGTAATAATCCATTTTTATTTTGGACTCAAAGAAATTATAGAACAAGAATTGAAAATTCAGGAGGGAAATTATTAAAAGTGAACTGAGAAGTTTCCAATACAAAAATAAATTAGTGGCCTTAGTTAACCAGTCTAAAGAAATTAATGACATTTTTTAAAAATTTACTCAAAATAAAAAGGCAGTTTATTTTACTCTTATAAGTATAAAGTTATAAACTATATTAAGCAGATTAGTTTTCTAGTACTAAACAATAAAACCCTAATGTTCGTGTGCAAAATATTATCTAAAAGACAATCAATTGATAAAATATATTGAATTATTAATTAGAGCGATACAGATAGCCTACATTTGTCATTATGGTGTACAACCTAATGGAACATTGCATGTCCACGTAGCATGTGGGAAGTTCAATGTCCTCAGAGTGTTTGGAACAATTACTTTAATTAAAACTGTAAATTATCCTTTCTTTTGACAAGGCTTTTATTTGTTAAAAAAATAGAAGTTAAAATTACAGAAAATATTTATTTTAGTACAGAGTGGACAATTTAAAACTTGACTTCAGAACAGATACCTATTACAATTTTAAATTGGTGAGGGGCAATTTTAATTAACACTGATAGATTTTACATTTAATTTTTTTTCATAAAAAGTAAATTATAAAGTTAGCCAATAAATTGAGCATTACACTTCTTCATTATGACTTGCTTATCAATAATTGTAGCAAGGTCATTAAGATTACAACTATTATTAAATACGATTTAGTTTCTGACAACTTCAACTAGAGGTTTGATTTATTGTAAATTTAATATACAAAATTTATCCTGTAACGTTCACCCACATCAAAATTTAAAGAGAACATGAAAAAATATTCAGAAATAGAACAATTTTTGTTTTTCAGTTTATAAAAAATAATTAATATTTTTCACCATAAAATCTTTGAATAGAATATTTCAAAAGACGAAATTAGTTTACTGGTAATTTTATTTATATTAATGCTTGTATAAAACTTGGTGTTTTCTATATTTTTATTTTATTTGTGCTTGTTTTGAAAAAAAAACAGGACATTTAACATCTATCAATCAAAACTTTACCAATTAAAAAAATTTAGATTGACAACACAACAATTACTAATAATGGATTTGACTTCAGATATTTTGTATAGACAATCACAAAAAGTAACAAACTTTTTGAAATAAAAAATTAACAAAATAAAAGAAACAACTTTTTATATACATTTTAAAGCTATGCTGTAGGCTATTTTTCAACATAATCCCCATTCAAATTGAGGTACTTATGATAACGTGACACAAGCTTTTTTTATCTAACTCTGAAGCAATCTCCCGCCTTAACCACTTGTTAACGCCAGCATGAAGTTCAGAATCATTATCCAAGCACTGTGTTGTGAGCCAGGTCTTCATCGCTAGAAAGAGGCGGTAGTTACTTAGCGCTAGATCTGAGCTGTATAGAGGGTGATTGAACACTTTCTATATAAAATCATCCAAGAACTGTCTGGTACAATTGGCTGTTATGTGGATGTGCATTGTCATGAAAAAATTAAAATTTCTCAAAAGTTTGTTTGGTTTCGCCCACCGTAGTTTGTACAGTGTTACAATTGTTGAGCCTCGTTCAAGGAAATCAACCAGAACCACACCCTCACTGTTCCAGAAAACAGTTGCTATCATCTTTATTGCTGACAGAGTTTGGAGACATTTTCTTGTTTGGGAGAGTGCTTTTTCTTCATGAATTAAAGTTTGAAAAATTTGGGGTGAAGTTCAGTAATTGTGAAATGGGAACTTTCACAAAATTTTTTATCGACTTTAATTAACAAGTCTTAGGTAACAAGGGTAGGCCGACCACTCCTGTCCTCATCGTAAACACAGGAGTAACCATTTTTATAATCACCCCAAAAATCCTTTGATAAGTAAAAGACAATATACCATTCCCTCACTCGGTTTTTCTTTATTATTTAATTTTCATAAACTTTACAAAGTTGGCGATGGAATTTAATTGATTTGTAGTTTTTGCCATCAAAAACCTATTAACTGAAAGGAATTCGTAAGTGGCAGGTTTTTCAATTGTAGCTAACATTTTAACTAATTGCGGTGAGAAAAGTAAGAGGTGTACAATCCTACCGCTAAAACATTTCAATACATACTAAGCCTAGGAATATTTTGACACTGAGATGGAGGCTCTATCCTTGTCCACTGCTGCACTAGTCTCAAACATAGTTACTTTCTGGATTGACCTTATAGATAATGCTGAGCAAAGTTGACAAACACACATACAAGTTGACAAAATAGGCCTGCTAGTTGCTTACATTTTTAGGAAACACGCCAATTTTAATCATGCATTTTGTATAGTTATAATAATATTTCATTTTTCATATATAACTTACATGTTTCAGTCATAAAATCCATCATAAAACTATCAGGCCAGTAGTACCAAGAGAGTTGAAATTTAATTTCAAACACTTTATGAAACTACATATATATGTTGATATACAATGTCACTCTAGTCTGTAACTTCTTGTTTGCTAAATTGTAATTTTCTAATAAGACCCTCTGATGATGATGACATGGTCATCGAAATGTGCACAAGTGTTTAATCTTAAGTAACTTGTATTAACTGTTATTTTTCATTATTTTTGTGGTATTGGGGTTTTTTCCAATATTATTACTGTTACATATGTTGAAATTAGTAAAAAAATACATTTTAAGGTCATTTACAATACCTTCAAACTTTTCAAACCAAGTCAATTTACAGCACAGCAGTACAAAAAGCAAAAGGTAGTATCAAAAAGTTACCAAGCAATTCTCACTTGGGCAACAGTTAGCCTACAAAAGCCTGATGTGGAATTGAAATGTACTTACAGATACTTGCAAAGAATACATGATCTTTATTAGATACTTCAATAGCCTTAAGGTTTTCCCAGTGGGGACTAATTATGAAATACATCAAAATTAAAAGAACTGGGTAAAGCTATTTCATGCTTTAGTTTTCATTGGAAAAAAAAGAAATAAATGAATGGCAATAAATGTGTGAACAAATATGTTAAAAGACAGCCAAAGAGAAGGAATGAGTTAATCAAACATATAGCTTGATAAATTGAATATCAGGGAGAATGGTAAAATTTTAAATCATTGAGTGATTTGGTTGAATAATTGAGGTTTGATTTAGCGAGTGCTGTCATTACCAAACTTTGATTAACAGAGGCTGCCTTAACTGTAAATATTGTTTTTTGGTTAAAGCACAGCCTGATATATTTATTAATCAGGTTACACTTTTACATTAGTTTATGACTATCCGAACTTTAATTTTGTAAATTTGTAAAAACCTAGTCATAAACTAATGTAAAAGTGATTGATTAAGTTTCACCGAATGTAATGAACTACAAAATTCAAGAGTTTAACATAGATAGAAAGGCTGCAGTCCACAAATACAGGACGGTGGTTTTACAGCTTATAAAAACACACCCCCACATACAACTCAATGTCTCAGTAAGCTTTACAAATTTACAAAATTAAAGTTTGGATAGTCATAAACTAATGTAAAAAGGATTGATTAAGTTTCACCGAACGTAATTGACTACAAAATTAAAAATATTTTTTAAAGTTGCTTGATGTAATCTTCTTGAATTCACTGAAATAACTATAATTAAATGATACTTTACTAAGTGAATACGTAAGGGCTTACTTGCTGACGCGTTTCGAAACTCCGAGGCTTTGATTTGTAAAAGGAACGATTGTTTCAAAACGCGTCAGTAAAATAAGCCCTTACGTATTCACCTAGCTAAGTATCATTTAATTATAGTATACATTTATTAAATTGGCCCATTAACAAAATACTACATAGTCAGTGACATTTAAATAACAAATTTTTGAAGTGAATGCTTTTTTCAACTATACTAAATACAAAATGTAAATCAAACTCATAAGTACAAATCTACACACCAATGAAAAATAAAGTTTAATGTTAAACATAGGCGAACAAGAATATGATTTTAAACATGTAGAATAAAACTTGTTCATCCAGGGTAAATGAGTAAGGGTTTGTTTAATAAGATTTAATATAGAATAAAACTTTGATAGGAATTCAACAATACAAACACAAAACTCACAAATTAATCATTTATTAACTCTAACAAACTCTAACGTACAAGTTTGAGTTCGTAATAGCAATACTAACTGACGATGATGACTTTGTCATTGAAACGCGTCTGAATTAATTATTGATTAATTTGTGAGTTTTGTGTACGTCTTTTATTTGTATTAACATAACCTCACAAGCTAAGTTTAAAGAATAGTTGAAGGAATTCAACACTTAGTATGCTCAATTTATATAAAAATATATGCTCAATACTTTTACTTAAAATGTTTTTCTGTGTAAATCATGCATATTTATCGGCTTGTGTTAGATTAAGTATCTATTTTAAATTCAGTATACACGCCCCTGCAGCTTTAAAATTCTACCTTCCTCCTTGAGAGAAGTGGACAAACCTTGAAATCTACCCTGATATAGTTACCTGGTACATTAAAAAAATATGTGAATTCTGTATTTCAGACAAATGGTAAGTCTAACACAATTTATGGTAGGTCAATATCCCCAAACTTCTGAACAGTTGGTTTTTAATCCTACAAAATGGTGTTTCAATAATTGTTTCATCACTTCCAATATCAGTACAGTTGTGAACTTACAATTATCTAAAGAAGTGTCATAGTGATTGTTGGTAAAATAGAAACAATACAATTCTATACTTGATATATTTATTCTGTAAATCTTTTTATAATACATATGAGAGTTGCAAATTACATTATTTATTAAGACTCAATTTATTAAGGCCTGACTCTAATAAAATGATTTCTATTGTTTAAAATGGTATCAAAACAAGTTTTTAATACCTTTTTATGTTTATACCTTATTTTTGTAATTTTCAGTTATGTTTAAAATATTCGTGTTTGAGTTTGAATAGTTCAGTTACAAATTGTTTAGTCATTTACTTTAGATAATAGTTTATTTAGTTTCAAAATAGATACTATAAAAAACTACTTTAATCAAAAACCAACATTATGCTTTCATTAATTGTATTGGAAAACTATATGGAAAGTTTTTTTTAATATATGGAAAATACAATAAATTGCATTTTATTGTTATTAGTCACTTTAAATTTTACATGCTTTTACTCATAAAGGTGAGTTAAAGTGTCAAACAATTCATAGCAGATTGAATGTTTTTAGACGATATCAGACTTAGAACATTTATTACATTAACTAAAAGCTAAAACCATTGTTTATTGGTCCAACAGAAAACCTTAAAAACAAGCAATGAATGTGAGGCAATAAAAGTCTGTTTTAACGGCAAAGTTGGCAGTCTATTTATTAGTTGAGACATCTGTAAACTTGAAATAGAACTTTAAAGTCTAACTAAAGTATAATCTTTCCAGTAGATTATTCCAAGATTATTTGCTCCTATGCAAAAAAACTTCAGCAACATCTTTCAAAAATTATATGGGTTGAGCACATATTAAATTTGACATTTTGTAATTACTTTATTACTTTTTTTTAATATTTCCAACTAAAATAAGTCAGAATACATGTCAATTTTTAAAATTATTTAGTAGTAGTAATACACTTAATACAATGATTAATTTTATAAGCTAATTCAGTAAATATGTTTTTTTTTTTAAAATTTTGGGACTATCCAACTGTGGAGTGGTGTAATTAAATTAAACTTAATAATTAAATAAAACAGACTAATAGCCAATTACTCAAGTTTCAGTACTGACTAATGATAACCACTAAAGTGGATCGTAATAACATGGTTGTAAAAAGGAATTTATAATAAATTAATTTATATTTATGATAAAGTGCAATAAAACTCTAAAGAACATAAGTCAGCTGTTTTGAACTTTATTCTAAAGGTAGCAGAAGAAGAATGTCATGTGGCATCAATCACTCTAGACAAACCTTCACTTGCAAGTTTCAAATATGTCTTTTAACTGTAAAAATAAACTAGACATTCTCCAACTGGAGTTTCACTATTACAGTTATAAACTGTCTTTATAAAGTAAGTATCATGTAAGTTAATACAGTATATTGTTTAAATATAGACATAAAATTATAATAATGATCTACCAGAGCCAAAAATAACTTTGGGCCTCACCAAAATTTTGAGAAAGTCAATATATTATTATGGTTTCTTTAAAGTAAAGAAATATGTTTAAAAATATAATAAATATATGATCATACAAACATTGAGAAGATTTTAATTTTCGACAAAAAAAAAATTCTACAAGTTGTTAGAATAAATTCTATGAATGTTGATGAGCAAAACATACATACATAGATGATGAGCAAACATGATTTAATGAACATTTTTAGACTAAAACACGACACATACATGAACTTTTCAAAATCAGAGATTTCTTTCAACATGACTCTCTATATGTGTATGCAAAGTGTCTAGAGAGTCAATTTCTATACAATTATAAAATTCAGGTTATGAGACCTGTAAGTACTTGATAAAAGAGATTAATATTCTATCTGTATAAGCTCAATAGATACAAATATAATAATTCAAAAGTACACATACAATAGAGTTATTTAAAGTTAGATATAAAATAAAAAGGAGTCTGAAAAATAAAGCATGTTTATTTATTAAAACAGAATTTATTTCACCACGCTTTAATATTGAAAAATAAAACGGAAAAAATAAAAATATTAGTGGAATATAATTAAAACTTTTTTTCTGTTCTTTATGCATAAAAACAAATGAGAGCATACAAAAACAAAGGTGTTTGAAGCAACAAAAATACATTCCCTAAAAAAATAAGCTTTTGTCATATAACTGTCTGGTTATTTTACCTTTTATTCTAAGCACTATAACCTAGAGAAAGTATCTATATTTGAAAACTACTGTAAATAAAACTTACGAAGACTTTCACAACTGCAAAATATTTAATATAAAGCGAGCATTACATTTTAAATTAATATTCATATTAATTATTACTAATGTATTTAAAACATAATTTAGAAAAAAACAACCCACTGAAAATCCAAATAATTTATAAAAAGTTTGTCACAAGCTTGTGAAAACAAAATAATTAACATAATTTTCTAGTGATGTGAAAACCTATCTTATTTATAAATATACTAATAAAACAATACATCCAGAGAAAATAGGAATGTAAAACACAAAATGTGAGATATAACTTTTATTGTACTGTAAATTGATAACAGGTTAAAAAAAAGTAAGGTAATAAAGAGAAAAGTAAATGGTATTTGCCAAATACTGTATTTCTATTTTGAAAAAAAAAATTTCAAGAGATTTTTTTTATTTTTGCTAACACTCTTAAAAACTTGACATTTAAAAAAATACTTTAAAATATGTAAATCAGAATCAGGCTTCATAATAATAAAACCGATTTTTTATTTTTGCTAATACCACTAGAAAATTTACATTTTAAAAAATACTTTAAAATAGGTTAATCATAATTAGGTTTCAAAAAAACTTAAAATAAGGTCAAGAGGTTTTTAAATTATATGTATACAAAGATTTGAAAATTAAATGATTAAAACTGATAAATAATTACATTATTTCCATGCATTAATTAAGTTTAAGACTTTATAAATAAAATCACAATGTGTATCTAGAGCAGGGGTCCTCACTAGGAATACTTTGAGAGCCAAACATTTTGCATAAAATTTTCCTGAGGGCCGCAAGTACAAGAGGCACTAAATAACTGACAAACAATATGATTATAACATACGTTTATTACATTACCAAGATAAATAAACTGTTTTGCGCATAAAAAAGTTTGAAAATGTCTTTTTTTTACTAAATTCTTTGAAGTTGATGGGCGAAATCTTTCACAGTCGTCTAATATGGCATCTATGTTGGCAGGTTGGGAAGAAACTGAAATTCTTAAAATGTTCTCAACATTCTCACTTGTTAGCCTAGATCTGTACTTGTTTTTTACAAACTTCAGCTTACTGTGAATGTAGATTCACAGACATAAGTAGATGAAAAAACACAATATTTTTTGAGCACATTCAAGTAAGTTAGAAAATTTGTCCTTTTCAACAACCCTCCGAAACTCATAGTGAGCTTTATTCTTCATCTTTTCTTCAAAAATACTTTTGAGTTCCGTATCGTTGTGAAGATCGATTAATTCATTTTTCAAATCCCTTCATATCCAAAAACAGAAAGCTGCATTAGCTGGTTTCATTGCCCATGGATTTTCTACCAAGCGAAATGGTACAGTTTCACGACATATCAAACATATGGCAGTCCCTTCTTTCTTACCTTTTGCACGTCTCCACCGTCACACGTTAAGTTGCGTTGCGTTGCGTTGCGGTGTTGCCGATACTATTGCTTGCTAAACGTCAGTAAAGCCCCAGGCAGAGATACAGCGGGCGGGGTTTTTAACTTCATTAGTTTGAGTGATTAATTAAGTTTAGTAAAACAACGACAGATTATCAAAACACTCAGTAAATAAATATAATATTTATTTAAGTTATAAAATATTTTTGCCGCGTAGTGAGGATGCCTGATCTAGAGCAACAGTTAAGAAAAATAAAATACTGTAAATACTATAGTTGTTTGTTGTAATCATCTTTATTTCACTGAATAAATACTAATAGTAAGTTTTATCATCTGGTTATGTAAATTTTCATTCTACACATAATAATGCCAGTATTAACTTCATATGATTATTTTATATCTAGAAACATACCACTGTTAGTATTGACAACATCCAATTTTCAACCCAAAAGCCCCTCAAATTTCTTAAACAAAAATATTTTTAAAATCTCATTTTGAAAGGTTATGATACTTAACAAAAAGTAATTTAAATACTGTTAAAACAAGTTTGATGTATTGATTTATATAATTTGATTTCATATGCAACATTGATTTCTGCCACAAGAAAGATTTCTGGAGGTTTGAAATGAAATAAAATTCTTTTCACTCCTTTGACTACTTGATAATAGGATTTGTTTCATATTTACAGCTGAGCTTGGTTAAACACTGAGCTTATTATAACTTGAAACTACACAATATTTATTGTACACAAACATATAAGAACACAAATTAAAATTTCTGTTTCAATTAAGTTTGTTTCCATAAAATGAATTTGATGACATAATACAAGAATTAGTAAAATTAATACTCTAACAATTGGTAAGCTAAAATATATCCATGTTTAAAAGTATTAATACAAAAGCCTAACAGATTTGCCGAGATATATTAGTAAAATAAAAACTTTGATGAACCGCCTTTTGGCATGAATAATTCATTTGTAAACATTCAGAATGGACATAATTTAATACAGGAAGTAAATTCATTTTAAACTTTAGTTTATAAATAACGTAAATATTAATATATATTTTATTTTTAATTGTTAATTTTTTTTAATTACAATCTATTACAATAGTTGGTAAAATTTAGCTAAACAAAATTTTTTAAACAGCTGTGAAAACATTATGCTATAAAATTTTAAGGAATATGTATTTAGAGTTAAGATATTGAGAACCTCTTTGTGACCAACTTTTATTCAAAAGAATATAATATTAGAATGTCAACTAAAACACTTTTTTCATAAATGACAGCATTGTACCATTTTACATTAATGCTGTAATTCGAAGACATAGAAACTACTTCAACTTACCCTCTGAAACTGTGCTCCAGGTGGAGGGAAGCTATGGCCTCCTACACCAGCCTGAAGAGAAGAAGCATGTTGTGCAGTATAACCGCCATCGTGATGGTGCTGTTGATACTGATGTTGTGTGTAAGAGGTTTGTCCTGGGTATGGTTGGCTAGGGAAGCTTGAAGGCTGACTAGGATAAGGTGAAGGTTGAGTTGGATAAGGTGATTGTTGGCCAGGATAACCAGAAGGCTGGCTAGGATAAGGTGAAGGCTGACTAGGATAAGGTGATGGCTGACTTGGATAAGGAGATGATTGTGGAGGATAACCAGGTTGTGATGGATATGGTGAAGGCTGAGCACCTGGATACGAAGGTTGAGGATATGGACTAGGTGCAGGGTAGCCTCCTGGCATAGGAGCTCCAGATCCTGGATACAAAGGGTAAGGTGTGTTATTGGATGGATAAGAAGGATTTGGTGGGAATTGTCCTGGTCCCTGAAATCATAAAGATAACACATCAACTCAGAGTTTTGCTCTATAAAGTTTTGTCACAGCTATTTGATTACATTATACCATTAAATATCTTTAAGCTATTATGTCACGTGAATCACAAACTAAAACTTTTAATAATGTGTTGTGTCACACCAGACAGTTTATAGCAGAATTGATACTATTTTTGTTACTCTTGACTTGTTGATAAAATGAGCCATTTACAAACTGTGTGTATTTGAAAATTATGTCATCAATGATTAAGAGGAATACAGGTGATCAATACAGGTAATTTTATCGAATTATAACTCAAAATCCTGAAACAAGGATGTAGGTCACATATTACTTCACGGTTTACTTTTAAATGCTTTGGATCAGCACGGTTTCTAATCCAATAGTGTCCAACAAAATTTTCTCAAGTACTCCCTCATTGTTTGGTCGCTCTATTGACAAGGACTCTTTCAAATTCTTAAACTTGAATTGTAGATTACAAGCAAAATAATTTGAGTTATAAGTAAATTATGATTCGCCTACCCGCTTACTCTAAGGTGAAAACTGATTATATAGGAAAACTAAATTTAATGCTACCCCTAGCTTATTACAAGTATATTCAAAAAATGTTTTATTTTTATTTAAGGTACAAAGTAAAGTAAGGCCATCAATATGTTAAAGTTTATAGGTCCAGGTGAAATTCATTAAACATCCTTATTTATATTAACATTTAAATATAAGGAAAATGGTGATCCTTATTTATATTAACATTTTCTTTGGAACAAGGAGTTAATGAAGTAAAAACAGGTATCTATTGAGTAAAAATGTAATAATAATATCAATAATAATATTAGTTTAAAGTTATATAATGCAATTGCAATAACTCACAATTTGACAATAATAAATCATCTCAGAGAGATGGGTGAATCTGAGTTCATGATTTCAAAAATATTAGGTTCCATACTTGACACATTTACTCTGCAATCATACTGCATATCAAGCTGCTATATATATTTATTGTTCATGAAGCACTTAGCTGAGAATGCCTGTTCATATCAGTAGGTAGTTGCAAAAGGTAATATTAGCTTCATTGCCTTATCGTTGAGTACTTTGTACACTTTACAAACCTTCAACCAAAATTCTACCATGTTCTCGTCAATTAAAATAGACCTGGTTAGGTTTACAAGTTGATCTTGATCCTCTTCTGAAAGATTCTGGATATTTTTTTTATTTCAGAGAAGCAGAACAGATTTCTAATTCAACTCTCATTAGGATATGGCTCTGGAAAGTATTCGCTTAAAGTGGTTGCTAACTTTGAAGGTTCTGAATTATACTCTCCTTTATTTGGTTCATCAGAAGACTCCAAAAACTCTTTCAAAGTGTAGAAATTCGTAAAAAAGCATTTATTGACCCTTGATGTCTTTAACTGATATTTTTTAACCATGGCATTAACTTTGTCTTCAACTTGGAACATATCTATATTGTTACCTTAAAAGCCTAGATTCAAAATATTTAAATGTTCAAACACATCAGCTAAATAAGCAGTTGCGCAAAGCCAAGAAAGGTTTTAATGAAAATCTGCATACTTGGTATCAAGAAAGAAAAAAATAGTCAGGGTGTTCAATAAAAATATTTTAATTTCAGTGATATCTCACGGACCATTAAGACAATGCCGGGAGACCTATAGGGGCCAGCAGACCTCCTGTTGGGAACCCCTATTTAAATTTATTAATTTATAACTGATGTTATTTGGTAAACTTCTCAAGATATACAGACAAGGTTTAAAAATAAAGTACATTGAAATGAAAAAAATTAATGCAAACATTTATTTTTTTCAAAGTAAGAAGTTCAATTATCAAAAGTAGGCCTAATACAAAAATTAAAATAAAACGTATACACATTTAACTACTGGAATATACTGTAGTCACTGCATGTATTAAAATACTATAATGCTATTTTTTACCAAAATTCACTTTTTGTTAAGTTACCTTGTGTTGTTAAGGTTCATTTCCTTTTTTTTATCATCAAATCCAGCCTAAATGGATACTTTATAGCTATATTTTAATACACCTTTATAATAATGTGATATAATATAATGCATTCTTTAACATTTACAGAACTGTATTTGTGAAACTAGGTTTTCAAAATTTTACATTTTAGATTGACAGTATAAGGTTTAATAATTGTTTTAAAGGTTTTTTTCTATTGGGAAACAACACATTCAGTTATGTATCTTAGAGCATTTAGGTTAGGATCGATTTTTTTAAAAGTTTTGCACTATTCATGATTTTTGTATTTTTAAACAAGTTTTTCCTTCTTTAGAATTTCAATTTATTTTTAAGTAACATATGTAAGAATTAAAAAATCGAATTCCTTTTTGCCAATATAATAATTATCAAAATAAAATAATTATTAACTTATTATTAATTGAAGGAAAAGAAATCATTATTAAATTAACTATATTTTGATCTTAATAAATACTAAATCATTTCATTATAAAATGCCCATGCACAAATTAATTTTTCTCTGTTCACTTGATATGGACAGACTTGTAACAATTCTGGATCGTCATTTACCCCTATAGATATAGGAGATCCCCTTATGGGAGATCCAAAACCCAAAGCTTTTCTGTATTTTCTGTTTTATTAATTTCTATCACATTACTATTGCCTATGAATGCATTTTGCCTCATTTTAGTTTAAAGTATTTAAAGAAAGTACGTTATAATACACTTACTTTGTTAGGTTAAATTCCCTATTTTTGTAAATCTACATGTCATTTGAACAACTTTTAAAAAAAGTTTCTGATTTAAAAATTTATAAATCATTTGTGTAGAGAAAAAATTCAATATATTTTTGAGAAAATAACTTATTTTAATACAGTATACATTCGTCATTACCTGAGGATATCCTGGATAACTCATGATAACTTGTTTTAAATTACAAGGACAATCTATATGTTATCACAACACAACTTTGAAAACAGAATCCGGTACAAACACTGTTCACTAATAAAACGCCAAATCACCACGCCCTCGGCTATAATTAAAATAAAATTTTATATTTCTGAAGATAAAACGGTAAGTTTTTAACAAAAATATTTGAGGGTGTATTTTATTGCAGTTAAATTAAAATAATTCTTCCTACTCAATAGAACTTTCGAAATGAGTACACTGTTGCACTGTCACTACAGCCTTTTTCAAAGATAAGTTGAAATTGTTGAAATACAAACTGGTAAATCAAGAACACCAAATACTCAGCTGGTACATTCGTCAGGTGTACCAACACTCATCTATAAATTGCTAAGGTTATTACTAAATGTGCTAACAAACTTAGTAAAGGCTTGTTATATTAATTATTATATATAAAATATATGGATGTATATAATTCATCTACAATTACAAATTTATACGTCTAAAGGGTGTTTTTATGTAGTAGCTATTTATAGGGAAAATTATATTAAGGTTTTGAAAATGACTCATTAGATTGTCTAACTTGCTTCAAAGACGTCATCAAATTTAAAAACTCATCAGGGTCATACACTAATCGTAAATACAATACAGTTATATGACTAGGTACGATAGACTTTGATTCACAGCTCTGACGTATTTTAAAAATTCCTAATATTGTGTTAGTCACTTTCATGAATGACATATAAATTCATTCACTGTCCTATTTTGTTGTCATGGCATTAGGGGAAACTTTTATGTGGAGTCTCAACTTTATAGCTTACAGGTTTAAAACTTACTTAGGCAATGTTTTTCACAGTTTTGGGAGATTATCATCAGTGTCTATTTGATAATTTATTTGAGCTATGATTAACGAAAACCTTCAATTCATTTCCTAAGTTGACAACCCTATCAAATATTAAGATAATAAGCTAATAGAATATACATCAACTAGCCTTGTAATGTTTTGTTTATAATTCATTATATTTATGATTTAAATATGTTACCCTTTCAACTTTTGTTACTTTAGAATAGTCTTAGATAAGGTTTGTTTTGCTCTTTGCTATCAAGCAATATCTTTATATTACACTGAGTCTTTGTCTCCAAAACACTTCTTGTAACATTCAAGAAAGGTTTGATTAGTATCTTATTTATTAAATTGTCCAAAAAGACACACATTTCTGCTTCTTTATCATATATTGTGTATAAGCAACCAACTTAATCCACATCCTCTACACTCATAAATCATTTGCCCGGAACCTTGTGTGACTGCCGGCATTATAGTATCAGCTTCATAAATGAAACGATTGTTTCGAAACGTGTCAGAAAGTAAGTTCAAAAGTGTTCACTTAGTTATGCAATAATTACTTATAGTATAATGGGTAAAACATTCCATACTTGTTAAATCTGATAAATCATGAAGACCAAATAATAAAGTTTATGATTCTCAGTGAATAGGTATATCCCCCTTACTGCATTCCAAGAAAACCATATCTCTGAGTTTCTAAAACATCTGGAGTTCTCAGTACTACCACAAAACTGCTTCAGGATATATATATATATATATATATATATATATATATATATATATGTTTCTAACGTTATATGGGCGAGGACTCAGTTTTCAAGTATGCATGCAAAGTTACTGAATATTGGAGTGACTCCTTTCTTTCATAACAACAAGGAGTATGAAAAAATTAAACCAAGAATTAAGAAAACATTTATCTACTGATTCTAATAAATCATTTTTATTGTTCAGAATTGAAAAGTGAATGATGACTAGTTACTTATATGGTCAGATATGCTATTCATTCTTTGTGGCAAAGTTTACTCTCTCCTACAATCTTTACCCAGTTATTTATTGGATCCATTTCTTTCATTTGTCCTGTGTGATAACCCTCGTTTTTCTATGTGATACCTTGCTGGAAATGGTGTCAATCAGGTGGACAGATTAATGTATTATTGCAAATGCTACAGGGAACTAACTGCATCATAATTTAAAATCATTTGATGGATCCACTTTAGCTTTTTTGAAAGTTATTGTTTTCCTGTGGAATTAAAATCCAAGGTGTTGTGGCAGATTTAAAAGTTTTACATATTTTACAGCAAACCAATCTTTGTCTGCAATATTTTGTTGAAATACGAAATCCAAGACTTTGATCAACTGAAGGTATTATGTTAATCTGTAGCAATATATTTCATTGTTAATAGCTCTCTGGACTGTGAAACAAGCATATTATGTGATTTGTAAAATAGCTTCCCATCATAATAAACGAAAGAAACAATGTTAGCAGAAAAAAATGTTTCTATTTTAGTGTGTCAAACTTCTATTTTTTTCCAATGAAAATTTTATAAAAACGCATTTGAAAACATTGCTCGTAACCAAGCTTAGTTTAACTACCCTTTATGTTCAGGTTGAAATTGAAGTAATATTTTAATTAATGTCTGTTAATAACTGTTAACTTTTTATATAGGCTAATGACAGATCACAGACTATTTTTCTTTTTTGAACACTCAACGTTTTGAATTTCTTTCCGAAATTCCTTTTCAAGAGCTCAATTTTAATTAAACAGCTATACAACATAACTTACAACAATGTAAGTTATGTAAGACTTATGTCTTGTAAGTTATGTTGTATAATTGTTTAATTAACACTGAGCTCTTAAAAAGGAATTTTGAAAAAAAATTTGAAACATTGAGTGTTTAAAAAAACAAAATTGTCTGTGATCTGTCATTAGCCTATATAAAGAAATTGAAGTAGTTACTTGTAGCAAAACATGACACACATCCATGTTCAATAGATGATTACTGTATGAAATGATACATCAACATCAGGCTTGGTATTAAACTGTTTCAAAACATCAGAGGAATCAGCATGTCTTCTTTTCAACAAAAATTGTAGAGACATTATATTAGCTCTCAGTGACGTCTTATATGGATTGTCAATAACAGCTTCTGATTTTTAAATTCTTCAAACAATTTTTTATAATAGTCAACATTCAGGGAGAAAAGTAGGTTATATAGAAAGTCAATGATATAGGTAATCACAAACTGTGAATGGAATATTCAAATTTATTTGAAACAAGTAATATATAAAAAAAAAAATTTTAAGTAAATTCCTACTGAGGCCAAGAAAGAAAAATTTCATCATTGTTTGCTTATTTTCAGTTTATCTCATTAGTTTCATTCATTTTTAACAATACAGCACTATTCACGATATTTTATGGTAATGGAGGTTTCAACGACAACCAGATGGAGGGAAAAATTCATTTAGGTTAAGTCTTTGAGGAATTAACTTCTTGGTATTGGAAAGTTGGTATAGTGGCAAAGCGCTAGAGTTTGAACATGAAGATTCATAGTTCATACCAGGATGAACCCCCAAATTTTTATAATTTAATTATTGAATAAATATTTGAAACAACTGTATTAACATCAATTTATTTCCACTACAGGTTAAATAAAATGTATTTGAACTTGATTGGACGAATAAAAACTTATTTTATTAACGATTGAAAATTTGTACAAGATATACCAGGAGAGTGTACCAGAGAGCTAATAGAAGGAATTTAAAAAATCACTTTCTTAAAAAAATGTTTATAACTTTATTCTTTAATGTGGCACCACAAAAAAACAAATAAAGTAAGAAAAATTGTGTATGAATATGACACTTTTTACATTAGTTTTATACAAAAACTACCATATTTGGTAATGAAACATTTGGTTGAAACACAAATATTCAAACCAAAATAGATAAACAATCCATTAAATTAATCACGTTAACATTAGTTTATGACTATCCGAACTTTAAATTTGTAAAAACTTACTGACAGAATGTTTTCGATTGCTATATGGCAATCTTCATCAGTGTCTTCTTGGAGTTGTTAGATTACACGGTGACGGTTTTAAAGGTAGCTTTTCGATAGTATCAAAGAGTATGTTGATTTGTATTGGGTTTGTTCATTTAATATTTTTGTACTTTGTGTGTTTGTAAATTTTGTATTGTTTTAGTGTGTTGAGATGTGGTCCTTTTTTGTTGATGTGTAAGATTTCTAGGTTATGGTAAATGTCTGTGTATTTGTGTTCTGATTCTTTTATGTGATTGTAAAATGCTGAGTTGGTGTTCCTCGACTCTTTGTTTAAAGCTGTAACCTGTTTGCCCAATGTAGAATTTGTTGCAGTTTAATTTGTATATGTCTGGTGCTTGTAGTTTATCTTTGTTGTTGGTGTTGTGTTGTATTGTAAATTGTTATTAGTTTTGTATGCTACTTTGTATCCTGTTCTTTGAAATTTGTGGGCTATTTTATTTGATGTTCTGTTTATGTATAGTATTGTGATCTATTTGCTTTACCTCTCTGTAGTGTTAATTTTAGTCTTTTTTTGTATATTATGCCATAGTCTGTCTACTATTGTGGTGTTGTATCCATTTGTGTATGCTAAATATTTAATGGTGTCTAGTTCTTTGTTTATGTTTTCGTGGTCATTGGAACTTCTTCAAGTTCATGGTGCATGGATCTGAAGGCAGCGTGTTTGTGTTAGGGTGGTTTGAGGTCCTGTGGATAGGTGTGTCTATTGTTGTGGGTTTCCTGTAAATGTTGAAGCTGTGGTTTTGTGTGTGGCTTTTTGTTATAGTGAGGTCAAGGAAGTTTAGGGATTGGTTGGTTTTATTCCATTCAAGTACCAAAATATTCCATATGTACTAAAGGAGATTTAAGACAGAAAAGAGGATTACTAACTGGCGCGAATATTGAAGACAGTCAAATAATAATACAACTATTCTTCGAGCTTAGCTTGTGAGTTTATGTTAATACAAATAAAAGAGCTACACAAAACTCAAAAATTATTCATCTATTAACTCAGATGCGTTTCAATGACAAAGTTGTCATCATCAGTGAGTGTTGCTACTACAAACGTTTGTACAACTCACTGATGATGACGACTCTGTCATTGAAACCTGTCTGAGTTAGTAAATGATTAATTTGTGAGTTTTATGCAGGCTTTTTATTTGTATTCAGATAATGATTTATTTTATTAAATATTCATCACTGTACATTTCAAGAATCATTAATCTTGTTTTAACTATTGGTGCAACTTATTAGCCAAATCTAGAAAATGTCAATAATATTAAATTGATAAAAATGATTGAACTATTGTATTTTTAATATTATTGCAGAAGAAAAGTATATTGATTAAATATATTTATTTAATACAGATGTTTTAATTATCAACAACAAATTTATAAAGCTTTGTACCAACCAAATTATTAATTAGGATCTTCCTTGGTCAACTTGCAACTTGAACAAGCTATTAGCAAAAACTCTGATACACACACACTGCCACAGCCAGCCTTTCGACTCTTATATTTCTTTTGCCCCTGACTATCTGATGTTAAAGTATACGCCTGTGAGTTGTTAACATTTAGGGATTTCTATATGTGGAGGATGGACTATCGATGTTTGTGTCTACTTAGTTTTTTCCTTTATTTTACATTTAGGCTCATTAAAACTCTTCGATAAATGAAAAATGAGAGGAATTTTTAAAAAAACGAGGTTTATTTGTGAGTCAGGTACAAATATTTATTAGAACAGGCAATAATTCAATAATGGCTACGTTATCCTGATCAGGCCTTATTTCCTCCTGCACTGCACTAAAAAATAGCGCTGTGACATAACCTTAGTATATTTATGATAACAGCGCATATATGCTTTCATTAATTCACAACACCTACTAGCAGTGTTGCTATTACACATGGACAAAGGTGTTGTGAGTTAATGAGACCAATACATAGTGGTTTATTTCAAATACTTAAAAGAATGGATAGCAAATATCACAGGAAAAGAAAGACTAACATAAAGGATTAAAACATATACTGTATTTTGTTGCTTATAAATATTTTGGTACAAAAAAATTAAATAAATTTGTATGGCACTATAAACTGGTACAAATATTATTATATACAATATATACAAGACATTAAATAATTGCATAAATAAAAGACATTCACTTAGTTGCAAATAATTTAATGTACTTAAATGACAATGTAAATGGGAATAATAAAATATCACTTTAGTAGGACTTATATACAATTCATTAAAAATAAATAAATTGTATAATATCAGAGGCTACTAATATAGATATGTAGTAATGTTGTATAAAATTACAACCAAATCTATCTTGGCTGGATACTTCATAGGTATATTTTAATATAGGTAAAGTTGTTTAATATAGTAATGTTGTATAAAATTACAACCAAATCTATCCTAACTGGATGCTTTGTATGTATATTCATTTCTAGATGTAGTGCAGTGCGCTGTTGCTACTGCCTGCCCAAAGAGGTAGTCCTAACTAAAATGTGAATAAATAAACCTAATTTTAGCATGTTTTTCGTAGTTAATTTGTGTGTTGGTTCAAGTTAATTTATTTACCTATAAAGTATCCAGTCAGGATAGATTTGGTTGTAAATTGCTACAACATTACTACATACCTGTATTAGTGGCCTCTGTATATTATGTAAGTACCCTTTTGATTTTAAAATTTGGAATCTGGTTTAAAATATTTATGTTTCTAAAGGTTCATTTAAAAATTATAATATTTTGTTGGTAAAAACAACACAAAATTTGTTTGGAAGAAAATAAAATAGCCTAATTACATGGTGAGACTTTATAGTCAGACTTTTGTCTGATTTGTATGTTAAATTGGTATAACAGGCATATTTCAAAACAATAAAATATGGTAATTTTTAATAAATTCAATACATTTTTGGAATGTACAAATTGTGTGAACTAACAATTATAAGTTAATATTTTGAAGTTACAAACAAAACTGACAATTACATCTAAAACTGAATAAAACCAAACACAAAACGAGACAATAATTTGAAAAAAAACAACCTACTGATTTTGTAATTAAGACTTTGAGAATTAAAGCCTTTTCTTTTAAGTCTAATAAATAAGCAAACAATTTCTTCTAGGCTACCAGTTAACAGCTGTTATCATTAGGGATGGGCCGATTCCGATTCCAGGAGTCATCAATTCTAATGGTTTCGAGTAATCTTAGATATTCGATTCTCCTTAGATTAAAGGGCCGATTTTGATTCATGCTTTTTTAGCTGTTAAAACAAGTTTATGGTGTAATTTATAGGAAAAATTATTAATTATCGGGTATATCTTATTTATGTATTAGTTGTTTTGAATAAATTAAACGAATAAAGCAAATGCCAATTTGAGATAATGGAAATATAATTATTTATAAATCAACAACAAAGACGGAAGGAAGCATTTTTAGTCCATTTGTTTGTGACCGTTCATCTCGCTCTGTTGTATCATTCTTACTCAGGCGGGTTCAACTCTTACTCTCTGTCTCTCCCTCCCTGTCTCTGGCCGCCACTGCATCATAGATGTCAATACAAAACACAATTAAATGTAGTTCCAATTTAACCAGTTATACACACTGAAATGGCTATTACAAGTTATATTGTAATTGTGAACTGAAGACAATATTTGTAATTTTAAATAAATCATTACTTTTGTTCGATATGTTTGTCACCCTTTTCAGAAACTCCTACTCATAAATCAAGGTTGAAAGTTTTGTGTAGCCTATTACATTAAAACGGAACTTTTAAAAGGCTTCACCATATGACCAAATGTTAACTAAATTCATTATTAGAGAATATCATGTATGCCTATATAATTTAAAAGAATCGACTTAAAATAGAAAATCAGAGAAAAAATTTTAGAATTGAGATCAGAATCTGAATAAAAAAATTTAGGTATCAGCCCATCCCTAGTTACCAATAAAAGTAACAATTAATTTTTTTCAGAAGACAAAGACTTTATTGAACAATATAAAACACTAATTAAAACAATACCAAACACAGTGCAAAATAAATAAATGTAGAACTGGCCACTCCAAATGTCTGTTGATGGTACTGGCATTGTACTGCATCCCTTACATTATTTTTATGTTGAGAAGCTTCCAGGTGTTCAAATCCTAAAAACTTTCCATTTCTCTGTAAATACCTAACACTATTTTTAAATAATACTGAATTTACAAATGATTACAGTTTTCAAGTGAACAGTAAAATGAATTGCAATTGTAAGAACTATAATATTTTTAGTGAGTAATCTACGTGTATTTTTTATGAGTAGCCTAAGGTTAGAATTTACTTATGAGGATCTTTATAAAAGGAGAATCAAGAGCATAGAATGTAAGCTAAAACCAAATACTTCCATAAAACTAACTACCAAAAGGTAATGCCAAATTCAGCTGATATTTAAATACTGTAGAAATGCAGCATGTGACCTTGAGCATTTTTCAAGTTTAACACTTTCAGCGCGGATCACATATTTTTACGAGTCACCGATACTACTGTAGAACACGGACCACTCAATTTTATGTGTTTATAATTCATCGTTAAATTATATATTACGTATTTATACGGGTTTAGCATAATCTGTGAGTTTTTCTGAATATTAGTAACACATTTCCCCAATAGATAATGTTCGAGTCAGCGCTCGAAGTTTGAACGTGCTACTTTGATCTATTTATTAAATCGCTCAGCTGTGCCCTGACGGTATTGGTCACGTGATTTCTGACCCACTAATCGATATATGGAACAAGTATTGATTTTTCCTGGTGACCTCTCTGAACCCCCTCCCTTTTTCTACGTACTTTCCGCTTCAACACTAGAAGTATTTCGTCTCTCGACTAGGTCAGTCCTCCGTTAAACCGCGCCGTTCTCTCCCGCATGTACTTTGTGTTTAGTAGCCAATTTTAACGTACCGCAAGCATTTATTAATATGTGGGTAACATTCGGACCGCGTCGATGAACATTTTGAACTATATGTCGCCGCTTTTGTTAAAGTGTCGTTCGGTTACACCGGTTGTGCAATCTAAGTGCGTAGCCGCGCGGTAAGAACTTAAGTGCCTTGTAAGGTAAACTTTTACTTGTTACTCATGATTTAAATTGAGTTTTTAGTTACGTTACTGCCGTCAAGACTTCTCTGCAGCATCCGACGACCACAGTACTGTGGAAGTTTCACCACCCCGCTCCTTCGAAGGTTACATCACTTCTTACCTCGGGTAAGTGCTTAGCTAAGGCTTAATGAGAACTTGTAGTTTATATTCATGTTAAATTCAGTGTCGTTGTGGTTTTATTCCTAAATGGCTAGATTTTGCTTAGAGCAGTTTTAAACTTTCTATGTTAATTGTGAAGCTTGATTGCGCAACAGTTAGTAAGCTTACGGCCCATGCGTCGTGTCTACCCTCGCTTTGTGATTCACGATTGCGCAACTGCAAGTAACCTTGTAGACAATATGTTTTATCGCACCGCGTCTAATTCTAACTTTTAGTCTCTCTACAGACTAATCATTGGTCCCCACTGGGCCGGATAGTTTGAATTATTTCAGCTATAAATGGTTCTCTTAAATTTTACGGTAATTTATATCAGTGTTCATGTGGTTCCTTGGTGACTAACTAAACATTGGTCCATACCGAACTGGAGTATTACCGCTTAAAATATTTATAAATTTAAAATTTTGACTTTGTGATTAATTCAACCATGTGTTTACCGCGACGTGAAAGAATGTGCGTCACATCGATACAGGAAAACGTTAAGGATAAATATCGATGCCAGATTGCGCAATAAGCCCGTGGCTCATAGTGGTAGCGATCGATACACGATCAGGAATAAGGAAGTGTTTATGTTTATTACGGCTTACAAACTATATACAGTCCACTCTATTAACATTGTTGAACTTATTGTGAGTTTAAAATTTTAATTGATTGTGTTTTAAAAATTTATTAGTAAAATGGAGATTAACACAGAATATTACTTGTCTAAGTTGAAAAATATTGTAGGTGAGTTGGAACAAGTAAAAAATGTGCTTAACGACAAAGAAATACCAGAAGGCCTCACACGGGAAATTCGATGTATTCAGTCCAATTTTATTGAAACTTTTGATATATTAGAAAAAACGTTCGCCAGTCAGGTCGCCGATCTTGCTGAAAATGCATTTAAAATTAAAAAGCAATTTCAGGATATGTATTTGCCAATGTTGGTCAAATATCCGAATATTATTAAGACTGAGGTGAAGTCAACCTCGCATATTAACCCCGGTACAAGTTCGCCCAACTTACCTAACCTTACAATGCCTAGCTTTTCAGGCAACAGTAACGAATGGACGGATTTCATAACAATGTTTGACTCAATGGTTCATTGCAATCACAGTATTAATGCCATACAGAAATTTCAATATTTAAAGTCAGCGCTTAAAGGAGACGCGTTAGCCATTGTCACTGGACTTACAATATCTGAGCATAATTATGATATCGCATATCAAGCCTTACGCAATCGTTATGCTAACCCTCGCCGTTTAGCCGATCATTATTTTCAAATCATTAAGGACTTTAAACCTATTAAGAACGCGTCTCAGAATGAACTCAATCGATTTTTAACCGCACATTCAAATGCTGTGTGCGCACTAAAGGCTGTCCAGCTAGACGACTTGGCGGACTTCTTGCTCTTTCAAATGTCTGTTAGTAATTTAGACGCACAGACTCGACTTAATTTCGAAACTAGATTGGGAACAAATCAAATGCCCACATATAGACTTTTAAATGATTTCGTTACGGAACAGGCTAGAGCAATGGAGTTGCTCAATCAACCCTCTGCCGCGACCACAGTTAATGATCCGCAACCTTCTTATATGGAATTGCTCAACCCGCCTTCAACTTCAACCACAGCTAGCACCAACCAACAACCCCAACTGTCGGTCTCCTCTGTCAACGAACCTGACTTAAGTAATACACCTCCTGAGAGTCCAACACCGCACCCCGAATACCCCACTAGACTCATGACGCTGATATCGACTACCGCAGCCGCTACAAGTAACCCTGCCGACTACGCAGATGAAGCCGCCCAGCTGAATGAAGGTCATCACCGCAGTACAACGCACCACACCGCCAGAACTCGACCGCAGGCTCTGCGACCACCAGTGATAAGCCAACGCATCCAATTCAACCGAAGAGCACCCGCACCGCAACCATCACCGCGTGTTGGACAAAATTTACCCAGACCTCACTTGTCTACCAGACCTCACTTGTCTACCAGACCTACCAACCCGTCTCGTAACGATCTGTCTGCAGCACAGTGTTTTTATTGTTCAGCCATCCACAATATCTTTTGTTGTCCGGACTTTCTCAAACAAAAAGCCCAGGAACGTCGCGAGTCTATACGACATATGCATCGCTGTTTCAATTGTTTCGGCACCCACTACCAAAACAAATGCGTCACTCAAGACTTGTAAACATTGCAACGGTAATCATCACTCCTTGTTACATGACTCTAACTCAGCTTCGCCCCAGCGACCGTACACGCATCGGCACCCAAACTTAGCCAATAACGGTAACAATTCAACTACAAATATAAAACCTCTAGCCGTCTATAACACTAAAGTCGCTTCTGCCTTGTTAGGCACCGCTCAGGTCATTGTTAATGGTCATTATGGAAATCCGCATATCCTTCGGGCAATCATTGACCCAGGCAGTCAAGTGTCTGTCATAACAAAACCCGCAACTACCATGTTGGGCTTACCTACCAGGAAATCAAATGTTTCTCTTGTCGGGGTCGCTTCTCAAACCACACATATATCAGAATATGTGTCCCTACAAATCTCTTCTAGATATGCCTCAAATTTCAAACTCGATGTCGAAGCTGCAGTACTACCTCACATCGCTGACCCGCTTCCATCTACCGCTTTGGCACCTTGCATACGTGCTCAATATCAGCATTTACAACTTGCTGACCCTCACTTTGACACTCCAGCCCAAATTGACTTAATTCTAGGATCTGACGTATTTAACCGCAGTCTTATTAACGAACCACAGACCATAATCAAAGGTCAACCTGCTGCCCTAAACACCTTCTTCGGATGGATTATCTCAGGATCGCTTCCAGACCATCGATGTCGTCAACCTCACGCCTTCACTGTAAGATTAGCCGCTCGTTACACCGCTGCACGTCGACCCATGGAGAGGAAAGAAGTCATCCGCACCATTAGAAACACTCAACGCTACAAGGACTTACGCAAGGTTACCACCACCAGTGGCTCAGTTAGAAGAGTCAACCATATCACCGAGTCTCTTCGCCCTCTAGTCGACGCCTCCGGAATGCTCATGGTGGGCAGGAGAGTTCATCAGCCTCCATGAAACCACCCCTTTTAGCAACCACCACCGCTCCAACAGATGTCCAACCGCTTCTGGAAAATTTGGTCCACTCAGTATCTACACACACAGATTCAACGGCACAAGTGGAACAAGGACTCTTCGCCACTTAAGGAAAATCAACTCGTCTTCTTAACTGGAGAACACCCAAGCCCCCTCCATTGGCCTATGGGTAGGATCATCAGTCTGCATCCTGGAAAAGACCACGTCTCTAGAGTAGCCACCATCCGGACCGCACACGGACAGCTGAGGCGACCAGTCAACAATCTCGTTGGCTTTCCGCTTCATCATTAGTTTTTCACCGCCTCCCGACAGGTTTTTTTTTCCCTTCGGCGCTCTTGCCCCTTTTGTTTCTCTTGGTTTTCTTCGTTTTCCCTGGCCATTCTTTTCTTCGGCACCCTCGGTTTCCGGTGCTTTAATGGTTCTTCGCCCACTACCCACCTGGCGGATTAAAAACATTCGTTTTGGTGGGCGGTATGTTCGAGTCAGCGCTCGAAGTTTGAACGTGCTACTTTAATCTATTTATTAAATCGCTCAGCTGTGCCCTGACGGTATTGGTCACGTGATTTCTGACCCACTAATCGATATATGGAACAAGTATTGATTTTTCCTGGTGACCTCTCTCAACCCCCTCCCTTTTTCTACGTACTTTCCGCTTCAACACTAGAAGTATTTCGTCTCTCGACTAGGTCAGTCCTCCGTTAAACCGCGCCGTTCTCTCCCGCATGTACTTTGTGTTTAGTAGCCAATTTTAACGTACCGCAAGCATTTATTAATATGTGGGTAACATTCGGACCGCGTCGATGAACATTTTGAACTATATGTCGCCGCTTTTGTTAAAGTGTCGTTCGGTTACACCGGTTGTGCAATCTAAGTGCGTAGCCGCGCGGTAAGAACTTAAGTGCCTTGTAAGGTAAACTTTTACTTGTTACTCATGATTTAAATTGAGTTTTTAGTTACGTTACTGCCGTCAAGACTTCTCTGCAGCATCCAACGACCACAGTACTGTGGAAGTTTCACCACCCCGCTCCTTCGAAGGTTACATCACTTCTTACCTCGGGTAAGTGCTTAGCTAAGGCTTAATGAGAACTTGTAGTTTATATTCATGTTAAATTCAGTGTCGTTGTGGTTTTATTCCTAAATGGCTAGATTTTGCTTAGAGCAGTTTTAAACTTTCTATGTTAATTGTGAAGCTTGATTGCGCAACAGTTAGTAAGCTTACGGCCCATGCGTCGTGTCTACCCTCGCTTTGTGATTCACGATTGCGCAACTGCAAGTAACCTTGTAGACAATATGTTTTACCGCACGCGTCTAATTCTAACTTTTAGTCTCTCTACAGACTAATCAGATAACACACAATGCATTATTACTGACTTATTGCCACCTGTTTACAAAGATGATGTAATTGGGTGATAGTTGTGATAGATTTATGTTGATCATGAGCAACTTTCACATACAATCAGGGGAAAACCTGGATATGACCCTATTCATAAAGTATGGCCTTTATTAATATGCATTTTGAAAATCCATTCCTGCCTGAGGATGCATCCCCAACCGAAGTTAAGTGGCCTACCAGTCAATTGGCTTGCTACTGGTAAGGATTTCTAAAAAACATACCAGTACCGCCAGGAAAAAATAAAATACAAAGAATGTGTAAAGTGTGTCCTGCAAAGAGATCGAAGGGAAATGGGAAATCTAAAATTAAAGACACATCTTTCTGGTGTTGTGAGTGTCATGTCCCATTATGCAAAGAACCATGCTTCAAGGTTTATTACACACAAAGAAATTTCAATGTATAAATAACTTTTGTCTACGTATATATAAACTATTGTGTAAATAAAGAGAGTATAAATTTGTTTGATATATTTAGTTTTGTAAAAAACGGTTTAGTGCACTTTTGTTATTATAAAATGTTATTTTAAATATATAAATTCAAATATAAAGTAATTGTGTTATATATAAAAAATAAAGAAGAAATCAGGATGCCATGTAAGATTCAGTTTTATAGCTTTAATGGGTTTAAAGTTATGATTTTTTTAGAAACACCCAAAAACCTCCAGCATTCTACCATGGAACCTGGAGCCAGTGCTCAAAGTGTTTTTTTTTTTTTTTTTTTTTTTTTGTTGTTGTTGACAAATGATACTATAAATAGGGGATGCAATTGCGAGAACATTATGTTTACAGGTCTGTAGGACAAGACCCCACTGCTGCTCTAAATTGACATCTTCAAGTTTGTAGTTTAATAACACACTGAACCTCCATATTAAATAATTCTCAATGGAATCATATCGCTTTGACGATGCTATTTATATTTTTTGGTGATTAAAAAAAGAATTTATTTAATAAGAAAATCTGGTTTACATATTTGGAGAAACAAACTTTCAAATCAATAGAACATTTTTAAAATTAAAATACATTCATTTTTTTGAAGTGATAACCTCTATACACACAGTGAACAAAACATAAATAATTACTTTCTATTTGCAATTAATTTCTATTATGTAATATGATATTCTCTGGTGAGTTTTAAAATTTTTCAACAGTAAATATGATAATAAAGTTTTCTGCAATATCATTTCACCATAATTCAAGTAAATGTTCAGTCTGAGTACAATTTATGGCTTATAGAAATAAACTAGTACAAAGCTATGTACTGGGAAATTATAGTAAATTGGTAATATTTTTGCCAAGTAGTTAGTTATAAATGAAATACATTATATTATACACATATATTACTATAAAATAATATACATATAAATTGTATGTTCTATGGGCTGTTTTTGTATTTAGTAATAACAATAATAATAATAAATATATAATACAAAAACAGCTCAAACGCTATAGAAATAACCTATTATTACAAAAAACACCACACAACTATCACAGATAAAAAAAACAATAAGAAAGCAACTATTCCACTTTGCAAACCAGTGCAAAGTACTGAACAATGGAGTGATCTGCAAGAAACATCTGATGAAAACATTATTAAGTATTAGCTTTAGTCAAGTGTTTAATTATTAAAAAAGTGAATTACTTTATAATGAACACTTCTTTTAAAATAGGATGAAAAACAATTCGTTACAAGACAAATGATTTTACAAATTTTAATTTGAAAGAGACAATATTCTGGAAACCTCTTTCAAACAGATATAGTCATAACTCTGACAATTTTAGTCATAAAAATGTTCTTCGTTCATTCAATAATTATTTATTAGATTGAATATTATAAATTACCAATATAAAAAAAACACATTGCACTTGATCCAGATGGCTGGCAGTTTGTAACACTTAACTTATAAAAAGCAATGTCTGAAATTTTATTGAAGTAATATATTGATAAACAGAAGCTGTAAATATTTATAAATTTAAACATAAGCTATAAACGACCAGAACATTTTAAACATTAAGTGAATATTTATTCCACTTCATAGGAGTACAATACCATGGTCTCGCTCTAGTCTTCTTTTTGCTTTAAGTGGTACAACTCCCATTAAATCAGAAGGTGTTGGTAGTCCAGATTCATTTCCATTACAAGCCTGCTGGTAAAATATTTTGTTATGTCCACACTGATAACCATAAATTAAATTATCTTCTGACCTGTAACATAAAATCATACATAACATAAAGTAGTCAAGATAAGATAAGGTATGTGTCTCAACCTATTTAAGATAAATAACTGCAGCCATTGAATTTCAAGAGAAGTGTGAACAAGGTCACGGTTCCTCAAATCTGCTCTTTATTTTTCCTTCCCCCAAAAAGAAAGTACTGTATTTAAGGTATTAAAAAAAACTGCAATGTTATATTAAAACATGTAATTTTAATGTTTTTTTAAAGTCAATTCCTACTAATAAATACACAAAAACCTCTTAACCACAAACTTTCTTTATTTTACCCTTATGTACATTTCAGTTACAAAGTAACCATCCTCAGAGGGATAACATACAATGACAGTCTTTGTCTTTTCCAAATAGCCTTATCTCTTTTCCCCTGACAGACTTATATAAACTATAATCACTCATTTGTTCATGGAAACAATATATATATCTTTAATCTGTGCATCTGTGACATCTGATTTCTACTCTACACAATCTGTGATTACAATTATTTTATTTCATTCTCTCATATTTCTTTTTGTGTTTTCTCTTCGATTGACAAAGACCACTGTGTGGTTGAAATATATCATTGTTTAAGTGCTTTTATGTGTTTGTATTTCAAGACTACAGAGTGGACTCTTACCAAGGTAAGTCTGTCAGTCTCCTAGTCCAAAAAATCTAAATAATCTTTACCAACCAAAACTAACCTATATATATATATATATATATATATATATATATATATATATATTGTAAAACTTAGATGAATTATTTTTTCTTGTTGAATATGTATGGTGACATAAAATAATTTTCATAAACAAGAATATACGAATATTACTTCATTTTATTGTTCATTGAAGCTTTTCGCTAATTTACATTATTAGCATTTTCAAAATATATGAATCACTGTACAGTTATGTGACCAGAGTAAGACTCTATGTCTTACTCTACAGTCTTACTCTGGTCACATAACTGTACAGTGATTCATATATTTTGAAAATGCTAATAATGTAAATTAGCGAAAAGCTTCAATGAACAATAAAATGAAGTAATATTCGTATATTCTTGTTTATGAAAATTATTTTATGTCACCATATATATATATATATATATATATATATATTCAACTATGCAACACTATTTTCTTGTATTTACTTATCACTTCTACTATATGTACTTGAACAATAATCTTACTTGGTATTTATGTGAGTTAACTTTTTGTGTAAAAAAGTTCACAAAATGATAAAATCTGTGTATGGCAATGATGTGGAAACTCTGAAGATTGTATACAAGTGGTATAAGCGATTTAAAATTGGAAATGAGTCGGTTGAAGACGAGCAGCTTTTGGGACGTCCATTAACCTCAAAAACAGACGACAATGTGCAAAAAGTAGAAACAATTGTTCGTTCAAACACGAAAATGACTATTCGAGAGCTATCGGATGATCCTAACACCTAGCAACATCCGTTCAAAGCATTTTAACCGATAATTTCCAAATGAGCGAGTGAGTGTAAAATTTGTTCCTAGACTTTTGAGTGATGAAAGTCAATGGCCATAATTGTACTGAAGATGAAAGTTCGGTATATGGATATCAACCTGAGGCAAAAATACAAAGTTTCCAATAGAAAACCATTGCATCTCCACGCCCTAAAAGGCATGTCAGTCAAAATCGAACACCAAGGTCTCTTTGGATGTTTTCAATATGGAGGGCATAGTGCAGTCAGAGTTCGTTCTAAGGAGAAGAACTGTGAACTCTGAATTTTATAAGGCGCACTGCAACATTTGCAAAACGACATACGAAGAAAGAGACCAGAAAATTGTCAATGGAAAACATAAATTACCATAGAATAAACTAACCTAACCTGACCTAGATGCTTAATAATGCTCTGGTCGTGCAAAATGTTTTATTCTCATCAAAAAGGCGCGAATCTTAGCGGCAAAACTACATGTGACCCGTAAGAGGCTTTCCAATTGGCTGATGATGCCACGTGTTTTTCAACTAAAAAAGGCACGAATCTGTGTTATTTTTAGGAGCAAACCAGAATCAACTTTCTTGGTGATAGTAGTCATATGACCTGAAAAAGATGTTTTTCGATTGGCCGACACATGACGCCTGATTTTTCAACCGAAAAAGCGTGTATTTAGTGTGTGTGCGAGACTTCAAGTTTAGGTACTGAAAGGCTGTTTCATTGCCAAAGTTAGGCCAGAAAAAGTGTGGGTGGAAGGTTTCGGCCAAGTTAAGTTTTTCTTAGAGCGAATCAAAGTGAACATAAACCAACTAGGTGCAATATCCATCTTGTACCCACCAAAATACCACTAAGGTAAGCACATATGTTAGGTCAGGTTATGTTAGTTCATCTTATGTTAATTTCTGTTTGCAGTTAAAAATAATTTCAGATTCGTGTTCAGCATGGTCAAACTTACCAGGAAAAAAATTTTTCTCAATCAGAGCAGTAGCCGCTGATTTTAATAATTACCCAATATTTATGCTGAACACTTATTTATTCAACATAATTATTTTTTTATATAGCATATGTCATCACATACATTTTGCCTACATTAACACTTTAGCTGCCGGCCACAATATCGGCGTTTACCAGAAGAGTTGGCAAATTTTATAAGCTCATTTTTAAACAACGTGTATTAATTTTTTTCCCCCTATCATATCTAAAAATACACTTCTTATCATAATATAAAAACATATGTTGGGCAACTGGCAAGAAAGGTTTTTTATACCATAAATGATACATAAAGAAACACCGCCAGCCAAATTGGCCCGACATTGCTTTTGAAGTATTTATATTTTCTTATCTGTGCAACACTCTCTTAGTATTTGTTTGTGTTTTGTGTGTAAACAATAAACAACAAAACCACAATTTCATGTTCCGGTTACCCGCATAATAAGCTGACTGGTGAGAAAAGTGTTTTGGCGCTTATCATGAAGACATGTTTACGTGTCACATTTGATTGTGAGTTTATAATTATTTTGTATTTAGAACGGAAGTGTAAACATATTCTTTGTCAGATATGTAATGCTTCAGTTTCGATGAATACTACACAAGATTCATAGCAAGTAAAGTTTTTGAAACTTAATAATTTACTTTTTAAGGAATTGGCGTTATAATATACTTCAAAGTAAAGATGAGTTTATCCAAGTGTACTAATGTTTGTACTTAACTTCAACAGAAAACGATTTTATAAGAATTATTGTGCAACTAAATATTTAGTCAATATTTCTCACTATTTTTTAGGTTTTGTGAAATTTTAAACACAATAGTGAAAATCAATATAATACGCCATTAAAAATTATTTTTTTAATTATAAAAGTATACAAAAATAAAGTTCTTTTAATGAACTAACTGGTTTGATGGAAATAATCAATTCAATTTCACTAAAATTGTTGAGAAATATGTGTCGGGCTGTAACTCCCGACGAAAAGCTCCTAAAATAACATCTTATTTAAAGTGCTGTCAGCATTAATCTATCAAACAAAAACCATCATAATTATATCTGTAAGTAGTGTGTAGCTTGTTGTTTAATACTGTGCATTCATTTTTTTCAAAAATAGCAACACCGATTGAGTAATACGAATAAACCTAAAACGTTACTACACAACAATGTTGGGTCTAGTTGCCCTATGGAATTCGGTTTATCCTACTGGGCCGTCAGGCCAATTAGCCCGACATAGCAGCTAAAGTGTTAAATAAATCTTTAATACCTAAAACTGAGATGAAAATGAAAAATATCTTCTGAAATAACTGCCTCCCGACTAAAAAAAACTAAGGCCAAACGTTTAAGAGTTTTAATTTTTACAAGTGTAAAAATAAGTATTATTCTAAAAAAATCGTTTTAAAAATAATACCTGTTACTTTATTTTTTACATTCATATAACTCTTAATATAAAAATATTTACACTAAATATATATTACACTACTGTCATTTAATTTTTTTTAAAAATTCTTAGTTACCTTACAACCAGATCTGTGAGTTGTGGTGATTTAATGAAATTTTCATACATAAGTGTGAGCAACTCAAGTCGAGCACCCGCCCAAGTACCCCCTCTTTGAACAGTCCCGTAGTCAGGATCCACACACAAGAAACTGTAAGAGTCTATACCAGGACCTGAGTTGGAGTTATTCTGAGGGAAATGGTCTAAGCAATGATGGAGGTGGTGCTCAAGTTCACCCAGGCTGCTCATGCTTGTTTCCCACTGGAAAGTACAAAAACAATTTTTCTACAAAACTTATTTTTTAAGTATTAGGTAAATTTAATGTTTTTATTACAAAACTTACAACTTGTCAAATTTAAAATGTAAGTTTATGTAATACTTACTAAGATAATATGATTTTGACAGCAGTGATCTTCGTCAGAGCAGTATATGAGATATTACGGAAAATTCCTTAGTGTGATATAAAATTTTATGTCTCAGAGAGTTTTTCATAAATTTATTTAAATTATATGTTTGCGAAGAAATAACAATGTTAAAGTTTTTGTTGATTCTAATGGTCAATAACATCTATACATTTATTATTAATTAAAATATGGCATTTTCAAACATTCATATTTTAACCAAATTTTAAAACCTTTAATGTGATAACTTTGAGGTGGATGAACAATGCGAACATAACCGGATCATTGATGAAAAAAATCTCCAGGGTCAGCAAAAACCATGTCGGGGAATGTTGAGCATGAGGTCACCATTGGAGAGTGTTCATCAGAAATCCCATGGTTTTCAAAAAGCCACACATTTTTAAATTTTGGTCCAAAAATTTTAAAAAAATGTGTTTTACACAAAATAAAATTAAAAAAAAAAATCTATTACCTAAAATAACAACCTGTAGATGGTGCCCTTTCGATTCCAATAGGTTTCCATACGCTCCCTCAAGTTATCCATTAAATCTTGTAACATTTCTCTTAGAATGGCTCGAATTTCTCTTCAGATGGCTTAGTTCAACTATGCTAAAGAACGCGACTGCAAGAAACCCGGAAGAAAAAAGTTCGGTATTGTCAGATCTTGGTTCAATGAACATCTCCCAAAGCGAGAGATTACTTTTCCTCAAAAAGCTTGTCAGACATGTACCATTGAAATTCAGGAAATGTTGATCAAAATGTGGGTCATCTTGCTGAAACCATACGTTTCCCGTTACTATGAAACAACAGCAATGTGGAGGATAAAGATCAGAAATAATTATTTAAAATTTTCAAGTAGTGCTCTGCGATAACAGTAACTGCCTGACCATAATCGTTTTTTAAAAATCTGACCCAATGACCCCTACATCACTGATTGCACACCAGACCGTCATTCGAGGACTGTAATGCAATACTTATAGATTTTCTGAACATTAAAATTGAAGTTTTGATTGTTTAAAAAACCATCCAGTTGAAAACCATCTTTGTCGCTTATCAGTAAAACTGTACTTTCGATTTCCTCTAAGATTAACATCATTTGCTGATAAAATTCTAAATGATGTCTGTAATTTCCAGGGTTCAGCTGCTGACATACCGTAAGCTTGTACGGATAGAACTTAAGGTCTTTAATCAAAATTTTTTTTACCATAGAGGCAGAAATGCTGAGGCTTGAGGGTCACTTTCTCAGCAAACAATTGGAGCTCTGCAACATAGCAATGCAAACACACTCAACATACTCGGTCATACAAAACGTTTTTGCGGTCCAGGGTTTTTTTTTCATCAATGATCCTGTTGTATTCATATTATCGATCCACCTCAAAATTGAGTTATGATCCGGAACCGACCCACGCAGTGAAACAATGAAGTACCTGCAAAAGTTTTGTTGGGTATGGGTCATGAACTCACTGTTAACGTAAAACCGTCTCATAACAAAAGTGCTGTGCTGTAGGTCCCAAGTCTTGAGTGTAACTGAAACTGCCAACTCCCCTCTACACAATAGGACTGTCCCAACCCCAATTCCTCACTACTTGCCATGTACTACCCAATACAAAAACATGCACTTCCTGTATTTTATACTACTAATTTTCTATTCGAGCATGGAATCACTCAAACTTAAATGTAAAAACTAAATAGATGCAACTAATAATAAATAGATGATGATAATTATGGTATGGCATACAGGTGAACCATAAATAAAGTGAAAACATATGATACCATAAATGAACTGTTGGTTATATATGTTTTTAAGTTAGTTTGCATAACAGCTGTTATAATACGTTATTTATTATAAATTACTAAGTTGAAATGCTATTGAATTGAAAACTGCTTTAATTTATAAGTGTATATATATATATATTATAACGAAATTCATTAAATTAAGAAGGCTGTTGGTAAAATTATTTGAACTTGTGAAATATCCCTAGCTAGCGCTATTCTATTGTCACATCTATCGGCCGAAATAAGTTACTGCACACACCTGCAAATCAAAAATAAAAATAATTCGAAAGGGGTTCATTGTAAGTAAACCAAGATGTGCCTCGTTCATGGGAGAGAAGCTTTACCTAGACATCCATGGACCAGGGAGATTTATGACTAGAAATCCCTGAGAATATAGAAAAACACATGCACCTGTGGCAAAGTTTAACAAATTCCCACGAAGCCAAAAACGGAAAGTGCGGGAAGTGTCAAAATTTCATAGGCTACCCAGAGTTTGAGCGCCATAAGGGAGCGAGTCAAATTTGAAGAGAGGATGAAACACAAACGGATACGATCCAAGAGGATGTTCAGGAACAACAGTCAATTTTCAGTACTCAAAAGGGTCAAGTGGTAGGACTCGAGGAGAAGTAATGTTGAGTTTTTAGTAAAAAAAATATCAAATTCAAACAAGTAACGTGGAAATTTAAAGTAAGGGAGATTAAAAGAGGGAGATTAAAGAGTAGCAAGTGAGATTAAAATAAGGGAGTGATTAATAAAGTCAGTTAAGGAATAGAAGCATTTCGAGAAATTAAGAAAAGTGAAATTGATAGGAAAGTATTACTAAGTGAATTTGTGTCAAGTGAAGTAAAACAAGGAACCACGCAAGTAATAAACAATACATTTATTTTAACTTAAAGCCAACTCTTTAAAGCAACAAACATTAAGAATCTTTTAAACTTTTATAAATTCATTAAAAAGACATAGTTAATTGAAATATAAAATTTATCAAACCAAGTGCAGTAACTTATACACGTCCTTAGATAGCTAAAGAAAGTAAATTTAGAATTATAAAAAAAAATCAATAGTCAAATAAGAGTCTTAATGCCTATCGGCAAATATTAGAGTTAGTAAAAGAATTATATGAACTACCTGTAATGCAATATTGATCTCAGGATAAAATAAATCTGTAATTATAAAAGCAAGTAGCTGGGTTATTAATTTAAATTCCTAAGAGTAAAAATTATCCTGTAGAGAAGCATTAAGTGAAGGTTCGTTATATAACAATTGTTGCCCAACGTGGAAGGCAAGGAACGTTATATATAAAATTGGCTCCCAACGTGGATGGCTATAGGTACGTTATAATATATATATATATATATATATATATATATATATATATATATATATATATATATATATAAAATAATTTATAATCTACGACGCCGAGTGATTTCATTTATATATTGGGGAGTCGCTACAGTTGTTTATTCGAGACTATACATACGTGGTTGGAATTTATGAATTCACTTCTACATACAACTCAGAAGAATAGTATTGGGAGAAGTAATTATTAATTAGAAATTTACTGTTATTAGAATTTAAGTATTATAAATTTTTGGGTGTATTGTTAATTTCTTGGTGATTAATGAAAATATTGATTCATACTTTTGGTTACTAAAAACTCTTTAAAAAATGAAATAAATATTTAAATATTTTTTACTAAGGTAAACTGTTATTCATCAGTTATTAAACATATTTATTTGTACTATATTTTAAAAAAAAGGAATTATATATGAGGATAATTAGGTTATTTCTTGGAAATTATTAAAAAGTAATAGCCCACATGAAGATGAAATCAATTAATATTTATTTATTCATCACTGATCATTAATTAAACTAAATACTTACCATTATTCAACTTGATATATTTAAACATAGGCTTAGATTATTAATAAATAGTTTATTTTTTTGTTTGTTTATGTAGCTATTTAGTAACCTTTATTTTTCACTTGATATCAGGAGTTGTATTTTACTCTATCTAATTAAGTGAGTGAAGGAAAACAAAATGTTAATGAGCATTCAAAAAAAAAAAAAATTAACTCTAATTTCTCTCCACACAAAAACATGGATATTAGAATAAACTATGCACCAGTCTTTAGGACTAATAAAGTGATATATCTAAGAGTAGTATTTGACAATAAATTGAAGATCGAGATTGGAGACTATAAAAAGACTAATGGGGGTCAAGTGGAGAGCAAATGGTGATGTATCGGGCACAATTTACAAATCCTACATAAGACCAATCATTGAGTACGGCTCGAAAGTCATGGTGACATCTTAAACCTCTGCACAATGTCAACTGGATATTATTCAAAACAAAGCCCTGCAAATCATCACAGAGCTGCTACGAACCCTCAAAACTGAACTCGAGCTTCAAACAAGCATGGAACCACTGCTGCTAACAACCAAGATATGTACTCACACTGCGAGAGAGAATCCGGGGGGTATGAAGGCTGCCCCTTAAAAGACGCCAATACATAGACTGAAAACACAATATAGTATCCTTTCGATAGTTGCTAGTATTGGTAAGTTCTAAGGTGGAAATGAAATTTGTACAGAGAGTGCCTCTGATTGAGGATTTGGACATTGATATGCAAGCATCCCCTATAAATGTTAATATGGGACTCATTGTGCCAGTTAGCAAACATGTAATTCCTCATTGTGAGTAGAAGAAGATTGCACTTTGAACCATTGAAGAAACATATCCTCATTCACAACAGCTGCATGTCTATACAGACCGTTCAAGAGTAGGAGCTTCTCAAGACAGTGGAGCTGGTTCTGAGTTTAAAATATCTAAACCCGTGGAAATGAAGGCCAGCAATTCAATGAGAAATTACTGCAATAATTTTAGCCTTGAATAAATTGGCAGTTATTGAAGATTCCTGGACTTTCCTTCATGCTATTTGGCTCGGGATTGGACCACTAGAGGATGCCTCAAAATAATTCAAAAATTGATGAATGCTGGTAAGCATTTGGCATTACAGTAGATCTCTACCTGTTGTGACATTAATCAAAATGAGGAACATTGTTTACTGGCACAAAAAGGAGCCTCTCATCCTTAACCAAGTACAGAAATCTTATGCTACAGAAGAAAGGCATTAAAAATGCATATACGGCAGAGTACTGATAGCAAAGGACAACTCGTAGTGATAGAAAATGTTGGAAACATTTGTTTGACTATCCCCTACCACCGAACCTGCAAAAAGGTGTTAAAGTTGGGTGTTTTTTTACAACTGTGTAACAGCCAGACATAATGTCTACAGAGCACATATTTTAATATAATACAATCGAACATATTGAAAATGAAAACAAATTTTTTAAGCAAATTCCTACTGAGGTCAACACAGAAAAAATTGATCATTGTTTGCTTATTTCCAGTTCGTTTCTTTATTTTATTCTTTTAATTCATTTGTAACCCTAGAGTACTATTTATAATATTGTGTGATAACCGTGGAAACAGTTTAAGGTTGTACAATGGAGGTTTCGACAACATCCTGATGGGGGAAAAATTCATATAGATCTTTGGGAAACAGATTTCTAGGTATTGGAAAGTTGGCAAAAGCGCGCTAGACTTTGAACATGAAGATTCTTAGTTCAAATCTGGATAGACCCCTTCAAAATTTTATAACCTAATTATTGAATAAATATTTGAAAAAAACTTTACTAACATCAATTGTCATCCACTATAGGGTGAAAATGTATTTGAACTTGCTTGGATGAATAAAAACGTATTTCATTAATGATTGAAAATTTGTACAAGTTAAATAACAACAGAGTGTGAGCTAATAGAAGGAATTTAATAAAAAAAAAATGGCGGAAATGCTGAAAACGTGTTGAAATTTTAAAAAAACTTGCTGTATATTCATTCTTTATTCTTAGTACGGGTGTCCAGCATCACTTGTAGCCGATGGCCCGGTGTCCAATGTACGCAGCACAAGCAAGCTGCCAGTGTTTTTTGGAACTTGCTGTATAGGTATTGTATAGTTTATCTTATCATATAAATAGCAACAATTTTCAAATAAAAAGAAAATTCATATTACTGTAATATTTTCCTGGATTTTGAACTCAAAAACACATAGAAGTTTCATAAGATTAAAAATAATCAAGGCTATCACTTACAAGTGAGTGAATATGATCAGGGTCTTGGCTTTTATGACCTTCCATAAGCAATAACAATGTTGTATCCTGAAAGCCACAAACATATAAAACTGTTTCTTCTAATTCTACAATATCTTCATTTATTTTTCTTTGTGCTTTAATCTTATGTGATAATTGAGGATCTACAGCTGATATAGAAGGAAGCTTCTCTAAATGTGGTGTGGTCACTTGGTGCTTTTGCTCCATGGCAAGTAAGCTTAGTTTTGTCATCAAGGGTGTCAATGGAATTGAAGACTTGGTAGATTGTTTCCCTATATCTGTCAGTGGCATCATGTCTAAAAATCAAACAAATAGCAGACAATTTATAACAATTGACATCTCAAGGCTTGTACACAGTTTCCAATCACTAAAAATATTATTTCTAAGGTAATATGAATCATTCATAAAACTCATAAAATGGTCTTAAAAATATATCTAGAATTAAAATGAATAAATTTTAGTTATTAAAGTAAATTGACCAAATATTTGTAAATACAGTAGAGTCTCGAATTTCCGAGTCAAAATAACTTGAGGTTCCTTTAAATTTGAGCAAAATTATATTTAAGTCTATTTTATCTATTTGAAAAAAAATGATGAACCGGGCTTCCAAAAAATGTTTATAGTCAAACAGTATGCAAAGGAAAAGAGTCGGGCTTCCAAGAAATGTACATATTGATACTGTATGTAAAAGAAATAAGTCGGGTCTCCATAAAATGTCCATATCAATACGGTATGCAAAGGAAATCAGTTGGGCTTCCAATAAATGTTTATATCAATACGGTATGCAAAGAAAATGAGGCAGGCTTCAAAAAAATGTTCATATCAGTAAGGTATTCAAAGGAAATGAGTCGGGCTTCCGAGAAATGTTTATATTAATACAGTATGCAAATGAAATGATTCTAACTTTCAATAAATGTTCATATAAAGTTTTATAAACTGATTTTGTGCATTCTTTATTATAGTAATGTATTAGGGTTTATTAAAACAACTATTTTTTCTAATGCACAGGAACGTATTTCCGTGTAATCCGAGGGGTCTCAGTCCCATCTACCTCGAATTATCGAGACTCTACGGTAATATGTTTAGATTAGATTCATGCATAAATTTCTAAACCCAATTCGATCTTGTTTCTAATTAAAAAATGATCTTAACAAAATGGACGCTATTATTTATCAACCTGGTTTTAAACTGTTACTGTACACTGAAATTTAAAAAAAATATTTTTGATTGACACATACTGACCATTTTTCTAATCAATCTTTGAAATTTTATTAATATAAACAAAAATTATTTAAGAAAGAACTTAAATTTAAATTTAACTGTAATAAATTCTTTAGATAAAACAGTTTAGAGCATACTGTTTAATTTGCAAGTTATGCACAGACTCACAGATACCTACTATAAAGTAAAAATAAACAGAGTTCATACAAACGGAGAGGAGCATATGAAAATTTTTCTCCAAGTATTTTCTTACTGGCCTACTTGAAAATTTAAAATTATACTAGTTCTATACTAAAAGTCTAAGAATTAAAATAATAACATTTCCTTTGTTAGATAATTTTTACAGGTGCCTTAAATTAATTTATATACTGTCACCCTTTATTCAATAGTAGATAATTTAACTCTAATTTATTTTGATTGAAAGAAATCATCGAAAACATCATAAACCGAGTATTATAATGTACTCACTCAAAGTGTGATTGCTTCAATATTTTCTAAGCCTTTAAGGTTTCAAGTTAAAAAGGAAGTGTGAATTATGTCTGAGGAATTTCAGCAAGTCTGTTGTTGCAATTGATTATTCAAACCATAAGTGTATTGAATTAAAAAAGCTTGGGCATCTAATAATATGCAATATTTACTATAGTAGCACTTATGTTTTGTTCAATTAAGGCTATTTTGGAAGATGCATTCTATTGCCAGGTTACAGTCTGATTTGGCAATGGGATACATCAATCGAAATTGCTGTTCTCATTAAACAAAAAGTAAGCGTTACTACAGGCAAGTGTCACATAATAATAGTGGCCAAGAGTTTAAGCATAAGCCAGTAGCTTAAGTTGAAGATAAAATAAAATAAAATAAAAAATATTTAAAACTTGTTTTCCAATTATTTGACAATTACCAGAATTACAGTATTAAAAATAACTTATCACTTCAAAAATCAATTAAAATCATCAAATTTTACTGAACATTTAGTATAACTCCAAATTCACAAGTATATCTTAATAGACCAGAAATTAGAGACAAGGTTTTTATGAAAAGTTTCTAGATATGTTTTAAGATAAACTTTTTTCATTTAGTAAAAACTGAATTTTTCTTCAAACATCACTATAAATTACTAGGATTCAGAGATTTTGTAAGCACTGAAAACCAAAATATTATTGAAAACAAAATAATAAAAACATATACTATAACACATATGAGTCAATATAAGAATCAAACAAGAAAAAAAGCTATCCTATAAAAAAAATTGATAGTGTTCTATTTATTGAGAGAGGAACTGAATACATAACTCTCCAACAATATATTAGAGAGAATTGTATTTATTACTTACCCATATTTTACTTACATTTATTCTCAGAATTAAAGTTTCTAAAACTTTGTGTAATTGCAATTTTCCCATTCAGTTCTTTAACCCTTTGATTAGCATTCATGTACCAGTACGTGAAATCACACTTCAGGCAGTGGGAGCAATCCCATATGTGAACGTTCTGTCATTTCTCTCTGAGTAGCATTGCTGTACATTTACGATTTTGTTTTATCTTTTTTGTTGTATCTTTTACTGCACCCTAGGTTGAATATTTGATATCTGGACAATAAATGCTACACGGAGAACAAAATCACTATTCTTTTTTGTGCAAAGTCCACGGTTTGTCTCACGTGTTTACAAATCATTGCATGATTTCAATACAAATAAATCAGCCAATTCTAACAAATTTGTTTTACCACCAGAACCTATGAAATGAGACTTTTAAAAAATATTTATGATAGGGATTTAGTTAACAAAATTGTTACGGAAACCAACGAGTATTAAGACTTTGTGTGTGAAAATATTACCATATCTAACCATTTAAAACTGAAAATGTGGACTGCTACTAATGTTGACAAAAAATTATTCTTCCATAAATATTAAATATTTTCACAACAAATATTAAAAATAATCCAATAAAAAAATTAGAGCAAAATAAAGAAAAACAATTAGTAAAAACAAAAAAACTCAAAAATCATTCAAAAATATGTTGCTCCCAGGGTATGTATCATAGCATGCATATGTTGCTAATCAAAGGGTTAATGTAGATAACTGACAATACTGTGTACTTCAAAACACTATATTCTATGTAATAAGTATATAATTGTCAAAACTATGCAAAACAGTATAATCTTTTTACTACGTGCAATATATTTTATAACACTTTAATGCAAAACAAATGTAAACACACAGAGATAAAAATAAATAAAATATATTTCATTCATATTAAAATAAATGCACTTACAAATAGCAGTTAAAATAAAATACTTCCATCAGGTACCAAAAGATAGCATTACTGAATATTAACAATCCTAGGTTCACTGTATTGCTTTTGTTAAATGATCTCTGTTATAGGCTAGTAAAAAGAATGAGTTTTCAATGTTTAAAATTTCATCACTACATGTTATGCACATGTTTTAGATGCATTTTGTAAGAAATGTCCAGAATATTTAATTTGACCAAAAGAGGAATAACCAAACCTTTTAGAGAAAACAGATCAGTTACATAGAAACAGAGAATAGGAAAAATTTATATTTTTGTTGATACAAATATTCTTTGAGCTTAGCTTGTGAGGTTATGTTAAAAACAAATAAAAACATACACAAAACTCACAAATTAATCATTTATTTACTCATACGCGTTTTAATGACAAAGTCATCATCATTATTGAGTGTTACTACTACAAACTCTAACATACAGCTACTGTAGAGTTTGTAGTAGTAACACTCACTGATGATGATGACTTTGTAATTGAAACGCGTATGAGTAAATAAATGATTAATTTTTGAGTTTTGTGTATGTTTTTATTTTTGTTGAAGCTAAAATGATACCTATGCAGATTTAACATATTGTGTAGGTTAAGAAACTGCTTTAACACAGATTTATGTACAACTTACTGTAGTAACTCGTTAAACTAAAAACCTTAGTTGGAAATCCTTCCTTTCGGGTTTAGAAAAATTTAAATGATCTATTAATTTTAAGCGGGAAAACGTTTTATCTTAAAACTAGACAAAATTATGGATAAAAACTTTAAATTCGACTTAAAAAACCTAACTAAGAAACTCACAGAAACGATGGCAGCTAGATACATTCAGGAGTATTGAGGACTCTATTCAAGTTTTTTTATGAAAATGTTGAAAACAAAATAATTTCAAAACGAGCATGTTTTCCAGGTAGGGACTTGATGACTCATGTTCTCAAAATCATAGATCATCTCAGTTTATATTCATGTTGCCATGGCCCATTCCACCCTTTATACTTCTTTTGACCCTGGCTATCCGATGTTATTACAAGATCTGAGTTATTACAATTTAGGGATTTTTGTATATCCAGAATGAAATATTGATGTTTGTGTCATATACTGCACACTTGAAAATACATGTCATACATCGACTCACCATACATCCTGATTGTGCTTAACAATGAAACAACCAGTGGCGGTTTGTCTAAAAAGGCTCTGGGGCGCAGAGCTTCCCAATTACAAAAATTAATTTTTAAATAATATTCATTTGTCTTAAATTAGGTTAAGAAGAGCTTAGAATTATTTAGGCAATGTTAAAACCATAAAATATTTAGCAGTTGACGGTGCTTGACGGTCTCAACATGTATACTTTTTACTAGAACTCAACTACTTCATTTTTGTTGACTCTTGGCCATTGTTTTCAAGCCACACTTTTTTCATATGATCTTGGTTGTTAATGTATTGTTTAATGACTGTAATCTATTATGTTGTATGATAGCTTGAATTCATCTTCACTTGAGCTACTACTTTTCACTAAAAAACTTGTAAATATATTACAACTTGCCTATGGTAGCACTTACTTATATTTGTTGAGGATGGCCGTTTCGGGAGGTGTGTTCTGTTGTCAACTCACACTGTAAAGATCAGTTACAGTCTGAGTTGACAATGGGATAAATCTTCCAAAACTGTCTTCCTTAACAAATATAAGTAAGTGGTGCTATAGGCAAATTGTAAAATATAACAAGTGTGCTAGTATTACTCAGTGGCGGTTTGTCCAAAAGGGCTCTGGGGCACAGACCTCCCAATTACAAAAATTAATTTTTAATTAATATTCATTTGTCTTAACTTAGGTTAAGAACAGCTTAGAATTATTTAAGCAATGTTAAAACCATAAAATATTTAGCAGTTGACGCACGAAATTAGCCGCAAGCTCCGCGCGGGGCTCACAGCAGAGAGCCCCAGACTAGTGCATTGAGTGTGCGTGGAATAAGCTGAAACAGCCAAAACCGTGCGGTGACGTCTCTCAACGCGCGTGTTACGGGTGGCCTGGGATGGAATCCCGTAGTCATGCGCATGCGCTGAGAAATGACTAATCAGTGCTGCTACTACAATTCTATATGATTTAGGAAGCAGCATTGTAGGCTTATTTGTAATGTTCTCACAATATTTCCATTTATAGATCCTTTGATGCGCATACACAGTGGCCTAATATACTTTTAAAAGTAAAACTTGATTCACACTACTTGTTGAGTACTCGACGCTTTAGCATAGGCAATCACTTAACTACCCAACCTAGCAACATTTCGTAAATCACACCGTAATACGTCTATTAGTTATAGCAATGTTAATATACTAATCAATAAGTATAACTTAATAAAAGTTGTAGGTGGTTAGAATGTAAAACGAGTTAAATGGGTATCAAATTTCAAAATTGTCTCTGCACCTCGTAAATCTGGGGAGACCCCTTGTCATGAGCACCACCAATGTAATTGGGCAGGAGCCGCCACTGGTATTACTGTTATATACACGTTTATTTTACACAATTACTTGTTTATGATGTATTGTTATTATTTATTTTTTATTACTGTAATAAGATTTAGAGTTGAGAATTTTCCCAAGGAAACTGTAAATGGTTGAAATAATGACAGATTATTGAATAAAATAAAATAAATAGCTATTTATTGTCTTGTGATATTCCTCAAGTCCTGGTTATTTAATAAAAAATGCTTGTATTAATTTTAGTCGCAGAATAAAAATGTACCTAATTTACTACAGGTGAAAATATAAAAATTGTTTCAATATAACTAATAGGCCCAATAATTATTTTGTAAGCTACCAGTACAAACATTAAAATTATTTGTATAAAATTTTCAATTTGCTTTTCCAATTTAAAAAAGATTCGTCAATATTTATAATAAAGCTTTGAGAAAGTGTAGTAATTTAAAAAAATTTTTTGTTAAGATTAGCTCCTAAAGAAATATTTAAACTAAAACAATTCTATGTCAATCAATGATTTTATACATAATTTTTAATATATTGTTATTTCTTGTTAGAACTATTAAAAACTTAAAATTTGTCATGCATATTTTGTGGATGTTTTTGCAAACATGCAGTGTCAATCCATGCCAAAAAATTATTAAAAATGAATAAAATACCATTTTGTTCAGCACTTGATGATTTGAGAGAAAGGTTCAATGCTCGTTTTGCTCGTTCCTTTTTATGAGTAGATTCCTGAACTCCTCCAAATGAGATACTCTTAGGCCTTACCTCTAAATTAAAATTTGTAATACACTGTAAATAATGAGCTTTATAAAACTAAATTAACTTTAAAACAAAGTGAAAATTTACGTTACGTTAGTTTGATTATGAAGAACTTATCCATAATGTAAACTTTCATAAACTAATAATTGTAACTGTGTAACACATTTATTTTGAATATATTACATTAAATACCACTTATATCAATATATTATATTACAAATGAAAATATTGCTTTGGGGAAATAGTTTTGATTTCTGTCACTACAGCAAGTAAGAGTCAAATAAAATCCTCATTGAATCATCAATTCAAATCTTTGAAGATGTCTAACCCACTTGGTGGCACAATATTAATATTATGTTAACTGGATTGAAAAAAACTCTAATCATGGTACCAAAAAGTATTGAAATAAACAACAATTATCTAGAAAAATAAGTTGCATTGGTAATTTTCAAAACTTACCATTATACAGAATTTTTATTTGGCATGTAAGTATTAAATGGAGGCCACTATTATACAGTGTGCTGTGGTGGTTAGGTTAGGTTAGGTTATCATAAATATATTACTATTATGTTATGAATGTATCGTCCCTGTTATGTTATGAATCAGCCGATACCCGATGAGTCATACTTTCCATTGTACTTAGGAGGCTACTGTTATACATCGCTCCTTTGTGGTTAGGTTAGATTGGGTTATCAGAAATATGTTACTGTTACTTTCCCTGTTACATTAAGAAACGGACGATGTGGAGAAGTGCTAAATAGAGGAACAAGAGTCATTGAGATACTGCCAGAATATATGTGGCAATTGGGAGTGACCGCGACTGGCAGCATTGTATTTCAACTCAATTCTTGCTGACATTGCTTCCTTTTGCAAGGCAGAAAACAAAGACAGCTCATCACAATGACAAGTAATTTTCACAGTATGTCAAATTAAGTCTGTTCTGTATAAATATTTATTCTTTCTACGTTCCCAGCAATATTAAACTCTGAAAATAGTGGTCTCCGTTTAATATATAAGTACCTTTCATTTTGTTCAAAAAAAATTAGTACAACTTACACTTGAGAATTATATGAAAGAAGTCTAACAGGATTAAAATCTGTACTAATCCATATTTCCTTCATATAATAGGTTTTAGATATTTAAAATAACCAAATTGTTCCTACGTATCTATTCAGATAAGTAAATTAAAAAATGAGACAGCTGTTGTATAGATCTTTTGATTTCTGTAAATTTAAATCTATCGTGTTTTACTGAAAATTATTTATTTAAATAAAAAAATATGTTACAAAAACAATGTTAATTAATAAATAAAAAACCTTCTATTAATATAATTTATTTCATATAAATTTATTCAATGAATTTACCATCAAAACATTCTTTATTTAACTTCATTATTAGTGATTTGTGTACATGTCAGACAACATTAATGACAGACAAAAATTTAGTACTTTACAAACCGAAAAATTCTTTCTTAACATAAGATACAAAGATTATACAAGAATTTTGTGATCAAACCTTATTTAATGCTTTATTTAGATGCCCGTTTCTTTTTTTCATTGCCAGACTTTTTATCATGTTCTGTATCTGAATGGTTGACAGATTCAGCATCTGAAGCATGTTCATCTCCTTCTCTTTCTTTTTTTAAAGGCATACATGCAAGCTGCCCTAAGAATTCTATAAGTGTTCTAGTAGGTCGTCCTGCCATACCTCTTCTTAGGTAAGGTGTTTTACCATCTTCCAACATAGTTCCATATGAATCTATATGCGCCCAGTTATTTCTAACAATAAATTCCCGAAGGAATGCTGCTGCAGTTGAACTTACACCAGTTCCTGACCGTGTCATATTTGAAACATCAACTTCTACTTTATCAGTAACTTCTTTTGAATAAATATTCCATAATGGAAATCTCCACAAACGATCACCAGAATGTACTGCTGCAGCTTTTAATAATTGCCACAATACATCATTATTAGTATATAAACCACTAGCTGTTGATCCTAAAGCTCTTTGCATTTCTTTTGTAATTGTCCCAACATTAATTATATACTTTGGATTATACCTATGCGCATAGGCTAAGGAATCTGCAAGTAGCAGTTGACCATCAAAATATTTATCACCAACAAGTATTGACTTTCCATTCATAGCTCTTACTATATCTCCTGGTCTTGAAGCACTTGCACCTGGCATATTTTCACATAAAGGAATCAGTCCTCTAACATTTACAGGCAAACCAAGATTTGATAATGCCTTAAATGTTGCCACAACAACAGCAGCACCAGCCATGTCACCTCTCATGTGTTTCATTTCTTCTGGAGTTTTCAAACACAGACCTCCACTATTAAAAGTCACCCCTTTTCCTACTAAAATAACTGGTGGGACATCACGTTCACAACCGTTATAACTCATTTCTAAAAATACTGGTGGTTGTACTGATCCTTTAGCCACAGCCAAAAATGCATTCATATCCATTTCTCTCAGCCAGTCTTCAACTCTAACCTCAACATTTACACTAGTTTCACAAAGAGCTTCAACTGCAGCTAAAGCAAATGATCTTGGTGTCATTAAATTTGCAGGTGTTTCCATTAAGCGTCTAGCAAAGTTCTGTGCTTCAGCTTTTTCCAGTCCAATCCTCCACCCATTCCAATCACAACATCCAAATAAGTCTAAATCAGGTATTTTTACTTTTCTTTTATCTGTATCTTTTAACTCTTGGTTTGCCCATAGTGCCAATGCAGCGCCTTCTGCAGTTGATTCTGCATGGCCGAAACCTTCAACATATATTTTATTAATATGTAAAGCTTGCAAAGCTCGGACTCCAGCTCCAACTGCTTTACGTATGTTTTCTTTTCCCTCATCTCTTAATTCCCTCTTACTATAACCTGCATCTTTACAACCTAAGCCAACAATTGTAACAGCACTAAATGTAGGCTCTAATTTGAAAAATGTTCTAGCTTCTCCTAGCTGTGGAAAAGGTCCTGAAGCTGCTAAAAATTCTATTAATTTATTTTGTGTATGCTCATTAAAAATAGCAGCAGTTTTTGTGAGGCACACTGTGTGTTGAGCTGGATCATCATTAAAAGGATAAGCACCTATTACTAAACCAGAACCTTCTTTAACTTCTCCTTCACATGTCCATCCAGGTTCAACATATGGATTCCATGAATGTACTAATGGTACTTGTTTTTCAAATGTTGATGCAAATCTTGTAAATATTGAGAGAATTGATTTTATGTTTTTTAAAAATGTGGTCTTATATAAAGCCATAACAAACTGATTAACTCTTTGGTTATATCTAGTTATTAGGTATTTAACAATCTACATTAATTGTTTTTAACTTACAGGTTTCAGTCTTGGTGCTTAATTAATTGTTCATAATTCATTTCTTCATTTTAAAATTTAGTTTCAAAGCACTTAAAAGTAATTTTGTGTGATTATTCCCTCAAAGCATGTTATGATAGGATACAACAAAGCAATATGAAAAATTTTCTTTTCTTATACTTCTTCTTCTTTTATAACAGATACCAATAGATTTTATTTTATAAAAATTATATTAATTTTGTTTGTTTATTTAAACAGACTGTTGAGAAGTTTTTTTTAAAGCAAGCATAACCAATAGCTAAAAGTTTCTCAATATAAATAATAATTCCATAAAAAATCTTAAAAATATTACACCAAATGAAGTTTTATTAGAAGTATAGATTAAGCAACACCAATTAATTAATTGAATCTCTTTGCAAACACAGAGAACTGACAGAAGGATTCAATAGGAAAAATATAGACAAATCATATGTTAACTCCATTTAATTAAACTGATTTATTTATATATTAGGGTTTACCAGTTAATGAAATATGAGTGGTTTTTATAAGGTTATTATGGGAACAAAAGACAAAAATGAATAAAAGGTAATTTAGGAGTACTATTTTAATGTTATACTAGTAAAACTAATTTATTATAAAATAGATTACACTAATTCAAGGTAAATATATTTGTTAAATGGGGAAATGACAAAATTTGCTGGTAAATAAGTAACCTATTTCTAGAAAAGTTTTAAGCATTTCTAATTTGAATCAATAACCTGATATAAATTAACTTTCCCCTAGTTTTACAGATTACGTTTCTAACTTTATCAAGTTTTATCAATGTTTTTATTTTTAATCACCAAGTTGTTAAAGATTGACATTTTAAAAGACCGATCCTTGTAAAAAAATTAAAATGAAATTAATTTTGAATAAGCCTTATATGATATTAAATTTAGTAAAACTATTACAAAAAAGCTTAATTTTGATCAAAATATTTTACTTTTCCCTAGAAGTATAAGGAACAGGTAATCTAATTATTTGATTTCAGCTTAATGTGAATTAGGCGTATTATTCAATAAGGGCCTATGATTTTGTCAATGTGTTCAGTTTTAATATTATTTCAGTTTAGGCTATTTTGTAAAATGTTCAAAAATAATATTATGGCTACCTTAAATATTTATTTACAAAACAACTAATAAACTTTCATGTAAATTATATTGTCCAAACAACTTAATGAAAACAAACATTTTAAATCACACTAAACAGGCATCATAAGTGTTCAGGTTAGCTATAAAATATGTATTGTTGAGCTGGGAGGTCAACAGAGAATAAAATCTATGACTATGGTCTCCAATTACAGACGAGAACAGTTTTAAAGGTTAGGTTCAAATACCTAACGCTGAATTCAACAACTGAGCGGCCACCTACAAACCGAAGGTGATTCCCTACTGCAGACAAAATTTTTTTGTCTCATAACAATGTAAGGTGTTTGAAAATTTACTTTAATTATAAGCTCATGAAAGTCTCAACAAAAAATTGTTGCAAATACTCTTGTATATGGAATATGTAATTCAATATACTTCATACTTAGGCCTATATGTATTTTTTTGGAGGATATTTAACATTGTCCATAATTAATTTCATTTAATGGTAGAATAATAGTTTACAATTAAAGGATAATAACAAATATGTATAAAAAGTTATTATTGTTTATTGTAAACAATTATTCCACCGCTAAGTACAATTATTTTGACATTATAAGATGAGCCACCTTTCGGTCGCTTGACCATTGTCGAATCCTCCTCAAATATGGTCAAGCGACCGAACGGTGCCTCATCACATAAGGTAAAAATAATTGCACTTAGCTGTGGAATAATTGTTTACAATAAACAATAATAACTTTATAAAGTGAGTGTTAATACATGACCAAATACTGATGTTCAATTTGTTTGTTTTTATATAAATTACTAAAAAATACATCTGAAACATGAAACAAATGACTTTAAGTATTGGTAAACATAAATAGTGACTAAAATTTAAAAAGTGAAACATAACCTAAATGACCAAACACTTAAAAAATTATATGAAACTGAAGTTTTTAGTTAATATTAGTATGTATACTATTTTAATACACACTATTTAGCTATATTACAATATAGCTATGAAGTGTCCATATAATGATACAGGCACTAATAATATTGCTATATAATCTACATTATAGCTATACAATATTAAGAGCATGTGGCACAATATATTACAAAAAAAATATAAACCCCAATACCACAAAAATAATTAAAATTACTAATATTATAGGTTACTTAATATCAAATTCTTACGTACATTTTGATGATCGTGTCATCATCATCAAATGGTCCTATTAAAAAATTATAATCTATAATTTACAAACTAGACTGGCAACTGTTCTCTGAGGTTGCTATATACAGGCGTGAGATAAGCTCTGCCCCCTCTTCATCTCTGTCCAACAAACAACGGTTAGCTATCTTGAACCATATAGGCCCCTACAGAGTAGACTAAACTATAACGATTAAATATATATAATACGTTAACTAAACCTAATAAAAATAAAACTAATTAAAAAAATACAACATAATTAAAATAAAACTATTAAAGCAAAGAATATAGAGGTGAATAAGGGATAGGCCCTTTATCTAAATTAATTAATTTATCAATTGATTTAATTATAACAATACTTTCATAACTATTGAGTAATTTTTTAGAGTTAATACTTTTAGCTAAAATAACATTGTGACATAATACAAGCTGACTATGAAGGATGTGTTCTGCTACACTTGATTTTTCTAGGATATCATATTTAATATCAGTAAGAAGTTTTTTTAAATCTAGTTAATTGTGTGTGTATATATATATATATATATATATATATATATATATATATATATATACACATATCATGATATTTCACGTCCATTATTTTTCCGTTACACTGACTTTTGAAGTTATTACTTGTAAATATTTTTTTCCACCACTAAGTGTAATAATTTTACCTCATGTGATGAGGCACCTTTCGGTCACTTGACCATTGTCGAATCCTAATTAATTTCCCCCCAATATATATATATATATATATATATATATATATATATATATATATATATATATATATTATAACATTTATAGAATGGGCTATATAATATTATTTAAGAATTGGAAAATAGATGAGAAATAACTCACTCAAAATTTAGAAAGAAATTCATTAAGATATTGGTTAGGTTAAATGAAAACTAAATTTAGGTAAAAGCATAGAATTGTAAACAAGGTTTTTGAACTGGAAATGTATTAGGAAATTTGTTATATCAAATAACCTAACACATAAATTAAAATAAGATAATCTAAGAATAGTTATGTGTAAACAAATTTGTAAACTGTAGTAACATAGGGCCTAAGTAATTACTTGAAGGAGAAAGTGAACACGTTTGTAAACAAAAGAAAATTGAAAGGTTATGTTTATGAAAGACCAAGCAAAACACACACAATTCAGAACTATTTCAAAAGTAAAACACAAAGACACTTCACACACTAATAATATTAATAAAATAAACACTGGAAGGTTTGTTGACGAAAGGAAATTGAAACAGTAAGTTTTAACCAGGTTTAACCAAGTTAAGACGCCATTCTAAACAAACTTGTTGGTATGTCAGCTGTAAAACAGATGTAGGTCAGTGTGACAATCGATTCTAGTGAAGAAAAAGAAAACAAACTAGATTACAGGCAACATGTGTTTTTTGAAGAAGAAGCCGCCATATTCTTTTCTTTAACAACTTTAAAAGTAAAACGAAAGCGGTAGTTGAGTTGAGATAGCGTGGGTGACGCTACGAGAGGAAGCAGACCTTGCTGGGCAGTCAAAATTCTATTTTATTTGGAAAGAGTTCGTCTAAATTATACCGTTTTGTTAAGAAGATTGGCCAACTTAAATTAAGGAGAAGTGAATTACAAAATGTCATACTGTGTTAATATAAAGAGAAATAAATAAAACGAATTTAAGTGTGTGAATTGTTTAATTTGGAGAGAACGGAATCTTACGTAAGCTAACTGAAATTTCGATATTTGACAAGTTATTAGCGCTATAAAAATAACTTTAGTGGACTTTTAAGATAATAGAGAAGTTTAAATTTGTATATTAGGATATCTTGTAGTTAATTAATAGTAAGAAATAATCCAGTTCAAATAGTTTAGTCTTTTTGCATATTCAAAATTTAATTATTTCCATCCGGAAAATATTTATTAAAGCTAATTTCAAAATTTAATATTGTTTGTTCAAAATTTATTTAATTAACATAAGAATTAAAAAAAAATATAGCCCATACTATAACCCCGAGATATCAAGAGATCTTAAACTAGCCAAGGGTATAAAAACCTTGTAACTCAAATTTAAAGAATCGAATTTTAGTATATTTTGTTAAAAATTGTTAAGTTGTAAAATTTTGTTTTGTGTTATTGTTTTAAATGTTGAAAAAGAAATGTTATAATAAAGTTTTGAATTGTTCCTGAGTGAGTAGTTTTATTTGTTTTAAATAAAAAATTCAATTTATTAAATAGTAAAACATAATTATATTGTATTGTGTCACTTTAAAAATTATGTTATAATATATATTTGTGAAAGGAATTTTTGGACTAGATAGGAGACTGACAGACTTACCTAGTGGCAATAGTCCAAAACTGCAATCTCTTGGAAATAAATAAATAGACAAACACATCACAATATTGAAATACTTTGATCATACAATGACCTTTATATATATATATATATATATATATATATATATAGGAATTTTTGGACTTGATAGGAGACTGACAGACTTACCTAAAAGGCAATAGTCCAAAACTGCAATCTCTTGGAAATAAGCACATATAAAACACTTAATACACTTTTATTTGAAATATTTCGATCAACATGATCTTCTTCAGTCTAAGAAAGAGAAAAAAAGAGTATATATATATATATATATATATATATATATATATATATATATATATATATATATATATATATTGTAACATTTAAAGAATGGGCTATATAATATTATTTAAGAATTGGAAGAATATATTAGAAATAACTCACACAAAATTTAAAAAGAAATTCATTAAACGATTGGTTAGGTTAAAATTGAAACTAAATTTAGGTAAAAGCCTAGAATAGTAAACAGGATATTTAAACTGTAAAATCGATTAGGAAATGTGTTATATCAAAACCCCTAACACATAAATTAAAACAAGATAATCTAATAATAATTATATTCAAACAAAATTGTAAATATTAGTAACATAGGGCATAAGTAATTACTTGAAGGAGAAAGTGAAAAACGGTAGTAAACAAATTGAAAGGTTATGTTCTATGAATTTAGCTCAAAACACACACAATTCAAAATATTTCAAAAGTAAAACACAAAGACACTTCACACACTAATAATAGTAGTTAAATAAACACTGGAAGGTTTGTTAAGGATTGGAAAATTGAAACAGTATGTTAACCAAATTAAAACGGTGAAAATAGTTCGTTGACATTAACAGATGTAGAAAGCAAGAAGTAGGTCAGTTGCAGTCGACTCTAGTGGGAAGGAGCGGAACTTCGTTAAATTAGAGCATATGATTTCTTTTTGAAGAAGGAGGCCGCCATATTAAAAAAACAAACAATTGTTTAAAATCTAAGGACGCGTAGTTAGAAGCAGTCTGGCGTGGGGACGCCGAGGAAGCAGACCTTTCTTAGAAGTCAAAATTTTACATTGGAAGGAATTCGTCAAAATTATACCGTTTTGTGAAGAAACTTGTCAAATTTAAATAAGGATAAGAAAATGTAAAGATAAAGTACAGTGATAATATATTTTGAAAGAACTAAAACGAATTTAAGTGTGTAAAAAGTGAAATTTGAAGAGAACGGAATCTTACGTAAGTGACCTGCAGAATTTCAGTATTTGATAAGTTAAGTATGTATAGCGCTATAAAAAATAAACTTTAGTGGACTCTTAGGATAATAGGGAAGTTTAATTTTGTACATTAGAATATCTTGTGATTAATAGTAATAAGATCATAATCCAGTTCAAATAGTTTCGCCTTTTTGCTTATTCCAAATTGTTTTTCCATCAGGAAAATATTTATTAAAACTAATTTCAAAATTTAGTATTGTTTTTCAAAATTTATTTAATTAACCTAAGAATTAAAAAAAATATAGCCCATGCTATAAACCCCGAGATAGTAAGAGATCGTAAAATTAGCCTAGGGTATATGAAAATTTGTAACTAAAAATCAAAGAAAGTGTGTTTAGTATATTGGGTTAAAATTTTTTAAGTTTATTTTTGTTCTGTGTATTGTTTAAATGTTGAAAGAAAAAATTGTGATAATAAATGTCAATGAATTGTTCCTGAGTAGTTTTGTGTTTTAACTAGAAATTTGATATCATCAATAAAATAAATATTTAATAAAAAAAAAAATAATTGAAAAGCGTTTTATAAATACTTTATAATACAGTAGAACGTCGGTTATCCGAACTAATTGGGACCTGAGGGTGTTCAGATAATCAAATGTTCGGATAATCAAACATAGTTTTAATAATGCCATTTGAGGCGCTTACTGATAGGTAAATTATTGATTAAGCATGTGGAAATTAAAAACACAACATATTTACGTATACATAATACTTTTATTATATTATCAACTCTTTTATGTAATTTTGTACTGAAGTTAATATAATATTCACACATTTTATAAAGAGTAATGTCAAATTAAAAAAAAAATAGAAACATAAAAATATGATAAAGTAACATTTTTAATACTGTAATGTATTGCATTGAAATTACTTTGTAAAATAGTCTTTTATTGTCTTTTGCTTTAAACTTGAGGACCGTTTTTTAGCTGCTAAGTCCCTAAGCCTCTTTAGCAGTAAAAGCTGAGTTGGGCAGCTCTCCTCTTGCTTTTCAAGCCAAGACATCGCAGTATTAAATGCCGAAAAAGCTTCTTCATGACTTGGACGATTCTTGGTGCTTTCTGCAGTATCTGTGTTACAGTCTTCATCGCTGTCATGCTGGGTGGTATCTTCAGCCAGCATCAGAGAAACAATTTCCTCATCATCAATGATCTGGAAGCCTGGGTCATTGTCCATTGTTAGCCAATCTTCAGTATCTTGTATGTCACATTCTGAAAATCCAGGAATTTCTCCATACAACTCCAAAAATTCATCATCTTCCTGGTCTGTAACTTCAGGCTCTATGTTTTCACGAGTCTTTTCTAAAATTTTGTTCCAAGCATTTTTTAAGTTGCTTTCTTTCATGGTGCTCCAAGAGTCTGCTATCATGTAAGAACAATCTTTGACATTGAGTTTTTTGGCAAATTGCACAACACTTTCTTCATTGGCATCAGCAAGTAACAAGCGACGAAGAACTTGCTTTTTGTACATCCTTTTAAGCTTTTCTATAACGCCCTGGTCCATGGGCTGAAGTAACGCTGTCACGTTAGGTGGTAAATAGGTCACTTTAAAGTCCTCGTCGATTGAGTTCAATATTTCAACATCCGGGTGGGTTGGGGCATTGTCTATAACGAGAAGTACTTTCCCCAGCTTATTGTTATCTTTTTTGTACTTTTTGACATCAGGGATAAATTCATTAGTAAACCAGTCTAAAAAAATTTCACAATTCATCCACGCATTCTTTTGTGATTTGTAGGTAAGAGGTAAACAAGTCACATTTTTAAAACACCTAGGCTTTTTAGATTTGCTTATCATTAGGAGAGGCAATGCATGCGTACCAGTAGCGTTTGCTGCAACCATGATTGTTACACGCTCCTTGCTAACCTTAAATCCTGGCGCCGCCTTTTCTCGTTTTGATGCCAATGATTTACGCGGCAGTGCCTTCCAATTAAGGCCTGTTTCATCAGCATTGTATACCAAATCCAATGAATATCCTTCATCTTTTAACAGTTTGGAAAATGTCTCTTTATATTTTTCTGCAGCTGCAGAATCTCCAGATAATATTTCACCTTGTATGTCAAGCTCACGTACACCATGGCGTGATTTAAAATTCTTCAACCACCCTGTACTAGCCTTGAAGTCGGCTGACCCACCAAGTTTTTTATTGATTTGGATGGCTTTTTCACAAAGCAAAGGGCCTGATATTGGTTCCCCCTTTGTTCGCCTTTGAATGAACCATAGATACATCGCCTCTTCTAATTTTTCATCTTGAGGTCTTTTCATCGATTTCCTTTTTCTAGATCCATCTTCGCTGTCCAGTTTGGAGGCAAATTTAAGGATTTCAGATTTTTTACTTTTTATTTCTGATATTGTTGCCTTGCCAACGCTAAATTGTTTTGCTAAAGATGTCCCTGTTTCACCTTTTTCTAGTTTTTCAATGATTTTTAATTTTGATTCAATAGATAAAACATTTCTGCTTCCTTTATTAGGTTTACTAGAGGTCGCCATGTCAAATTATAAATATCCTACGGCCTACAATATTACAACTAACCTAACCTTAAAACAACAATAATGTACAGAATAAAAGAAAAAACTAACTTACTGGACTAATGTTCTTGAAACTACTGTACAGTCCAATACTATTAACTTCACAAATTATAAACTAAACTGTACTGTACTTTCCAAACAAACTTAACTTCATAAATTATAAACTAAACTGTAATGTACTTTTAGCGCTGCACTATGCGAGTGAATGATTGACAAGGAAGCGACTGCTGTGAGTGCCGTCTAACGTCTGCTACGTCGCACGGCGGCGCCGACTACCAAGGTCAAACTGACGAGTGTTTATTACGCGGTGACGTTTGGTCTAGTTCAGGTTACACGCAACCTTTTTTCGTGTTCGGATAATTGACGTTTCGGATAATTGACGTTCGGATAACCGACGTTCTACTGTATATATATTAAACGCGAGATATAGATGAAAATACCAGTAAATTATTCATCAACACATTTACTTTCTATTCATTTTCTTTATTAGAAAATCAATTTTTTTCACATTCACATTTATCCTACCTGGATATTTTATAGTTGTATTCTAATATAGTTTTTATAGTAATGTGATTTAAAATATGTCAATAATTGGTGAACAAATACTTCATAAAAAGTGTATTTATAAAGTGAGGTAATGTATATACCTATAGTATATACATATTTAAAACATTTAATGTAAATTTTCACTATTATTATGACTTGCACATTTAAAATAACTTTATCCTTGTTAAGAATGGATTGTTCAATGACACATGTGAATAAATATCAAAAGTGGGCTTTTGTTATACTTTTATTGTTTGATTATACTACAATCTAGAAACAAAATATCTAGTTGGTTATAAAAAAAAACTTATCAAGGTTTTATAACCAACTAGATATGTTGTTTCTAGATTGTAGTATAATCAAACAATAAGAAAACATATACAACCTTTTCAAAAAGAAAGTGACATATACAAACTCTCAGGTATTTACAAATTAACTTGCAACGATTTTCCCAACTATTACATCGGTCAAACCGGCAGGTCATTCTATACATGCTTCGATGAACACATTACACAAACAAAACAAACAAACCCTAAATCCAGCTACGCAAAACACCTAAATACCACCCAACACACACATACCGACATACACACTAATTTAAATATTCTACACACTTTAAAACAGAGTAAAAAACTAACAACCTTTAAAAATATGAAATCTACAAACACTACGCAACAGACAGGGAAAATATATTAAACGACCACACACACTTTGAAGCCAATAGTCTTTTCCAATACGTCACACAAAACCCCGACACCTAACCCACTGTCATAAATCCAACCCTGTCATACCGTTTTGTAAACAGCCAAAGCCGCCAGTAGAGTGTTAACTTCGTAAAAGGAACGATTGTTTTGAAACGCGTCAGCAAGTAAGCAATTACATATTCACTTAGTTGAGTAGTTTAAAATTAGTCAAACAATAATAGTATAACAAAAGCCCACTTTTAATATTTATTCACATGTGTTATTTGAACAATCCATTCTTAACAAGGATAAAGTTATTTTAAATGTGCAAGTCATACTAGTGAAAATTTACATTTAATATTTTAAATATGTATCTACTATATGTATATACATAACCTCACTTTATAAATACACTTTTTATGAAGTATTTGTTCATCAATTATTGACATACTTTAAATCACATTACTATAAAAACTATATTAAAATATAACTATAAAATATCTAGGTAGGATAAATGTGATTGTGAAAAAAATTGATTTTCTAATAAAAAAAAATGAATAGAAAGTAAATGTATTGAATAATTTACTGGTATTTTCATCTATATCCCGCTCTTAAAATATGTATTATTATATCTTATATATATATTATAATATATTTATATATTATACGTTAATTCTAGTAGTGCTTAAGGTTTATTTAGGAATTTTTTGACTAGATATGAGACTGACAGACTGAAAGGTTTTTCTTTTTTGACTGATAAAGGTCATTGTATGATCAAAGTATTTCAATATTGTGATATGTTTGTCTATTTATTTATTTCCAAGAGATTGCAGTTTTGGACTATTGCCACTAGATAAATCTGAAATAACTACGTATAAAATCAGTAGAAAGAATCGAATTTGTACATTTGCCTCAGCATACTCAACAGCATATTTATTCATTTGCATCTTCAGTTACAGATGTGCAAAGGCAACTATACAGTACCGTTCCGAGAAATTCTCGTACGAGTATGTTTACAAAGGCGTCTAGAGAAATGCATGCCCTTGCAAACACAATCCCCTCCTCCAACACTGTAACAACCTTACGCATAAACTGTGGACTGTGCTCCATTTGTGTACGAGCTCTTGTCTTTATGGATATGCGTGATTTACTGTAGCTCTGGTTTACTGTACTGTATCTTTTTACAACTCTGGTGATAGTTTCACAACATAAAATTATTGTTCTGTATTTTTGAAATTTCAATAATGGCTCCTTGCAAATGTATGAGTCTATGTGAAAAAGTAGAGGTAATTTCATTATGCTGACAGTGAAAAATGTAGTGTTAGGAAAATTGCAGAGTGTTTTAAGATAGGTAAAACAAGTGCAGCAGAAATAATAAAAAAGATATGATTTTAAAGCAATTCAGTAAAAACGGAAACCAAAGTGTGTGAAGGAACTTTACTGAACATGGATCGAGTACAACAGTAGATAAGGTAGTTTTTAATTAGTTTCAAAAGGTAAGAGCTCTAAAATTTCCAACTTCCAGGCCCATGATCCAAATAAAGGCCTTAGAGGCCTTAGTTGCGAGTGAACTCGGGATAGACAATTTCAAGGCATCTAATGGATGGCTCAAAAAATTCAGTACACCACATATGATTTCTTTTAAAACAATTTCGGGTAAAAGTGCTTTGGTAGAAATGCAGAGAGTGAATGAGAAAACAAATTGCCAGGAATTATGATATCATATGCACGTGAAGATGTCTTCAATGCCGATAAAACAGGACCGTTTTTCCATGCTTTAACAGGAAAAACGATATGTTTTAAAAACAAAATGTGTGTTAGGAGGAAAATTTCAAAAGAGCGGCCAACTGTTCTTTTATGTTAAAGTATGATGGGAGAGAAAACAACCATTAGTTATAATTATAATTATAAACCATATACCATAATTATAGGGAAAGCAGCTAGGCCACGCTGCTTTAAAGGTTTGGATATCAGCCAGCTTCCTTTCAAATGAACATATAATAAGAAATCATGGATGGCGCGAGACATCATGTCACATTGGCTTCATGAACTGAATTTATCAATGAAAAAATGTAAGCAAAAAATGGAAAATTTGTTTCTGGATAGTGAGCTTTTCACCCCAACCTCAATCTAAGCAACATCGACCTTGTTTTCTTCCCACCCAACATCACATCAACATCTCAACCACTTGATCGAGGAGTCATTTTCAATTTAAAAAATTTAAAAATGAAATTTTGCACACGGATTTTAAACCATCTAATCTCCAACTTGGCCGATAGAAATCCAACCCAGCAGCAATTAGAGAAGAAGGTTGACGTGCTTCAAGCAATTAGATGGAATGGCAGGGCATGGAAAGAGCTAACCCAGGCAACAATATCACATTTCTTCAGCGGGCTGGATTTGAGATTGGTATGGGAAAAGAGTCGCTTCCTGAAGAAATAGACCTGGACGTTACAAGATCCTGGATCAGTTGAAAATCCTGATTATGCTGATATCGATGTTAACCTAGTTACTGTTACCAATGTGGAGATAAGTAATTTTCCACAGTATGTTACAATTTTAGATCAAACACTTGAAACATTACTGTGATTCTCTTTATTTCATTGAAGTAATATTATTGCAATTTAAGTAAATTAGATTTTACTTTTTAACAACAGATCCGTGATTTGGTAAATCAAGCTTTGATAACGGATGGCACTAAGAATGATGACAGCCCTGAAGAAAAAGCGGTTGAACAAATAGTATTTTAGAAAAACTGTTGGACTTGAATAAACCATTTCAAGCTAAAGCTTACACTGCTGGTTTAAATATCATTTCTGAGCTGATTATGTATACAGAAAATCAAGTTGTACAGTACCACCGCTCATCAAAACAAACGACGATTAATCTTTATTTTAAAAATTCATAGGCTAAGCTCTACAGTAATTCACAAATTAAAATAATGTATAGCACTGTATTGTTTCAGTGTTTTTTAAATTTACTTTTGAATTTATGCTTAATAACAGTACAGTAGAGTATTTATAAACAGGTACCCTACATTGTTAATTAAATATTGTACATTAGTATTAGTTAAATACTGTACTATTACATATTGGGTTAAAATTAAATGTGTAGTGAATAAATACAGTAATCATTTTTGAAATTTGGCTTCTCCTCAACACTTCTCTACTAAACGGACACCTCTCACGGTCGGACAAAATAATGAGAACCATATGTGTCCGTCTAACAGAGGTTTTACTGTAAATATATTTCTGTCATATATCTGTCATCAATACAGAAGTTATACTATCATGTAATGGCGTAACATTTAATGGTAATTTTGTTATTTTGGTTCTTGTAGGTTTTACTGTCTCTATTATTTTTTTAAGTTTTACAGTCATATTGAAAATAGGAAGAAAATATATGTCTTTGATAGGTTTTATACAAACAAAAAAAATATGAAGTTGTCACAACAAAAAGTAATTGCAAGAAATCTACGGGAGATTCAGTTCTGAATTTATTTGTTTAATGCTTTAAAACATTGAAAACAACTTCAAACATCCGGAAAACTAAAATCTCCTCTCAATAATGAATAAGTCAAGAAGTTACATTGTTGTACTTACTTTTTGTATGATTACTCTCTGTATTGAGTTGGCGGTAATGTCTTGCTAACCTTGTCTCATACAGAGCATGAGAAGCAGGTAAACCATCTCTCCGGAATATTGGGTACACAGGATCACTTATTGTATTATAGTGAGGTTTAGGTGAGTAATCTTTTTCAGGCTGATCAAACCATTCAGAATTTATAGTGGGTAGTCCTAAGCTATAATATCTGTAAAAATATACATTTTTATTCATTGTAAATCTTATTATTATATACTGTGTCGTTATTATATACTTAGAAAAATCTTCCACCAAAACATTTTATTAAATAATTAAGATATTGGGGATATCAAAACTAAATAACACATTTGTACCCATATCATACACTCGCACATGAAACAAGGATGTATATGATGTATATGCACCTGTTAGAAAAAGTTAACATATTGAATAATAACTCAATAAATAATACTCATTAAAATTCAAATCTTGAATATTTTCTTCCTTAAAGTTGTTTTTTTAAATAGATTTAAAATTATTTGATAAATAGTAGGGATATTTTTTTTATAGATTCAATATACTGATTAGAAAGAGTTAGTTGTTAAGGTCTTCTCTTTACATTTGTTGAGGTGTATCTTATCCATATCTTTTTTCCATATATTCTACAACAAACTGATCCATCAGCTGAAATAGGCTCGTAATTTGTGGGAAGATATAAAGCACGGATATCATCAGAGCATAGTTGATCTTTATTGGGATGCGATGGGGCTTTGTCTAACAGTAAAATAAGCTTCTGAGGCAAACTCTTTTCTTTTAAAAACGTTTTGGACACAAACTCATTAAAAACCACACTTTGAATGTTCTCTATCCATCCAATCAGCACTTTAGTTGTTATATGAAATTGCTAATGCTGATGTTTCTAAACTCTGGCAGCTTAACTGATTAATATCGCAGCTTAGTCGACTCGAAGGCGGGCTTGAATTTAACGGAAGCTCGGAAAATCGGGACTCGGAATTTTGAGACTCTACTGTATATCTTTTCATTGTTGATGAATAAAACACATATTATGTGAATTCATAAATATACAGCAAAAATCATGAGGGTATCACAAAGAAAATGTCTTTTGAATGTCTTATTAAAATCAGAGGCCATATGAGAAGCATTTGAAAATATTTGTAAAATTCTTTTATGATGAATTTGTAGAAATATTTATTATTCTTGGTAAACACTGTATATGAAATATGTATCAAGTCTTATCCGTGACTCACAATATTGAACAATGCACTGACCAAGTGCATAAATGGAAACCTCAGTAAGTAGTGGTTTTTTTGCCAAGTGATATACTAAATAAACAATATGCTATATTAATGGCCTTTGTGCTTTTATAAGGGTGTAATCTCAGTACAATATGTAGTTATCTTCAATTTTTTGTAGAAAAATACTCTTTCTGGAACTGTAATAGAATGGTTGAGAACAAGTCGTTCATTCAGATTTCAATTTACCTGCAGATTCAGCGTAAATTTCACTATTTCAGTTTCCACTGACTACTTCTTTGGCATCCTACCATTCTTTGCGCTTCCTATCATATTCACTTCAGTTACTCTAGTATGCTAGCATTGGTTTTGTACCTTTTACGACTTTTGATTTATTGTATTTTTATTTCTGCTGGAACTTGATCATGGCATCTGTAAGAATACGATTTACTTTACATGCAGTTTACTATTTTGCCTTATACAGATATTAGTGTGGCTAGTTTGTTTCTGAAAGTAGAGTCTCAAATCTACTTGCTAGGGCAAAGTTATTCTTTCACTTACACCATTATTTTGTGATGCGTATAGGAGGAAATAATTCATTTAAATTCTTTATTGTTTGCAGAAATTTTTGAACACATGTGAGGAGTATTTTCCTCCACGTTCTGTTCAAATTATTAAATAGTGGTGCCCTTTGGTCTAAAGCTCTTGACATAGTTCATATTTTACTATACAGGTCAAATCCTATTATAATGAAATCTTCGGGACCGTGAAAAAAATTTCGTAAACTGAAATTTTGTTATAATGAAACTTAATCTAATACAATTATTTTCATTATTACAATAATTTTATTCCTATTTAAAAAAATTAAGTCAATATTATTGAAGTAGAATGGTTGAAAATAAACTGAATACATGTTCTATAACAGCTCTTTTTAATTCAGTTTTTTTGTAGGAGTAAATTTTATAAGGGAAATACTATTTTGTAGCAAAATATAGAACAATGAAAAAAACTATGAAAACTATATTGAAAAAACACAATTAAAAAAAATTCAAATTATGAACTTCACTTGAAAATTTATTTTTAAAAAAGCCTTTTACTTTTGACCAGGGAGAGAAGCTTCACGCCACACTATCTGGACAGCCCAAAACTATGCGGGATCCAGGAAATGAGTTAAAAGCTTTCTTCTTGTTCAAATCTATAATATTGTAAATTCACTTATTTTTTGGGAAAATGATAATTTAAGTAATTCTTTTTAATTTAAAATATATAATGAATAAACTCTGTTATAAAGATAATGACTTTTGGAAGTGAAGAAATACTAGGCGCTATTTTGACTTTGAAGTCACAAAGCCAAAATGGCAGCCAAACGACTATAGATATAAACAAACTAATTTTGTTGAGAGAATTTTTTGATACTGCATCACTTTCTAACAAGTCTGTTGATTGGATCAGAAACAACAGGTGAGACTAGAGAGTATGGAGAGGATGGAAGAAGCGGAGGGGAAAGGTAGTCAGTGAGTCTCGAGGTATCGTCAACGCTGGACGACGTTTCAACTTACTCCACAGTTTAATGATTTAAAAGTGTTATATTCTGTGTGTATTTTAAATGAAAAAAATATAATGAATAAACAATGTTATAAAAATAATGGCTTTATTTATATGAGAAGTAAAGAAACACTAGGTGCCATTTTGACTTTGAAAACCAAAATGGCGGCCAAACGAGTATTTTATAAACAAACGATTTCAGAAATAAATTATGTTGGAAATAAATCCTGTTAGTGTTTGTTGATGTAGGAGATTAAAATTAAATGCACATAAAATAGATAAAAACCTAAATATTGGTAAACTAAAACAAAATTAAAGCAAATGTATTAAAAGGGTAGTTCACAGGTATACTGAAATAAAAAAATATATAGATAAACAATGAGCTTCTTTTTAAACAAATAATGGGGTCAAAATTAATAAACAAATGCCTAAGGGTTTTATATGTTACTGTAATTAAGATTAAGGAACAGTTAAGTTTGCTTGAATATTAAAATAGAAAAATTAAAACATTAGCTAGTTTTGGATAGGAAAAGATATAAAAATTAACCCAGCATAAAGGGTTGAAAGTGAAACTAGTTAGAAATTAGCAAATTAAAATTAGTATAACAAAAATGTCAGAAGACATATAATTTGTGTTGAAGTAATTCTCAGATTTTCAGAAAGTAAATATTGTTAAAAAACAAACAACAGCCAAAAATTATATTTTCAATATAAATTGATAAATTAAAATAAGTATGATTTCTCTCTATATATAAATGCTGATTTTACAAATGGTGTGTTAATATTAGGTTCTAAATACGATGTTTAAAATTAGGTAAATGTTTCTGATGGCATTAGTTGTCAATTTGGGTTATATTATCTAATAAGATTTATTGCTTATAATGGGTGAAATTTATTTAATGATTTTGAATGTTTAATATGTGAATTGTCTTTATAAATTGTTATATGTTAATATTTTGGGGCATTCCTTTCAAAATTTGTTTTTTATATATAAATAATGGTAACATGGTTGAAATGTTTAATGCTAAATCGGAAAGTAAATTTTTGCTAAATTGTTTTCTGATCATGTGGGTTTGTTTTGAAGGACAGGACATCTTGAACATGCATAAAATGTGAATATTAATGTGGGAAAATTAGGGTATAATTTTTTATTTTGAATAGGTGAAACATTCTGGTAAAATGTGATTTATTTGCATAGGTTAATTTTCTTATGAAATTATAAATGTTAACCCCTTAACGGTCGATTTAAATTTCACTTTAACAACCCAAAAGGGCCTATTTTTTTTATTACTTATTTTTATTTGTTATAATATTACACAACTATTAAACATAAAATCAAAATTTAAAACAAATATTTTTATGGAAGAAAGTGAAAATTTTGACGTTTTTTACAGAATTTCAGTTCTACATATCCATATATTCATTAATACTAGAAAAAAAGAAAAAAAACACTAGGCTAAAACTGTACATCACAAGTCTACAATTTTACACATTTTAGAAGTTTTTCTGTGTGTGGAATATTTTAAAGCATGGTGAAACGCAAAGTGCCACGTTGCACTCATTACACTGATAACGTGACTCACGCCGTATGTTATGCTTGGAACACACAGCACACCTCCTCATGGCATTTTCTCTTTTTTCTGTGAAAAATTCTTGTTGCACATTAATATCAACCAACTCATCTGTGATAAATAACTTGAATAGTTCATATGGATCATTATGATTTTGTATCGTTACCTTTATTTCTGGATCTCCAGTGAAAACGTTTTCAGTTAATTTTTTTCCAGCAGAGTGGTAGTTTTCCTAAACAAAGCTATTTAGATTTGGAAAGACAGCAGTTGCATTTACTGGGTTTGGATTTTGCACCTGAGGGCCTAATACTAGAGGAGCATTGTCTTCTATCTCAATTTCTTCCCCTAAATCATCTATTTCATCTTCTGGATCACTATCAGAAGCACTTTCTAACAACAATTCATGCAATTGTCTGTCACTCAAAAATTCATCCATTTTATAGAATATATGAATACCTTTATAACCTAAAGCCAAAGTTCAAGAAATATCTCTCTTGAAAAAGTAAACAGAAATATAATTTTTTTTTTTTTTTTTTTTTTTTTTTATTTATTTATTTTTTTTTTTTTTACTGTAAATAACTTCAAACACTAACTACACTATACAAAAAATAATTAAATTGCATAAATAACACTATGAAACAATATGGCAAACGAATAGACAAGCACAAATGCACAGCAGGTTGACCGTTGGCAACTGACAATTCAAACGTCTTGAATCGAAAAAAACATTGGTAAAAATAGTATCATATTACAAAATATTTGCTTGAAGATATATGCACACGATCTAACGGCATTCGGATGAACTTTGTCGAGCAAACGCGGCATAAACGGAATAAATAGGATCAGGCCATTGACGTGACGTGTATACGCGGCAGCGGCCGTTTTTCAGCATTCCGCTCGTGTCGCGTATAGTCGTCACAAACCAGTAAGGGCTTAATATGTTTCTCTTTTCAGGGATATTTTGTGTATTTTTCTATAATTTAAATGTAACAATAAATCGTAAGTTTTCAGGATATAAATGTTTGCTACAATTAAGTATATTATTCAAAGGGTTACATTTGGAACCAAATGGATCAAAGGGTTAAAGACATTAAAATATTCAATTAACTAAGCTAGGGTAAAGTCATTAAGAAGTAAATAATAAGTTCATTTATGACACCCTGGTCATTAGGCTGAGCTGCCTAAAAAGAATTCATTGCCCGGGAAACACTATCCAAAGGGTTAAACCTCAGCGAGTTAGGTTTTTTAAAATAAAATCCAGTGACTGGTTCTCTGGCAGATTTTGGCAAGCACTAGCACATGGTGACTTCAGTCGGCGATGCTTGTTTAAAATTTTTATCTTTGTGATGGTTGGTACACATTGCAGCACGTGACTTGATTTTGGAAATAAGTCAAAATTTTTATTGTGTTTTGCAGATTAACATTGTTGTTACACATAGTTAATACGCATTTATAAAAATTTAATTATTATTTTTTTTTACAACTAACTGAATTTTTTTAATATTTATTTTCAAAGTAAACTTAGATATTGTATCTTTTTTGTAAAATAAACTTGGCACACTATATATTTTATACAATGTAACATTATTTTGTTTTACTGCTTAAATAGTCTGATTTGATAGGATAATTCTAATTATCGCCTCAAGATAGCGACAGCTGACCGATTGTAAAACAGCTGTGGGGGCAAAGTTTGATATTTCCGGTATAGTTTTAAAATTAAATTAGTAGTCGTCGATAAGGTCTGAGACTAGCGAGTCGAGAGAGAACACATCTTCCTGGAGACCAACGGACTCCATCTGCGGAATGCTAGTTTCCCGAGGGAACCAGTGAGAAGTAACACTAAGTCATTGTATCGACTCATAACAGGTAAACGATTTATTTAATATTCCTTTTTATATTTGTTAGTAATTCGTATGTTTGTTTGAACGCAATGTCCATGGCCCCTGGAGGATTTTGTGCTAATTAAAATTTAATATCGATGACTTGCCGTTTTATTAAATCCTCTGACGGCAGTGACATTACAACAAGTAGAACTGAAACCCTACACAAAAATAAAATTTTGTCTGTGTAGTCAAATAAAAAAAAATATATGAGATATCATCAGATGATGCGATTGGATGCCACACAGACACACACTAAGCTAAAATATTGTAAAAATACAGCAGTAATAGGTAGTTAGACAAAAATAATAATAATATATCTCATTCAATTTGAAATGGGTCTGGAATTCGGTCTAGAATAGGCGCATCGAGTCAGACCTGTGTGTCTATCTCAGTGGGTCAACACACCAACAAATCAATGGTCTTTGCCTTAATTTCTTGACATGATTTCACTGTTGGAATCATTAGATTACTTTGAAACATAATCAATCATTAGAAATGAATTCCATAATTTGAAACAAATTATCAATAAATTATTAAATATTTTAAAAATTATTTTTTAGCATTTACAAAAGTTTTGATTGAAGATTGAAAAATATTTATGTTCTAAACCAATATAAACACTTATTTTTATGACATTTTACCAGGATAGTTGTGAAAGTTGTATTAATAAATTAAAAATAATTGTTTATAACATAAATTATACTCTAAGAAAAACCTAAATTTGAATAACTATATCAAAAGTCAACTCTGAAAAGCAACAAGGGATCTTTCGAGTGATGTACTAGACAACAAGCCTTTTTTTGACAATCCTAAAACCTTTGTTCCTTGATTTATAACCAGCTAAGTGTTACTATTAGGGATGGGCCGATTCCGATTCTCGATTCCAGGAATCGTCGATTCTAGGTGGTATCGAGGAATCGTCGATACTCGATTCTTCATCATAAAAGTGTCGATTCCGATTCCACACGATTCCGAATATTTATAAAAATACGTGTCAGACCAACTGGCCCAACATAGTTTTTTCCTACCGTAAATGAAACGTAAATAAACTCGTCGGACCAATTTACCCGACATTGTTGTTGATTTAATTAAATTTTACTATCTGTGCAACACGGTTTTGATATTTTTTGTGTTTTGTGTTAGCAAGAAACAACAAAACCATAATTTCATGTCCCGGCTACCCAAATAATAAACAGACTGGTGATAAGTGTTTTTGCGCCTATCACTAAGACACGAAAACGTGTCACATGTGATTGATTTGTGAGTTTATAAATATTTTGAATATAGAACTAAAGTGTAATATATTCTCTCTCTGATAAGTAATGCTACAGGTCCAGTAAATACTATCCAAGATTCATATTAAGTAAAAGTTTTAACACCAAATAATTTACTTGTTAAGGAATTTACGTTTTAATTTACTTCCTAGGAAGGATGTATCAATGTCTGTACTTAACTTTCACAAAGTCCGTTTTTAAGGATTATTTTACAACTAAATATTTAGTCAATATTTCCGACTTACTTTTAAGGTTTTGTGAAATTTTGAAAACAGTAGTGAAAATCATTACAATACGTTATAACAAATATGTGTGTCCGTAACTTTGGACAAAAAGCTCTTAGAATAACATCATGTTTTTAATCCCGTCGGCGTTTATCTATCAAACAAAAACCATCGTAAATACATCTGTAAGTAGTGTGAAGCTTGTTGTTAAATACTGTGCCTTAATTTTTCCAAAAGTAGCAACACCAGCTGAGTAGTACTAATAAACATAAAGCGTTAAGAGGCCTGGCGGTATTCGGTTCAGGGTACTGGCCGTCGCGTCAATTCGATGACGGTTAACAGAAACTGACGGTGGAAAACCACATAATATATCAAATATGAAAAAGCACTTAAACAACATTCATTTTGCCCAAATTTATCAACAAAAAAGATCTATACTTGAAGAAACTTTATCCTCAGACACAGGACCTACAAGTGATAGTCGGTTAAAGATCAACTGGGATTGAGTAATAAATACAAAATAGGTCTGAATCAGTTGCACTTGTTCCAGACACCTGCAGAAAAAAAGGTCCCACCAGATGTGGAGAAGGTATGCCCCACTAATCCAGAATGTTGGGGAAGAAGGTACCCCAGGGGAATTGACAGTAGAAGAAGAAGTAAACAATTATCTGGGGGAACCATTAGCCAGTCCAGATTGTGATGTTGGGAAGTATTTGGCAGTACAAAGTGCCAAATACCCTCATTTAAATGCAATGGCAATAAAATACCTGTCTTCCCACTCGCGACAGTGTTTTCTGAAAAACCTTTCTCAACTTCAGGAGCTATATGTGACTAGTGATGAAACTAGCTTGACCCACAACGTGTTCAAATGCTTGTGTTTTTGAACAGAAATGTACATTACCTGCCAGACTTTTAAATATTAAAAACTATCCTATTTGTATTAGTTTTTTACTTTTTATGTTGTTCGTTTGTTTTTAATTTTTGATATGTTTGGGAGACAATGTAAATAAGCTTAGGAATTTTTTCAAACATCATAAAATAAGTAAAGTTCACATTTTTAACTTTAAAATAAGTCATTACTTTATTCTGATATGTTTTTATGTTTAAAAAAATTCCTATTGATAAATCAAGGTTGAAGGTTTTGTGTAGCCTATTACATTAAAACAGAACTTTTAAAAGGTTTTGCCATATGACCAAGATGTTAACTAAATTAATTATTAGAGAACTAGAATGTAAGCTAATATAACTTGAAAGAATCGAGAATCGACTAAAGAATCGAGAATCGAACAGAAAATTTTAGAATCGGAATCGAAAATTTTAGGAATCGGCCCATCCCTAGTTACTATATTCCAAAATTTAATCATAAATGACCACCAAAGTATTTGTCTATTTATTGTTCATACTGTCTACAAATAATAATAATGAGTAGCTCAGGAATAAAACAAGACTTATAAATAAAATTTTTTAAACAAATTCCTACTGAAGTTAAGAAAGAAAAAAATTATATTTGTTACCCTAGAGCACTATTTATGATATTGTGAGGTAACCATGGCAACAGTTAAGATTGTACAATGGAGGTTTTGAGGACAACCAGATGGGGGAAGACAAATTCATATACATCTTTGAGAAATTAGTTCTAGGAAGTTTGCACAGTGCTAAAGCCCGCTAGACTTCAAACATGAAGATTCGCAGTTCGAATCCGGCTAGTCCCCACAAATTTTTATAATTTAATTATTGAATAAATATTTGAAAAAACTGCGTTAATATATCAATTGTCATCTACTATAGGCTAAAAAATAATATATTTGAACTTGATTGGATTAATAGAAACATATTTTATTAACAATTGAAAATTTGTACAAAATATATATCAGGAGAGGGTGAGCTAATAGAAGGGAATTTAATAAGAGTGATGAAATGTTGTTGATGAAATAAAATCGCCTGGAAAATCTGACATAAGTTTCTTCCCCATGGGACATTCAAATATTTTTCTATCGATGGTATACTATCAAGTCGATGGTAGCCCTAGACCTACCTAGGACTTAAAAGGGATAGAAAAATATATTTTGTTAATACAAAACTTAAAAATAAATGTTAATTTAATTCTAATGAATACTTATGTACAGAGACAATTATAACTCATTAGAAAACAACACAACTGGTATACAGAGCTACATGATAGCTCAAGACATTGACTGCAATTCGATTGGACAAAATGGTGGTTAGATGTTACCCTTGTCATTGTCGACTGACCATAAAATCTAACTTTTATAGAGTTATAAGCAATAATTGTTGTTGAAAACAGAGCCTAACTCTCTTAATAGCTGGTATTAAGGTTACATAGCTGCCCGTTAGATGTCTCCCTTTGACCTGCATTACAGTGAAGTTTTCCTGGTTGTGTAACGCCGTGTCCCTTTTCTTTGTTCGTCTTGCCCGCACCTCTGTTTGTTCAAGCTCGTGTTAAACCGCCGTAAGTCTCAATAATCGCAATTTTCATGTAAATTACCCGCCTTTAGTAGTTCAGTAAACCTTTAAGTTCTCTTGAATAGTTGATACCCGCGGATTAAGATTGCGTCAAAGTGCGTGAGTGAAAATTCCCCCAACTTACATTCTGTGCTCGATGATTGCAACATTGCCCGCCACCAGAGACAAAGCTAAAAAAGACTGAATCATTGTCGAATTACTGTGTACAGTTTGAAGCGTTACTGTTATAACGCGAACATTGTGTTTTAAACGTGTGTGCTATTTAATAACATTTCTCACATAAGCAAACTTTAGCCAGTGAATAGAGTGTACTCATTTTAAGGACTTATGCGATTTAATATATTAAACCAACCGTCTTTAGTGTTACAAAAAAGTGTCTTTGCCCTTTAGCAGTGATTGAAAGGCCGATGACGCAATTTTGGGTAAGCTCTAGCTGTTAAAGCATTAGGTCTAACTTCTACATAAATACTAACATTGTTATTCAAAGTGATTGCCCGCATTTAAATCTTTTCCCGTTCTATCTTGAACGGGTGGTCCTCCGGGAAAAGTACATGTTCTCATTTCAATTTCTTTATACTCAATTAATTAGGTTGCAAAACCAACAATTGTACTTAGTTGACAAAGAGTACCACATGTTCTGCTACTAATTATTTCTTGTACACAATTTTAGGTGAAAGAGATTTATAGCAATTTACTTATAATATTCTCTTATACAACCATGATATTACAGAAAAGTACTATATTTTATAGTTAAAACTGGTATTAAATTTTGACAAAATTTACATCTTAATGTTTTCATGTTATTTTGCTTTTAGTTGTACAATATTTAATTTTTATTCTTACCTAATAGGAATAACATGTTCACTAATATCATCTGTTGTTTTTGCTCTGCTTTTTTCCTGCGGTAGGTCAGGAACTACAAAACTAGCAGGTGCTACAGATTGTAATCTAACTGCACGTCTTGCTTCTACAGCATCTTTTACTACATCAGGAACTTTTTCTTTTTCATCAATTTCAATTTCTCCATCTTCTTCAGGTACAGTGAATATTCTAGAAACATCCCTTTTCATTCCACATGTTGGTGGTAAGGGCGGTTCTTTTACGGGATTTACTTTTTGCTAAAAAAAAGTGAGATATTATATTTTTAGAATCTAAAAAATTTTTTTTGATTAAATAAGAGGCTGACTGACATCCAGAATAACCCAGTCTGTTTTGTAAAATAAACACACATAAGACTAAATATTCGATATATTTTAGTTAGTTTGCAACCTTTGTCAATCAGAAAGAAAGAATTGGAATTCGTCACAGATATATAAATTTTCAAATGTCACAGGATTTGTTTCACCTTAGCACTATAATATTTTCAATCGTACAATATTTAAATAGACACTAAAACCTCTCATTCTAGTCGCCCCTGTAATATGGAGATGTTTTAATGTTTCATTCCTTTTCTGTAAGGAGTAATGTCAATAGAAGCTCTCTTCTTCAATAAGTGGAAGATTTTTGTTATGGAAGTAGACACAGATTTTGTGTCCCCTAAGAAAATATTATCTCATCATAGACAGCATAAATTAAAACGTTAAAAATACTATAATTATTTTTCATTGAAATTTTCATTTGTGTGCTTCATAATAGGAATTCAGGTGGGTACTATAAGTACTACCATTTCTTGAAACTGTGTGGCCACTGTTGGAAACATTCTTCCATAACAACTACCTTTTGTGAACCCTAAGTTTAAACTGAACCTAATAATCAGTACCAAAAATTTCTACATTATTATCAGAATACAATATCAGGAAAAATAATAGTGTTTTGGCAAAAATAGCTTGAGCCAAATGTTGAATAAAGTATCACAGAGTAAATGGGCGAGTTCAATATCATATAAAATAGCAATTTGAGTGTTGGTTATGGTTTTTAGAAAAGAATTGCATGTTCATGAGAAAATTGAGGTAATTGAATTTAGTAAAAGTATATTGTGGGTCTTAAATGTCTTTTTAAGCTATAAAAAAGTCCTGCAACTAATATTTAAAAAAATGAAAGTAAGTTAACCCATTGAGGACTAAATGATTCTCATTTCAAGGGATTCAACAAGTGTGAATTAATTGCGAATTCAGTAGTCATGGCAACTGAATTGTGTTGAATACTAGTATTATAATAGTATTATAAAGAATAAAAGTTATTAAGAATTAATTAAATAAGATTTAATAATTTAATAATTAAAGGTTGAATATTAATTGTTATTTGTAATAATTATTAGTAGAGAAAACAATTATGAATTAAAATATGCATAATAAATAAGCAAAACAAATAAATAAATTGAAAATAAAATATTAATTGCGGCTTGACTGCAGGCTCCTGATTAAATTCACACAAGTTAATTGCTCACTTTACAATTGTAAAAAATAAAACCATTAAAAAAATATTTAAACTAATTTTTAAATTTAGAATTTAAGTTTTAGGTGATAAAGTTTTGTTTTTGTTACTATCAATATCTCCAAGTTCTTTCTCACTATCGAGGACCATGTAATCCAACTCAGACGATCTCAAATTAGCCATAGAGATATAAAATTGAAATGTAACTGAACGATAAAGAAGGAGAGAACTAAAAGCTTGAACTAAATGGCCAGACCATAAGTTGGTTCTAAGAAGCCATTAGGATAACAATAAAAATCTTACTTTATTTGTCCTGTCATTCCGTGGATGCATATAAATATCTTTCTCTATGGTGACCATTTTGAGAGGCAAAAACAGTCACTATTTCACGAGAAATTTGTTGTGCTTCTCTAAAGCAAGAAGAGAATAGAACAAGGGTCAAGTAGAGTAAACATTCAACAAGTGAATATTGATGATGCATATGTCTCGACAGATTACGATTTGCAGAAAATAACGACTACGCTCAACTCACTGTAATAATCAACAATGGGTTAAGGAAATTGTAGCATGTCTAATTCATTAAACAGTTACAGAATCAAGTTGATAAAAAATTTTCAAAGTGGTTTTCAAATGATTTTATTCAACTTTGGCAATCAAGCTTTCTATTATAGGACTGATACTGCCGGAAAGACCAACGGCTGAAGAACTAGGAACAATAAACTTTTATGATTAGATAAAATGATTGGTTGGAAGAATTCTAAACACAGCAGGCAATATCTTTGAAGAGTGTTTGTAAGAAATCAGAGAAGTCCACAAAGACGCAATTAATAGGAGGCTAAACACTTCCACAATTTAAACTTAATTAAAACTATTAGAAAATTACAGACGTGGCGTCTTTAAGAAGCTCACATCATAAAGATAGGAATAGGCTCTTTTATTGATCTTTAACCACAAAAACAATTAGACTGAAACGTTAAGGAGAAAAAGATTCAAAAGAATGTTTTACAGTGTTATTGAGTGTCAACATGGATGGTTGATTTTCCCTTGATTATAAAAAAAATCTTGACCATGAAAATATTCCCACTTAAAAATTACAAAATATTATACGTTTCATACAGGTAGAATTTTTTATTCATTAATTTGTACTTTAGTTAGTTTATTATTTGCCATCATAATTAGTAAAAACAAATTAAAAGTTACGTTGAAGCTTCTAGGCTTCCATTATTATTGTTCAATTCGAATGTACGCAAAAATACAATTATTATAAAAAATATTTCCAAGTACACAAATAAAACTAAAGACATTGTTTACAATATTAATAATTCAATCACGGATTATCTAATTAGGTATTTACTTTCATGATAGTTTCTTGTCTAAATTTCTCTGCAGATTTCAAAGCTGCATTCAACTGCTCAGATTCTTTAGCTAAACTTAACAACTCTTTTTTATCCACATAGACTGTTATTAACTGTACCCCAACAGGAAGTCGAAACTGTGTATTTACTGTCTCTGCTGGAACCTGGAAAGAACGCACTATTTAAATTCAACTGGTTTGAAATAATAAAAACAAATATTTATTTATTTAATAAAAATTATTTTTTAAGATAGATGTATAAAACATTTTATATAAAATTATGCAAATAGAATAAGAATAAACTTTAGAAAAAATCATTAAAATTTGAATAGTGTAGATAGAAGTACAGATATCCAAAAACCACCAGCACCCAGTTGTACAGTTTACAAAGGCATACTGTCTCGTATATTTATTGTTTAAACCCTTAGACATAAATGACTATAAGTTAGATATTTATTTAAAGTGTGTCAGAAGGAAGGTGAATGAATCTATCTGATGTTGAGGTTAGAAGGAAGGTGGCTGGAAATACTGTTACTGGCGCACAAGAAGCGCTCTGGCCCAAGGCCAGTCAAATGATAAGGTCATTCCCAAAAAGATTTTTTAACACAAAACGTTAGATTTATAGACTAACTGGATTTACAATCCAGAAACAGGTACATAATTTATTTTATGCACATTTTCTTATTAAAATTAAACCTTTTACCTATCTGTAAATATTTATATTCCATACTAAATAGCTACTAAAAACCTATGGTACTGTTAAGTTTTATTTGTAGGGCAGGAATACATGGACAGTACATGCACGGAATTGGAAACCGAGTATGGCTCGTTTCTACGGCAGGGCTCTTCTCGTGTGCTGGTGACAGTATCTGTTCTTTAGATTCGGTATACCATTGATACGATAATTTCTGTTTTTTCAGTTCTGAGGGGTTGCAGTGGTGTGAAAGGGCTTTAATTATCTTATGGTATAACAGCCCTCGAAAGATGTGATGTCACTAGTAGCGTGTTGAACTGCTGGCCCTTTATATTCATTATTTTAACGTCATGTTTGTGGGAATTCATTCTAATATTCAGATTCTCCATGATTATGTACTATTCTGGGCAAAATTTACATTGGATCTAGTATATGAAATTTCTTGATGTGCAAGTATAATGACCCTGAATCTTGAAGTTAATTTTGGTTGTTAGGCTACTAAAACTATTTGCTGGAAGGTGTATTGCACACGTCTTATCTAAGTCTATAACATGGAAAGGGACCATTAGGAAGTTTGTATGGCTTTTCAGTATTAGAATTAAGTAATTTAGGATGTACTCATACTCTCCTGATATATATATATCTTGTACAAATTTTCAATCATTATTAAAATGCATTTCTATTCCTCCAATCAAGTTCAAATACATTTTTTAAACCTATAGTGAATTACAATTGATGTTAATACAGTGTTTTCAAATATTTATTCAATAATTAAATTATAAAAACTCGGATTCAAACTGAGAATCTTCATATTCGAAGTGTAGCTATTTAGCACTGAACCAATTTTCCCATAGCTAAAAATGTACTTCTCAAAGACACATATAAATTTTTCTTTGCCGCCATCTGGGTGTCGTTGAAACCTTTACTGTACAACCTTAAATTGTTGCCATGGTTACCATAAAATATCATTAATAATACTCTAGGATTAAAAATGAATGAAAAGAATAAAATAAACAAACAAACTTGATTAACAGTGTGGAATCTTGCTTAACAAACGGACAATGTGGAAGGAAAGCAAAAATAAAACTACAACACAATGCAAACAGCATATAAACAGCATTAAAAGCGTATAAATAATAACAAACAAAAATAATAGTCCAACACTATACAAAGAAAGGAAATTGGAAAATTGCAAGAAAATTTGCTTTTTATTTTGCCACTTAATATTGTTATTCTGACATATGTATATTCATATTTGTATTAATTCTAATTATAAAAAAAACGAAACTAAAATAAAATTTTTCTTTGTTGACTTCAGTAAGAATTGACTTTTTTTAATGTTTGTATTACTTGTTATATGTAAAGTTGCTTGAAACAAATTTTTGGTGAGTCAGAAAAAAGATTGTTAACTTCTACTAATGTAGAAGCTTGAATAATATTAACCCTTTGATTAGCAACATGTGCCTACCCTGATACGGCCCCTGGGAGCAACCTAATTTGAAAGACTTTTACACAATTTCTTCTTTATAATTTTTTAAAATTTTTTCTCTATTTTTTTAAATAATAGTAATATTTGCTAATATTTTATCATTTACTTATTTTTTCAAGTTAACCAAACCTTACCTTATATTTACTGACAATTTCTTTGCAAAAGATTATCCGCTAATCTTTTTTTTTTGTAAAATACCTATTCATTGTAAAATGCTCTAAAAACCTTGAAACAATCTGTAAACATGTGGGAATAGCCACAGACTTTGGACACAAAAGAACTCCATTATTTTCAGTCACCTATTCATTGTAAAATGTCGCAAAAACTTCAAAACCATCTGTAAATACTTACAAAAACCCAGACTATAGGCACAAAAGAATGGTGACTATGTACTCTGTGTAGATAGTTGTCCAGATAGTTGCATAAATTTAACCTAGAATACAGCACAATACACAGGAAAACAAATTGTGAATGTGCGGCAATGCCGTTCTCTGAGAGAAATGGTAAAACGTACATATACGGGAATGCTCCTGTTGGCTGTTGTGAGATCATTGTACTGGTATGTGAATGCTAATCAAAGGGGTAAAGCAACTCTCAATAATTTGGTTAAGTTCTGTAGACCGGGATGGCACTCTGTAATTAAAGACAGTTTATTTTGTTTCATTGGTGCTTCAGGTTACTCAGAGGATTTTGTTAAGCAGATTTGATCTTCAATGATTGGTTTTTTAACCTTCATCAAAAGGCTGTTGATTTTTTTAATCGAAGTCTTTGAGATTTTGATAAAGAATTGGAGGACTTTGTTGGGCATGTTATTTGATGACTGTTTTATGACAAAGGGATGCATAAATTAGTAACAAATGCCTGAATTTACATATTAAATGAGTTGAAAAATGGTGGAAATGTATATAATAGTTTTACTACAGGTTTTGTATTTATATCTTAAAATAAAATACACTGGTATTTCCTATGAACAATTAAAGAACATATTTCATAATAACACATTCCACGTCTAAATCTTATGCTAAAATATATATAGCACTGAAGTCAATAATTGTTTTAACTGTCAAACAATGATCTTCATTCATAAAACTTTAAAACGTTCAGTCTTTTTATCATTTATTGTATTCAAAATGTAATCAAGGAAGTCTTCAGTAGTTTTCTTTTTTTGCAACTAAACAAGGAAAAAAATTAAGTAAATTCCTACTTAAATCAACAAAGAGAAATTTTATTTGAGTTCTTTTTTAATTTTATAATTACAAATAATTTAAGTATGTATATAAATATGTCAGAATAACAATTATAAATGGCAGAATAGAAAGCGAATTTCTTTAAAACTTTCATTTTCCTTGCTGTGTATGGCGTTGTACTATTATTTTTGTAAGTTACCACTTATAAGCTTACCTTTTTGTTTGTCACTATAATTGTGTTGTAGTTTCTTTTCGCTCTCCTTTCGCATTGTCTATTTGTAAAGTAAGGTTCGATAATGTTAATCCAGTTTGTTTGTTTATTTTACTCTTTTCGTTCATTTTTAATCCTAGAGGATTATTCATGATATTCTGTGGTAACCATGGCAACAATTTAAGGTTTATACAATAGAAGTTTTTCACATAGATCTCTGGGAAGTTCATTTCCAGATACAGAAAGTTTTTCCAGTGCCAAAAATTGCTAGACTTCGAACATGAAGATACTCAGTTCGAATCCAAACTAGACCTCCAAATTTTTATAATTTAATAAATATTTGAAAAAAACTGTATCAACATCAATTATCATCCACTATAGGTTTAAAAAAATGTATATGAACTTGATTGGATGAATAAAAATTCATCGATAGTTGAATTGGATTTTATTAACGATAGAAAATTTGTACAATATATAATCAGGAGAGTGTGAGCTAATAGACGGAATTTAAAAAATCACTCATATACTTGCAAAAAATAAACTGGAGATCAAATTTTTAAAGATAGGATTGTATAACACATTGTTGTAGTAAACAAAGTATGACATCATCAAGCGTATTTCAATTACTTCACATTTATCAACAGGCAAATACTGAATTTTCAGCTCACAATGAATTTTTGTATGCACAGCACATGAAAATAGTCAACACCAGTATACACACTAGTTCTATTAAAAAAATTGGTTAATTTTACTAAAGCTAAAAAAGTTATATATTTTTCTGTTAAATAAGCTACATAAATATTATAACTAAGTAAATACTTTTATCCTGTAAGGATCCGTAATGACGAGCTGCTTGGTAAGGTGACAACTGAACTGAGTAGACACAATCCTGTACAGAGACAAACAAAACAATATAGTGGCAAAATTAAATAAGGCAAATAGTAAAGAAAAATATGATGTTATTAATAACACAAAACCACAATTGTCAGCAAAGAATTTCAAATTTAAACAAGTATAGTGATTAAATTTTCAGTCAAGTACTTTGGCTTCAGCTCTAAGAATTTGCCTAAAGGCATCACTTATACTTTACAAAAAGTGAATTGGTTACTTGTGGATTTTTATCTGTGTGTCTTTTCCTCCATATTTTAGGAAAATGTTATGTTAATCCATTGTTTCTGTAATGTTTTTTTAAAAGATAGTTTTCATTTTCTTAATTAAAAAATTTTTAGAGTTTATTCAAAATATATCTTAAAACAGAGCATACTTTTGCAAGGTTTAATTACTCTTTCAAATTCTCAAAATATGGACAAGAAATATAAACACAACATGCTTTAGATATAAGTATTAATGAAACTATTGATTAAAAAAACTATTAATCAACAAAATACTACTACTATCAAGAAAATAAAACTGCATTCTTCCTAAGATATTCAAAAGTGTTTCCTATTGAGAAGATAAGCTAATTTATAGTGATACTGGAAAGACTCAGATGTGATGTAATTATAAAACATTAAAAATATACTAGGTGTAAAACAAAAATTAATGAACAAAAGTGCCATATAAGTTGTCTGATCAGAATTTTGTAAGAAAAGACCTATATTTAAAACAATAAAAATGGAACAGTATATGCAGCACTGAGGCATGAACTATGACATTGACCAAAAAAAGACCGATGTGTTTGAAAAACAGCGCTTGAGACATATAGGGTCGTAATACAGACCCCAAATCTAATGAGTCTGCCCTCAAATGATAGAATATCAAGTCCAGATATTAACAATTTGCCTCAACTCATGGCAGTTACATTTTTTTCTGAGTATTATATATGATCATTCTTGCTAGGTGAACATAGGCATTATATAAATGCTATAACAACAAAAGTATAATGTTTGACATATCTTAGATTTTATATTATTTTTTGGCTATATTTATCCATTTTTGACAATGTTTAATTAAGATTTTATTGCTTCAAAGTGCGTTTTCTTTAGAAAGTAAATTTGATTAAAAATTTTAAAACATACATGAGTATTTTAAACAATTTACTGTCATAAATGGTACAAAATAATTTACAGAAAGTTTTAAAAATTATATTCATAATTTTGCTTTGTTTATATAAGTTTAGTCTCTCATTGCCTGAAATGACAAGTAAAAAACAGACTATGCAAATAAATCCTTCCCCTTTAATAATATAGTAGTTGATGTAGATGAAAATCATAGTTGGTAGAGCAAAGGTAAAATTTAAGGCCAGAGAACGAAAGTATAGATCCAGCCATGGCACTATAGGCTTGCTACACTTATGTGTAGAATATGGAAGTCTATATGAGGCATACATTTTGAAACTAATTATTCAATCATTACCAAACTGGAAAAAATGTACCAAATTTTTAATGACTCATCAGCATTTGTAACAGGTAATAGAAATTTTTGTAAAATTATACATATGGCTTCTGTACATTCATAATAACAATAAAAAAACAAATTTAAAAAAAAGTTCATTTTAAAAATTGCAGGCCTTAATAGGTTAGGAATGCATCGAACCATGGTAGTGAGAGGACTGTATCACTCCTACTTTTCTCAATTGGATTATTAAAAATGCATGCAGTAATTAAAAATCCAGCCAATTGTGAAGTGTGTTCAGTGATAAGGTTATTGTTGGTAAAAAATTACAAGATAATTGAAATCCATCGCAGACTTTATGAAGTTTATGGAAATAGAATAATGAATGAAAGCAGTGTGAGGTAGGGATGTATTTTTTAAAAAAAAGTACTAATGTTCAGGATGAGGATTTCAGTGGTCATTCTACCCTTGTTATTGAAGGCTCTAGCACGTAGTTAACATCTTAGGTGACAAATTTCTTCAAATTTGGAATCAAACAAATTATGTCATGCATGATAAGTGCCTGAAATTGAATGGGCATTATGTTTGAAAAATAGCCTAAAGTGTAGCTTTAACACATTTATAAAAAAACATTTTTGTTTTACTTTGTTAATTTCAAAATTTGTTAAAATCTGGTTATTCACTATTATCATTCACATATATTAGATACATATATCATATATACATATACATTAATTATTATATATAAATAATTATATTATAGTATTAGTATAATAGTAATTCTATATTAAGTAATACTATGTGTACTGCAACATTCCACCCTACTTTATTTGATATCCCTTCTCGCAGAATACCAAAATTTTGTTGTTTAAAAAACTTATTTATAAACAAACCAAACATCTGCCAATCACCCCGCTTGTTAAACCGTGCTAAACTCCCTGAGTTACGTGTATATTTCCCGCTCATAGGGCCATGCCCACAACAAGCCTATTCCCGCTGACTACTATTTAAATTAAGTCTAAACTCCCCAAAATTGGTTTATCAATTATGTAGGGTCTAGATATAGTCACACATGTCATTTCAATAGTCAGCTGGAAAGAAACACATTTAAAATAATACACAAAATAATCACAGAGTCTTACCACCTGGTGATGATCTGCAGAGACAGCAAGGGAACGTGCAAAATATGATCGTGTTTAAATTACCTATTTTAAAAGGCTCCTGTGTCCTTTTAAACACAATCTGCCAGTAGATAAATCTCTGGACTTTTATACAAAAAACCAACTAATCTTTAGGCTAGCTCATGAAGTTAGTTGAGAGAAACTCTTTAAAAACATTAGGCTTCAACTATTATCATTTAATGAAATTTAATTAAACTTGTTTACTGATTTAATAATCATTTTCATATTAGTTGGAAAAAGCTAAACAGTTTTTATTGATTATTCGACACAGGATGAAATGCAAATGCTGTTGATTTTTATAACATATTTAATTCTATTTATTTAAATAAAAAAGAAAATTTATCCTTTCAATTACAATACAATTATATTAACAAAACAATTCACGAAATAACTTGTTGTTTCTCATACTTTAAAAACTTATAATTTCCATATATGTCAATTACATTTACATAAACATAAAATTATTTTCCAAATTACACATAATAAAAATTTATCTTCTATATTGAATTGGTAAATTCGTATTTATGACACTTAATTTTTAAATTTATAATATTCGAAAAATTCTTATTTCCTTTAAAATAAATGGCTTATGGCCAAAAACCCTTTGTAAGTTTAATATTTATCATTTGAAATATTCTGATCACATAAATTCATTTTATTTAGCATACAATTGATTAAAATTTTATAAAGAGTGAAGTCATTGTTTAAGTTAAAATTAAATAATAAAAATATATACAACTCACAAATATACAATTTTTTATTTCAAACGCGCTTCGACGACTACTTTGTCGTCATCTTCAGTGAAAATACACAAATGAAATTAACTAAAAAATTAACGAATATTATTTATATCATTGTTTAAGCTTGAATATTTGTTTGAATTTAATAAAATTAACTAACTAAATTTGACGTAATTGGTATCGAATAGAGAAAATGACTTGCCAAAGATGTTCCTGCCGGTCCTGGAGTCCCTCGTCTGGATTCCCTGGTCCTTGGACATCGGAAGTCGCCATCCCTGGTTCGTCGGTGGTGGTTTTCCTCTATTCCCGCGTCCTGGAGGCTGAGTCTGAAGCCTTCATCCCTTGGTAGTCCTGGACGTCGAAAGCGTTGAGGTTTGGTCCATCTGGCCTTGTGACGGTCCTACTCGCGGTCCAGCATAGCGTTCCGTGGCACCTCGTATTAAAATTTATTTCAGACTGTCTCTAAAGTCTTAGAGACCTAGTATATATAGCGGTGAATTTAACCTACCTCACCCCGCCTGCAATACTTGCTATCTTTGGATTTATTCCTTGTACAGGCAAGTCGGGCAACGAATCTGTTTTAGCTTGCAGAGTTTGATTATCATTTTTGGAACACTGAAAAATGTCTATTTTATTAAAACTGCTGTAACTTTTTTGTTTTTTAAGTTTTTCAAATTTTGTTTTCTCTAATGTTTATTCTGGCTTATTCTGGTTTTTTTAAAATGTCGATGAAAGTTCTACGTGGTTTGGTTCTTAAGATAGCTTTTTTAAGCACTTAGAAAATTTTCGCCTCACTCCCGATGGTCAAATTTAGCTAGTTATTACAAATTTATTCTTTAATATTCTTTAATTTAGCTTAATTATTCTATTTAAGGTTTTATTTAATTTTTCACTCTTTATTATTTGTATAACTCCCAACTTGATTAATTTAAAAATCAACTTTATTACTTAAAAACAGGAATATATTTATTTCCTATTTGCCACGGTATATCAGACCGTTGCAGTACGCACGCACACACGCACACACAAATATATATATGTATACTGATACATATTCCTTCACGGATGGAAAAATATGATGAAGAGTTATTATCTGGAGTACATCCATTCATTCTGAAGTGCACAATATCACAGTCCCGATGTTTCGCTAGAAGCTTATCTAGCATTGACGAGGTGAACCCAACAACAGTTGAAGAGCGACGAGTTGTGCTAGATGTTCACCTCATCAATGCTAGATGAGACGGATGTATTCTAGAATAACATGTATTCTAGATATATATATAATATTTTTTCTTGTTTAATAATCTAAAACTACCGGCTATTCCCGTTGTGTGTCTGCAACGTAATTAACTGCGCGATAGGAATCACCTGTCGTGAGTCTTTAAGTGTTAAAGAATACTTGTACAAATCTATTACTTCTTTTAAATTTTAATAGGTATCAGACAACTTCCAAGTTTATATAAATTTAAAAAGAATCATATTATCATACAAATCTATTAAATACGAACTTACTTATTTTGATAAAGAAGCACTCCTCCAAGGACTCCAGGCTTTTCTTGGAAGCACTGAAGAATCTGAATTGCTTCAAGAAACACATTGCTTGCACTCTAGAAACAATTGTAAAGAATAAAATATAAAAATGTTATAGTTTTTTATTTAAATATTTAAATTATAAGTAAAAATTTTAGAAGCTCATAGCATCCTTAAGAGTAGTGTTTTCTTTGTACGAGGGATATTCAGAAAGAAACATTTTTGAATAAAAAAAAATAAGCACAATAAAAAATTGTTATTATATACATCTGAAAGAGCAACTAAAATACTACTTTTCTACGTAGTCGCCAAACAAATTGAGACATTTATCGTAGCGGTGGACAAGCTTTGAAATTCCTTCATCATAGAAATCTGCCGCCTGCGATGTCAACCACTCAGTGATGCGTGCATTGAGCGCGTCGTCATCGTCAAAGCGCTGTGTTGCTAACCAGGTCTTCATTCTTGGAAACAAGTGAAAATCGCTTGGTGCAAGGTCAGGACTATAGGCTGAATGAGGAAAAACCTCCCATTTGAATGACTCAAGAAGTTCTTTGGTGCGGGTTGCTGTGTGAGGTCGGGCATTGTCATGCACAAACAAAATTTTTGACGTCAATTTCCCTCGGTGCTTGTTTTGAACTGCTCTCCTAAGGTTGCGCAAAGTTTCACACTACCGCTCAGAGTTTATTGTTGCACCACGTTCAAGAAAGTCAATAAGAAGCACACCTTGCCTGTCCCAAAAAACCGTCGCCATAATCTTAATTGCTGAAAATGTTTGCAAATATTTTCTTGATTTTTTGGGGGAGCTTGTGTGCCCCATTCCATGGACTGTAATTTCGTTTCGCAATTAACGTGTTTTACCCATGTCTCATCACCAGTTACGATGCGATCCAGTAGTCACCATGTCTGTCGTTGGTATCCAGAAATGTCAAACTTGCCTCCACTTGCTGACTTTTATGGCGGTCAGTGAGCATTTTCGGCGCCCATCTTGCACAAAATTTGTGGTAGCCTAACCTTTGTGTGACAATTTCAAACAACAAAGTCCGTGAAACTTGTGGGAAACAAAGCGAAAGCTCCGTTATTGTGAATCTACGGTTTTCGCAAACCTTTTCATCAACTTTAGCAACCAGTTCATCAGTCACAATGCTTGGGCGTTCGCTCTTCGCTTCGTCATGAACGTCAGCTCAGCCATTTTTCAACTGAATGCACCATTTTCTCACAGAACTTTCATTTATTACGTTGTTTCCTTAAACTTCACACACTTGGTGATAAATGTTTATCGGTTTAAAGTTTTTTGCCAACAAAAACCGTATCACTGACCGCACCTCACAACTGGCAGGATTTTCAATCGCAGCGCACATTTTCAGTTGAAATTGCGAAAAAAACGGGCAACGCGGAAATGTTCCCGTTGTCACTGCTGGACGCTGACTGAGTTGCTGAGTGCGCACGCACCAAAATGTACGAGATGTTGTAGCGGCATCAGACAGAAACGTTCCTTACTTTCTGAATAGCCCTCGTACATACATACATAAAATAAATAAGTTAGCTACAGAATTTTTTATTACACTATTTTTTTTTTTTATTTACAAGCCATAATTTAGTTACTAGAGTAAGTTATTACTAGGCCCAATATGCACAACAAATTATGATGCAAACTGTATCCGTGTTCCCTAATTATACATGAGGGATAATTTAGGTGTAATATTAATATTGACTCTGCTGCATACCTGAACAATACGATTTTAATGATTTAATGAGTATTAGTATTAAAATATGTATTTACAAACAACTTTCAAAGTATAATTATTTATAATAACTGTGCCCTGTTTTTGTTTTTTACCTGTAAGCCTTACTCCTGTAAAAACTCATAAATTATACATATGAATGAGCGTAGGCCTAGTATTCCATTAGGTCAAAAGAGCCAGCTGTAATTTCAATTGTAGTTACACAATTTATGAGAAATGCTACGCTTATATTGAAAATGTTATGAAATATGTTTTCTCCTCGTATAATTGTAAACTATGTGATCTGTTTAAAAGAAGGGTGAACTTTTAAAATTGCTTCAAAACTAGTTTGCATTTGCATTCTGTGCTGAACAGTTCAGCATTCTTTAAAGTAAATGAGATGTTTGCCAAATAGCACACTTGAACAGAGCCAGAGCTTTTTCAGCGAGCATCTACACTCAGTGCTATATAAAGTATTAAGAAAATAAAGGACTTTGTGAAACAACATTTTAATAATAAATTTTGCTTTAATGTCAGGATTGCTTCAGTAGGTCAACAAGTGAGTTTATGAGTCGAACACAATGTTATAAGTGGTTTAAGTGTTCACTGGCTAAGAGTCTTCACTAAATGATAAGACTACACAATACAGCAAGCATTTCATTTACTTCAAAAGAAAGCAACTAGATGGGCATATGGCAGGCGGGATTTAATGCAATTTGGTAGTAGGTTTTTAGTAACAGACCTCTTATAGAACTACAGTTAATTATGATTCATTATAATTATTGAAAAGTTATAGTAAAACTCCCAAAGTTATCCAAATGAACTGGGAGTGAACCCTATTTAAATAAAGGAAAATTAGGATAATTGAATTTTTTTCAAAAAAGGGGATGACAAAATTAATAACTGTATGTTGGAAATGGGAAAGAAACTAATTTTTTTATGGTTTCATATTTTTTCCTAAAATTCTGAATTAAGAATTTAGCTTTTTTACAAAGAATCGGAGCAAAAATTAGGTTTCCCATAGAACGTTTTTGAAAAAAACCTCTTGGAAATGTCATCTTTTAACTCTTGCTTTTTTCTGCTGCTTTCATTGATTTTCTTGAAGAACTCTCCCCTTCATTTTCAAGCACTGATACAAAGTTTAAAAGTATAGGTTTGCTCATTTCAATGCCTGAAATCGTTGATTGTCCAACACCGTGCATCTCAGCCAATTTTACCTGTAACACCTTTATTTGATTGATCTATCATTACAGATTAAACTAATTATAATTAGTTACCCACTAACGATAAGACTCGTTAACTTGTTTTCTTGTAGAAGCAATGGTGAACGAAAAAATGCACTAAAAACAAAACAACAGACCACTGTCAATCAAAGACACACAGACTAACTAATCAAAACAAATAGCGACAATCTGGCTGAGCTGGGTACCTGGTGATGGATGACGGCCAACTATACAGAACTGCATTAAAACAGACTCAGTATTCAAATAATGTTTGCCCTGCACCTACAATAGCTTCGCAGAGAAAAGACAGATAGGACATGTAAATAAAATTATTATTTAGCAATTCAGATAAATATCGGTTTGAATAGTCGAAGATTGGATGAAGTCCTATTGTATATGCATATAGGGAATTAAAACTGAAGTTTGAATACTTAAAAATATCATAGTTAGCTGGTTTTTATGTTTTTTCAAGTAATCTAGAAGCTCTTGAATTTTGAAGTTCATTACATTTGGTGAAACCTAATTAATAACTTTACATTAGTTTACAACTATCCGAAATTAAATTTGTTTGTAAATTTATAAAAACTTACTGAGGTATAACGTTTTCAAATGCTCATAGCGATCATCATTGTCTAAATGTTCTGCCTGGAGTTGTTATTGGGTTAAGCGGTGACGCTTTTAAAGGCAGGTTTTGATTGTGCCAAAGAGTGTATGTGATTTGTATAGGTCTGTTCAATTAAAATGTTTGTATTTTGTGTGTTTGTAAATTTCATACTGTTCTAGTGTAAAGTGAGAGGTGGTCCTTATTTGTTGATATGTACAATTTCTAGGTTATGGTTAATGTCTGTCTATGTATGCCCTGTTTCATTTAGGTGACTGGTGAATCTTGAGTCGGTGATGTGTTTCAATGATTGTATGTGCTCTTTAAATCTTCGTTGGAAGTTGCGACCTGTTTGCCTTATGTAGAATTTGTTGCAGTTCATACAGCTTAATTTGTATATGTCTGGTGCTTGGAGTTATCTTTGTTGTTGATGTTGTGTTGTATTTTGTTTTGCAGTTTGTTATTATTTTTAAATGCTTCTTTGTACCCTGGTTTTTGGAATTTGTAAGCTATTTATTTGATGTTCTGTTTATGTATGTTATTGTGATTATATTTCCCCCCCCCCAAAACAAACATATGAACTCACCTTCGGTAAACGGAACTGTGGAATACTTCCAAATATATTACCCGCAAAATGTAAGATGGGTAAATACGTTTCAAATATTTGATTTAGTTTTTCTAAAAAGTCATTAGTGTGTAATTCTAAAATCCTGTCGAAATCTTTATGGTAAAGCCTGAGTAGACGATGTAAAGTGTCTGTTCTTGTCTCCAGAACTATGTCTGGGATATTACGATCCGTTCCTACACACTGCAACAGAAAAAATCATTTGAATTTATAAATAAAAAGAAAAGAGTTTTCAAATTTATAGTATTTGTATGCATTTAGCCATGATTATGACAGCTGTGCGTCCTATTCTTAATATGTAAAAGTCGCTACCATCAAGGAATAATTCCTTTATTTCTGACTTTTTTTTGTTCTATGAATAATCAAACAGTTTATACAAGTAATTATATAATTCTAATGGTTAAATGTTCCTTAAGAACAAATTTTTATAGTATGGTTTAATGTTATAGTGAAAGAACATGCCAGAGTTTTCTGCCAATTGTTAAAAGCCTAGCAACTAGGACAACACAGCTGAGGTTCTATGTCAGTTCTAGCAGCATAGTTTGATCCATAGGAACGTTGTCATTGTTGTAGCTCTGAATATCATTTGGCTCCGGAGAGAACTGTGGTGTCTCCTAATAAAACCACTCATGCCAGCTCCCAAATAGTCAAAACTAATATTTCTAGTTAAATTTTTAACCCATATGTGGTCATGATACCCATTACCAGAATCACATCTTCATCAATACTGGCCAATAATTTTGATGGTTGAAACTATAGACACTGACCAATAAGGAGGCAATTGTCTCCCTGTACATATGACCAGCATCCCCTGTAGTGGTCCGTAGTGCACGTCATTGCCAAAATCATACTGTGAGAAACAGTACCTATGCATATGATGGTCATAGTGGCATTGGTATCTATGAGTAGATTTCTTGGTGCTCTATTCACACTGGTGTCTAAATATAGGCTATCATATAAGCAATGTAACCCTAATTTTTGTATCTGAGGCATGCCGACAGTTGGTTGACAGTTGCCCTTTCTCCGATCAGGCATTTGCGGCTCCTAAGACGTCTTAGTTCCCTACACTTTCTACAGCTTTGCTTTTTTCCAGTTTTTCCAAGTGGCTATTAACTTCTTTACTATTTTTGGACGTGCAAGGTGTTGTCTCTGTATTTATAGCATGAATACGGTATATAACAAAGTTCCTCATATCCTCAAACTCAATATCCTGCATGAGAGCGTTATTCAGTGTCTTCATGCAAGCGAGCTTCACTGCCTAATTGTATGTCGAGCTCCTGAAGAACACTGAGGAATTTTTCAATCGCTAAACTCTCATAGATATCATCCTTCACCAAAGGGTAAGCTTTCCTCTTTAGCTAAATTCTTGGAGAGTTTCATTGCAACTTTTAATCCTTTTTTTCAATTGAAAATGATATTGTTCCTCCAGGTTTTGATGGACAAATCTTATCTTCAGGTATTTGATGATGCCTATTCTCTCGGTCACTGGAACCATCTGCACCACTTTTAGATCATCTCCACGTAACATCAAACATAACATGGAGACCTAGTTTGCTGATGATTATCTATTAATCAAAGCACCTTCATAAACAGGATTTTTAGCTCTTCTAAGGCATCTTCCCATCGAATGTCAGAACATCACTCTGTCCAGTAACCATAACCATAGGCTCTAAAGTACCTCTGTTGTAGACCTCCTTGCAAGGCATATTGGCGATAGAGGCTTAGTCTCAGGTGTTGTCAAGTATTCTTCCAAACCATGTAGGCGTTTCTACATTCAAAATTCTAAACTGGGAGCTAAACCAGAGACCCACAGAAACTAGGAGCTAGTTTATCCTGTAATTCACTGTAACTGGTATCGAATTTACTCTATAATTCACTAACTTCATCCTCAATCTCAATCTATCTTCCAAACAACTCATTTTACTTTCTAAATTTTTAAAATAATCCTCTAACATATCTGTTATTTTTTTCTCAGCAGTTTAGTTTCTATTAATTTATATTTTACAGCAGTTGTATTATCCATTAAAATGTTTTTGAAATAGTTGAATTTTCTATTAATTTATTCTCTGAAACATATTACACTTCCATTAATTTATCTTCTAAAGACATTGAAATTTAGGTCAATTTTTTTATCAGATCTTTCTTTAGATTCTCTAGTATCTTACCCAATTCATTGCTGCCGCAACCTGTGTCAAATCGTAAACTCTTCAGATCTTCTCCTGCACCCACTAAAATATCTCAGATCCGCTGCTGTAGCATAGCCTGACTACCACTAATCTTCAGCTCAATCTCTTCGAGTTCCTGTTTTAATTCTATCATTTTGAGATAACTTAAATTCATCCTTTTTATAACCATCTTCCTTTGTTAATTACTTATTGCCTTATACTATTTCTGGCACTAGTTGTTACGTTCTTATGGGGCGTTCAATTAATTATAAGGCAATTTTACACTAAAGAACTACAGTAGAATCTTGATAATCCAAGGTAGATGGGACCGAAACCCCCTCGGATTACCAAAAACTCAGATTACACGGAAATACGTTCCTGAACGTTATAAAAAACAGAAACTTTATGAACCTTAATACTATAATTTAAAATGTAATAAATAAGTTTATAGAACATTATATGAAAATTTCTTGGAAGCCTGACTCATTTCTTTAGCATACCGTATAGCTATAAACATTTCTTGGAAGCCCAATTCATTTCCTTTGCATGCCGTATTGATATAAACATTTCTTGGAAGCCCCACTCATTTCCTTTGCATGCCGCATTGATATAAACATTTTTTGGAAGTTGGACTCATTTCTTTTGCATATCGTATGACTATAAACATTTCTTGGAAGCCCAAATCATTATTTTCTTTCAAAATGATAAAATAGGTCCAAACAGCATTAGGCTCGAATTTAACAGAAGTTTGAAATATCGCGACTCGGATTGTCAAGACTCTACTGCACTTATTAATTGATATACTTTAACGGTTACTTTTATTTACACACTTAGGATTTATAAAAGCGCCCAAACATTGTTTTAATTAGTTCTAATAATACCTCCGAGATCGCTAATACTCTATTTACACACACTATTATCACTCTGTCACTAAAGCTTTTGCTCTTCTCACTACATTATTAACACTCACCCCTCCCCCACGCTTAACAAATCCTTTATGTATTGACTTGTTGCTTCTAGTCATTTCTAGCAGCTTCACACCTTAGAAAGTTCTAGACTTAACAAGAATGGTATGGGCGTTGTGTTTGTTTAATTTAACCATAATAGGACTTGTAAAGTTGTCAAGCTATGTGTCATAAATTAGTGGTGGACCTTGATCATTACAATATTTAGTCAAGTTACAATTTCAATTTACTATGTTTGTAAATTAATAGAATTATAGAGGTATACATAAATAACTTTAAATCTTAAGTATGTTCTAAACATCATTTTAATAAAAGAAATTATAAAAAACTCTTAATTATTTTAGGTAAACTTGTTGAAATAGTTAATGAATCATGAAAAACTGAAACTAAGTGAAAACATTCATCATAACAACTGCGCCAATCTATCTACTATTTGTCTATTATTAGGTTTTAATGCATAAATAGCAGAACGTATGAATAGTAAGCTTTGAATGTATGAAATTAAAGTTTTTGTAAGAACCATAAGTCTAATTATTTGAATAGATTAAATAACTAACCAAAATATAGTGTCCAATATTTCTAATTGCAAACTTGCCACTCTGTAATGACATGATGTTGGGCGAAGCGAAGGCAGAACTGATAAACTGTGTAACGCCCATGAGCTGTCCACACAGAGAGAGCCTTTGCTGCTCGCTGACCCAACTTGGATAGAAGTAAACAACAGCACTGTTGGGGTCATCTTCTTCTCTTTGGCAGCGTTCAGTGTCATAAAGAAAAACTATCAGTAATTCCCTGAAAAGAATTACAATTTTTGAAAATTACAAGAAATTAGTAAAAATGTTTTCAAAAAAAGTATAATAATTCAGCATGAAGCGAGAAGCTTCATCGCTCAAATATGATGCATCTCTATCCCTGATAACTAAATTATAGTAATTGTAAAATTATTGCCAATAAAGATAAGATACTGGCCTATAGTTATGTTATATTGATAATGGATGATATTGACATCATAAATAATGCATTGAATCTAAGTGCTAGTCGCTCTCGTATTGTTTTTAGGACCTGAGACCCCTATATTTAGAAAGTCATATGGATGTATAATTACACTAACTTATATGACGTATTATTCTTACACTATATTATCAGTTCTATGTACAAATATTTACAATCACACTCATAGATCTATGACACTGTAACATACTTTTGTCAAAACACTTTTGAAGGCAAACTCCTAAATTGATTTGGGCTAAACATGAATGTGGCTCGTGTTGTCTTGAATTTGCAAATAAAACATACTAAAAACACCAAAGCAATAAAAAAGAGCATTAGAAAGTGATGAGTAAAGTTGAAAATGCTCACAAAAATCAACTGAAACAACACTTAAGAATAATGAAAATCTAGCACTACATGGTGACAATAAATACAAATCGCTCATATACTGAAGGTTATGTTTTTCATTACACTATGGATCAGGATCAATGCAGATGTTTCTATTGCTAAATGTCGACTCATACAGCATGCCAATATGTTAACTCCTATAACTTGATAATTCCTGCAAAATAGAATCATTATTGTGAAAATAGTTTTATTGGATTGTAAGTAAATTCCTCTCTGCCTTATCTGTCCAAAACCAAATGATTATCACATTGCTTCTCACCCTCTCCTTAACATAAAAACATTCATTAATTTTCAAAACAGTATTTTTAATTAACAAATTACTTAATTCAAAATCCATTAGGATGATAAAACATTTGTATTCTTGATATCAACCATGAATTTTCTACTGATCCCGACAAAATGTCAGTGCTTCTAATATATTTACTTTGAATTTTTTGTCTTTGTTCACTGAACACAACACATGGTTTTATTCATTAAATATCTATCTCTTTGTCCCCACTTATATAATAAAGTGGTCAGAGTCATCCATTGAAATTCACTAGAATTACATAACAGATTAAGCGGAACAATGACATGAAATAATAGCAACGACTCTGGCTAGGGCGCTTCAGGAGTTTCAACGAGAAGCGAGGAAATGCGGACTTCAGATTAACAAAAAGGATACACAAAATAATGCAAGAAGCAGAAGAGTCGCCAACTGACTGCACTTGGTGGGGAAGATTAGTGAGAGAGTCCCAGTCCCTTAGCTAGGAAGTCATAAATTTAATAGCTATATCATAAGCTAACTCATCTCAAAAAATGGTGTAAAATAAATGTTCTAAAAAGTTCATACTTGAAATAACTAATCATCTTACATATCAAGAAAAAAGGACCACATTTGAACACACTAAAACAATATGAAATTTACACACACAATATAAATATATTAAACAAAAAAAGCCAATACAAATCACACATACTCTTTGATACTATCGAAAACCTGCCTTTAAAATCGTCACAGGTTAACCTAACAACTCCAAGCAGAAGACACTGACGAAGATCATCATGGAGCAATCAAAAATGTTTTGTCTGAGTAAGTTTTTATAAATTTACAAAATTTAAAGTTCCGATAGTCAAAAACTAATGTAAAAGGATGAATTAAGTTTCTCCGAACATATTGGAATACAAAACTCAAGATGTAAAATAACTGTCTGCCATTTCATGTATTAAAATAGAGATTTTAATATGAAAGTAGAAGAGGTTGACAAAGATATATTTTGTAAAAACTACTTATTTTGATAGATAGTAAAATATAAGGTAATACTTGATCAAATGGTATCCAACTTTGATTTTTCACACACGAGCTACACAATAAACAGGTGATTGCAAAAGACAAATACTGCTTAAAATGTTACATAAATGATTACATTGAAAATATAATCACATTTTACAGACATAATCTTGTAAAAAAGAATTCTTTGTGTACAACGACGCCGTATTACATTAAATTAATATAAAACCTATATTAAAATACATCTCATTATGATGGATATGGTTATTAAAAAAATAAAGGATATGAATGGAAATTTGAAGTATTTGTTTTATTTTAAAACACGGACTCCATTGCTGGACATATATGAATAAACATTCAGTTTATACAATATTAAAGTGTCAAGACAGCAATGGTCTGTCAACTATTTTGGATACGCTTATATTGTTTTATGTATTTCAGTTTTATAGTTAGTAGAAATAAAAATACCCAAATTTAATATTATATAGTAATATACTTAGAATTAATTTAGTAACACGAAAGAAACATTTAGTTTATACTGTTTTGTATGTGTTGCTACATTGAAATTATCTTTCAGATTTTGGAAATTTTAAGCAGTACAGTATTTATGTTTTACAACAGCTAAAATCACCAATTTCATGTTTACAACATATGGGAAAATGAACAAAATAAAAAGTTGGATTCCAATTGGTCAAGAATTATCATGAAAATGATAGAAAATTATTCATGTTTTCCACTTTATATTTTAAAGAGATTTTAATACAAGAGTATAACAATTTATTACATGACAAAGATATACTATATTTTGTAATATAAAGTCTCCTCATTATAAAATCTCTTATTAAAAATGAGATTTTAACACAAGATAGAACAGGTTATTTTATAATAAAGATATACCGTATTTTGTAAAAATTACTTAATTTGGGAAATAAAATCTAAAATATTTAAAATTAAATAATGTTAAGTTGGTTTTTAATGCAGTATACAATAGCATTTTAAAAAGATTGTTCACTAAATACTCCATCTTAACCTATTGTGGACTAAAATTATACACTTATTGGTTCTTAATTGAACATATATACTTACACGCCAATAATACACACGTCAAAATAAAAATTAAGTTATAAGGAATCTTTAGTGAAAAATAATTAAATCCATTCCTATAATACAGAGGAAAAATACATCAATGAAAATAAAACCAACTTGTGTTATATTTGTATCTAAAAGTTTGTTTTCTATTCTATCCATCTAATTATTTCTAGTCTAGTAATCTTTTACGTTAGGTTTGATTGCTACAGGTTCGGAATCACACATTATTTGTATCTATGGTAATATTATTTATGTAATTTCAATGGACATTCATTAAATATTTTATGACTATATGGTTAGTGTAAAAACAAAATTATTTTTTTCAGTCTTTAAAAGTGGAAACGAGAAATTGGTTACCTATAGTCAAACTAGTGAAGTTTATTAGCCGTTAAAGATACAATTAAAAAAAGTTATTTTGTCAAAGTGGTTATTTTTGTTCAAATAAAACTTGCTATTGATTTTAGAATAAATATTATTGTAACCTTAAAAACATAATGCCTTAAAGAAGTATGACTGTAGATTCAGCATTATGATTGATAAACAAAACGTTAAGAAGTTCAAGATTTAAAGGGAAAGTTTTACCTACAGTAAGTTAACCTAAGCCAAAAACATGCTAACGGAAATTTTGAAAATTCTATAATCTATCCTAAAACTAATTAATATTATATAATATTTGTGCCTTTAAAACATAACCACTATAAATTAATATGGAAACACAACACAACACACATGCTTCATACTTTGCCATTGGAAATCTATTAAGTCTACGTAAATAAATTTCTACGTTGTGAAAACTATTTCAGAAAGTCTGTAAACAATAAACAAAAGTGAGGCACAAAGCTCATGTTTACTTTGGTTGCTCTAGTTAGTTACATAACGCACTCGGCGTCACTGTTCACATTGCCTTCCGTCTTCTGCTGCTCGTGACAGCACTGCCTTCTAAATAATATTCAATCTGGAAGAACGAGCTTAGTAACCATAACTTTAATACTATATCGCTATCTAATCCTGTGTAATTAATGATCTTTTAGTTATGTAACATAAGGTAATACTTTGAAAAACTTACGTCAACTCAAAGTTTTTCCTGTGTATATGTGTAGGGGCGATCGCCCCCCCCCCAACCCTCAAGAACGTTGGATTAAAAATCGACAATATATTATTAAATTAGGACTTTCTATTAAATTAGACTTTTAAGTTAATTCGTCTTTTATTGTAAATAATAAATAAAATTTTAATTTTTAATTTGAAAATGTGACGCGTTCTCTCGGCATACCCTCGTAAGCGTCTAAACGTTTTAACAACAGATAGCGCTAGTGAAGCTTAGTCTCGAAATATGATTTTCAATACGTAATTTTGCAAGCGTAATATTCGCAGTTGACTCCGGAATTGTTCGTGTTGGAAGAATAACTACTTATATTAATTAATAAAATGAAAACTAATTAAAGTAATGCATCGAATTTAAAAAACAATAATAAATAAAAAAAAACTCAGAGAGCTGTTGCCGTCAGTCTAGTTTGCAATTTATTGTTTTCTAGATTGTAATTTTGTAATAGGAGCCTCTAATGATGATTGTGACATGGACATCGAAATGTACTTGAGGGTTCAATCTTAGGTAACTTGTATTATTAGTTGTATTTGTGGTATCTTCATTTGTAATAGTTTTATTGTAATATATTGTACCACTGTGCTCTTGATATTGTACACCTTAAATATAGTTTTTCTGTTTAAGACTTAACGATAGGGCTATACATAATATTAGTATATTTAATATACGTGTACAACGTCTGTAAAGACTTTAACGATTACGTTGGCAATGGCTGCATATTTGACAAGACTTCCGAAGAGCGCCTAAATGTAGGCTACCAGCTAGGGTTAGTACGCAGGAGAGAATCGCTATTACAGAGGACGGTGTTTCAAAATAGTCTCAATATTTCTTAATAAAATTGTAGTTTGTAAAAACTAAAATATACATTGCTTTTATACTTTTTGCAGGCCTCTAATCTGATTTTCTAAATAAATTCCACCCATACATTTATTTAAATTTAATATTCATTGAATATTCTTTAAATTTGTATTGTACTTAAATCAGGAAAAATTTATTCATTGACTTTATCAACTTGTGTCTACTTTAGTGGCATAAAGTTATATTTCTTATGAGCTTGGTTTTTAGAGTATAAATTGGCTATCAGTCCTGAAGGAATGTCCAAATGGCTCCCAGCTTTCCGGCCCTCTCCAGAAGGAGTTTCTGGTAAAGTTACTAAACTAACATAAAGTCAAATATTTCTCATACAATTCTAACTAACCAAATTTCTATTGTTTTAAAAAAAATATATTTATAAAGGAAATAAGTTTATATTGTTCCTTGCGATGCTACCGTTCCTCTTCGTCACACAGGTCTTGTGTTACAGCCTACAAAAATAAACGTGCTTTCTTTATAAATTGTTTTTAAGAAACCCCATTTTTCAAGATTCGTCCCACGCCCCATGCCAACCACGCTATTTAAAGACAACTCTCCTACCTCCTACCCCATGCTAAGAGACATCAAAAAGAAAAACATTGGACTAGTTACTTAAATGCAGTTGATAATATTAGTAGGAAGTGTATCTGAAAACAATTGTATTTTCTGTCCGCACACCACTGTGTGTATCAACAACTTTAAAATGTTAGGTCAAGTTTTAGAACCTAAAGTTCTACAATAGCTGCCTTTCTCATTGCCGACGAAGGGTTAAATGCAGGAATGTAGCGTAGTAGGGTCAGCAGGGCGGGGAATTTGAAAGCTTACAGTTGCAACCCTAGTTCAAGGAAGCTCTCTACCACTGTGCAATAACAACGCATGGGAGCCATTAGGGATGTTAATATTATTACTGTATTTGCTTTTTAGTAAAAGTTTCAATTATTAATTTCGATATAGTATTTATAGAGTTCGACTTTTATCAAACTAAATGTGATCATTATTCTGTTAATAATTGTTAATAAATAGTGTTTTAATTTTCACTGATTTTTTTAACGTCAACTGTTTTGAAATCACCGTGTATTCATCAGATTGTATCAGTCCTGAGTTTCATAAGCGGATACTTCTTTGTCCAATATATATTTCATCACAAAAGCCACATAAGAGCTTATGAATGCCTGATTTTTAAGATTAACACGATCTGATGAAGACACATTGATGCTGAAACCGAGTCATTGTTGTCCAATATATATTTTATCACAAAAGCCCCATGAAAGCTTGTGAATGCCTGATTTCTAAGATTAACAAGATCTGATGAAGACACATTGATGCTGAAACAGCGTCATTGTTTGTCCAATATTTATATTATCACAAAAGAAACATGAAAGCTTGTGCATGCCTGATTTCTAAGATTAATACGACCTGATGAAGACACATTGATGCTGAAACAGCGTCATTGTTTATCCATTATATATTTTATCACGAAAGCTACATGAAAGCTTGTGCACGCCTGATATCTGAGATTAATACGACCTGACGAAGACACATTGATACTGAAACAGCATTATTGTTTGTCCAATATTTATATTAACACAAAAGAGACATGAAAACTTGTGCATGCCTGATTTCTGAGATGAATACGATCTGATGAAGACATGCTGATGCTGAAACAGCGCCATTAAAAAAATATAAATTATTTAGAGAAAATTAAACATATTGTTTAATGCTATAACTGTAAAATGAATTTTCACAAAGTAAAAGTCTAAAATATTAATTTTCTGTTAATAAGAGATAAAATAAATCGCAAAGCCGTTCAAAGATTTCGTTTACTAAATGGATGTTTCTCGTAATTTTACAAATAGTGTGCTTTATTTCGTCGTTTAATCCCTTTTTTGCTTTATAACTTTGTATTCTTATATATTTTTATATATCTAGGTTTTCATCTATATCTGGTCGGTTATAATGAAGTTACACATTATTTTACCTTCCGTTAGGGTTTATTTCCTTCAAGAGGATGTTTTTACGTATTTAAAGCTCGTGAATTTGTCCTCTGGCTCATAGTTTTACAGCAATTAATTAGATGACTTGCTCAGTTATAGTGTGAAATTTCATATGTTTATTTTTTGGAATCTTTTTAAGGGGGGGCGATACAGTTTTGGCATCGAAGCTTCCTTCCGGCCCGGTTGCTCTTGAATATATATATATATTTCAAATAATCATAATTTTCAGCGAAAATTAAGAAGTTAACTTGCGATTTACGCCTACAATGAGATTGACACAATTTTCATAACACCTCTGTATTGAGTGTTGCATAAAAGCAGGCGATATCTGATGTCTGATGTTTGTTTATAGTAACTTGATGGAAAAGGAACTAATAATAAAATTAGCTGTCTTTGATATCAATGGCCCGTAACAGCTTGGTATTCATTTAAAGGAATTTCAGGAAATTGTTTATGAAGCAATCGATTGTAGTGCAAATAAAAGGCTATTTAAAACCGATAGCTATTATTCTATTATGTTCTGTCTTTTGTTATTTTTGAAATTTCCTTAATCTTAGCAAGTATGTTAAGGACATGTTTAAGAAGGATGAAATCAAGTAATTACATCTCGCTGTGTGGAAATACTGCATCGCAGCTTTTATACTCTTCTGATCGCTCACCAGTGACGTATTAGGCTATGCAGCTCGGTGTATATTTAGCCCCTCCAAAGCCCTCGACTTATCCAGCGCTGCAACGAGCCTCCATTCCTCGCCAGTCTCTCAGCAGAGTTCCATGAAGGAGTCTTATCTTGCCTCTTCGATGGACGTCCTCTCCCTAATCTTGTTGCTTTGGGTCACCATTGCTGTCGTAATTGTGGCCTATTTGTACAGGTTAGTGGCGATTTTTTTAAATAATTTTAAGAATAATATTTACAAATTTTTAACGTTGCATTGAACGGAAATATTTCTAATAGAAACTTTTCACGCCATATGTAGTTTTCTGCATTCTTTATTTTATTTGGACACGTAATTGTCTCTAAATAAAAAATTGCTTTCAGACGGCCCTAAAATATGTTTTTTATTTAAAGGGTACAGAATAGGACGTTTAAATTTAAATTGTGGTATTTGTACTTAGTAAAGTAAAACTTTTTTTTACCGGAAGTTATGAAATCTGTTCTTTTTTATGAAAAAAATATTCAATTAATATACACTTATTTGCTACATAGTGATTATCCGCGGGCATTTCTTTTGACTATAAAAATTTTATTTGTTTAAAAACTAATTTTTGTTTGATTGTAATGTAACATTATTTTAAGTTTTGCAGTTATACATAAAAATAAATACATAAATGAGCAATTAGCCTTAGCTGAGTGTTATTGTTAATCTTTCTCCAGCTGAAATTTATTTCTCCGTATTTCTCGCCAACTGTTTTTTTCTTGATGTTCTAAAATACATTACTTAAAAGGTAGTCGTAACTGCTAATGCTCATACGAAAATAATTTTAAAAATTGGTATGGGTAATTTCGCGAATTTTGCACAGCAATATATTAACTTTGCCTCGCACGAATAACGTTATAGAGGTGTAGGCCTACACGGAATTGTCTTTTTTGTAACGTTTTTGTAGTTTATATCATAAAATATAGACAATCTTCCACTGACGATGGCATAACTGACAGCTAAACTAGCAACTTCATATGAACAATCGTGTAAACAGACTATCAACTCGTCTAATAGCAACTCAAGTTTACGTTGCGTTGCGATCACCAGTTGCTTTCTATATGTCCGCAGACTAAGAGACAAGTTAGTGTTTGTGTACGTGAACATGAGAATAATAGTAAAAAGGATAAACCCTCTTCCTGGCGTGTTTCCTTTGTACTTATTGAAAGCTTTGGACATAAATTTGATTTTGAAAATTTCATTATACTGAATAATGAGCCCAACTGGAAGAAGAGGAGTTATTCTGAGCTATCCATTATAACTTACAGAAGAATGTTATCAATATTAAAAATAATTTTGATAAATTATGTAGTATGTATAAGCCATTGTTGTGTAAGTTAAAAGCATCAAAAAATTAGTTAATGATCTCCTCTTTTGTTGTTTTATGGTTTTATGTATGGTTATTTTGTTTGGGTGTTTTTTATATTGTTGTTCTCTCAGTTTTGTTGCTGTTTTTAATTATATTTTAGATGAATTATGACTTTCACAATGTAGGTGGGTATACTTTATTGAGTTTCGTGACTAAAATTGCAGACAATTGTTTAAAGTTTAAACAAATTTTTGTTGTGAGTGTACTTGTATTTTTAATGCTCATTTATAGTGTAACGTAAAACTTGTGTTTAGGCTTGATAAGGTCAACAAATTAGCTGCCGAAATGTCGAACTAAATAAATAAACCGCTGACTCGATATTCAACCTGCTTGTCATGTGTTCGATAATTATCTCGAGTGCTTAAATAAACATTAACAAAAAATTACTGAATACAATTTTTCAGGCTAGTGTACCGTGGTATTCAACGATAGGGCTAAAAAATTAAAGCCTTTTTGAGGTTATTTTAATTAACAGAAGTGACGTTTACGTGGAGCACTGCGTGATATTACCGTTATAAGCGGGTCCGGTTAAATAGGGCCCGTTATAGTGAGGTTTTATTATAATTACAATCCTTATTTTATAAAGGCAAACTAATTACTAACCATTCTATCCGTTCCTTAGAAATAACAAAGGGCCCAAAAACAGCCGAGATATGACAAGTTAAACTTAAAATTTTACTAAATTTAGAAAATATAAAAAATGACAACTTTCGTTATTTTAAATATGTTCCGATGGAGTAATTTGCGATAACTTTATACAGAAAAATTCTCAAGTAATATACTTTCGATTAAAATTAGTTTGATTCGGTACTGACGACCTTGCCACTTCGACGCTAAAATCGGGGGTGAGCTGCACGCCTACTTGATGCAACCTGAGCAAACATAGATTTTCTACATGTTTACATATTTAACTTTAAAATATATTATTAACCAGAACAAAGTAATTTTAAATGTCGCAAAATAAGTATTTAAAATTTGAAAGAATAATAATGGACTACCACCCTCAATAGATTCTGTATAAATTCAAAGTTTCTTAATAAAACACTTTAGAGCATCACATACTTTTGCACTAAAGTACAGTTCGTATTATGTTCCAGTTTTGATTAATTTTATTCAGAATTGTGTGTAGAATTTTAAAATATCAATGTTTAATTTAAAATTCAAATAAAATATTTTGAAATAGTTTGTCATCGACTTACCTGGCGGCCGGGTAGCGAGGATGAATCAAACTCCGAAAAGTTTAAAAAAGTTGTTTTCTAATAAAACGACTGGAACAAAATATTAAAATCAAATCCGATTTAGGTGGAAAAAGAAACAGATTACTATTTCCAATTCATCACATTATTAGTCGGCTCAATTTGTTTAACATTGCAAAGAAGTTCTGTGTTTACACAAGTCCCCAGTAGAATGCGGTGTTCTCATTTCATTAAGGTCCATTGTTGCAGACAAATGAAGTAACAAAACAGCTGATTAACACTAAATGCATGTTTAGCCGCTTTTCGACACTTTTAGTCAATACTGAAATGTACAATAAACTTTTGAAATCTTTTCTCCTCCCATTTTTCTCTTCTCCCTTCTCTGCCTCTGACTTAGTAAAAATACATTGTTAGGCTGTGCATTTTACGTACAGTATATTCACAAACGAATTTATTTTCTTACTTTTATTAAATTTGTTTTTTCAAATGTTCAATGAATCTTTTAACAAAATCTTAAACGAACTGTAAACTTTAAAAATTCACTCATAATATTTTTATACTACCTTAAAGCGAACGTACAGTATGTCTACTTACACCCAAGAGTAGGAAAAGATTGTGAGAAGAGTTAAAGTGAAGACCCTGATAAGAGGAGATTGAATTATGTGAGCAATCGCTAATCTAAAGTAAAAGGGCGTGTCTACCGGTCATCCTGGGTATGGGTATGGAAAGTAGGGATTTTGTAAGACTAAGGGAAAATATCCTCTTGTACTAGGAATAGGGGAAAATTGTGCCATCGTAAGCGGGAAAAGTTGATCTTAAGTAGACATGATTTCGACCGGATGAAAAAAAGTTTCTACTGAATAACTGGGTCGTATCTATGCTACATGCGAGGAAAAGGGTGTCTACCCTCTACTGGAGGCGAAGAAAGATGGCCACCCATTACCCGAGGTGAAGATAAGTGTCTACCTACTAGGATACGTGGGAACGGAAGTTATTTATGCACTACCTGAGGTGAGGAGACGTGTCTACTCACTATCTGGGTTGGCGGAAGGTGTTACACACATGCCTACAACCCCGTCCGAGTCTCTGTGTCGGTTTGGCGATGTCCAGAGTAGCAATCTGTGATGCACGATCTCTGACGTCTCTGACATATTGCGCTATCGCTGAGGTTGAAGTGTACGAGATGGGCCTGTGTAACGATGTGACCGATTCGAGCTAGGGGTGGTGATTTGTCACTGATATTCGCATGTCGCTGGTGGTACCAGTGACAAAACATGGAAAATGCCAGTTTAAGTGGCAATTGATCTATCGGAAGTTGTCTCTGTTGTAATTGGGCAAAACGTCACCGTCGCTGGCTGAAAAGCTACAGATATTTTAGCGCGGCTGTCATTGGTTGGTTTGTCGCTGTCACAGGCTCTGCTCCTACCACTCGGCTCACGACGTCAATCATCCTGCACTGTCGTTGGCTGCAGGGAGGGGGGTTGTCTCTTGTGATTGGGCAAAATGTCGCAGTCACTGGCCGAAAAGTTACTGATATTTTACCATGGCTGTTATTGGTTGATTTTAGTGACTGGCTCTACTCATTTACGTCGTGTGTGGGTGGACGATTTGAGTCAGGTTTCACAACAGTGACGGTGTTGCGTACAGTAGACGCTATTTCGCACTCGGTAGTTTGTTCTTAGTTTCTTAGCAGTTTATTTTTTAAAAAAATGGGTCTTCCAAAATAGAAAAAAGGGAGGTGTGGAATCATTTCACCAGTGTGGTATACCTGCCTGTTTTTGGCACATACAGAGCTGACTTAGTATCCCTTGTCACAGGTACTTGAGTCACTGGTAAAAGTCACTGATCCAAGCCTGGCGCTGTCACTAAAATCACCGATCCGTTAAAGTCACTGGATCGACCATCTCTAGTGAGGATGAGAGTCTACCCAATACTCGGGGAGAATATATGCATCTACTCAATATTATGGGAGAAGAGAGGGGCTTACTCACAACCCATGGAGAAGAGAGGCGCCTACTCATCTGGAGAAGAGAGGCACCTCCTCACAACCCATGAAGAAGAGAGGCGCCTCCTCACAACCCATGGAGCAGAGAGACTCTTACTCACAACCCATGGAGAAGAGAGGCGCCTACTCACAACTCATGGAGAAGAGACGCGCCTCCTCAACAAACCATAGAGAAGAGAGACTCCTACTCACAACCCATGGAGAAGAGGCGCCTCCTCACAACCCATGGAGAAGAGAGGTGCCTACTCACAACTTATGGAGAAGAGAGACGCCTCCTCACAACCCATGAAGAAAGAAGAGTGGCTCCTACTCACAACCCATGGAGAAGAGAGGCGCTTACTCACAACCCATGGAGAAGAGTGGTGCCTACTCACAAAACATGGAGAAGAGAGGTGTCTACTCACAACCCATGGAGAAGAGAGGCGCTTACTCACAACCCATGGAGAAGAGAGGCGCCTACTCACAATCCATCTAACAGAGAGAGGCCTACTCACAACCCATTGAGAAGAGAGGCGCTTACTCACAACCCATGGAGAAGAGAGGCGCCTACTCACAACCCATCTAACAGAGAGTGGCCTACTCACAACCCATGGAGAAGAGAGGGGCTTACTCACAACCCATTAAGAAGAGAGGGGCCTACACACAACTCATAGAGAGTTATCTACTCTTTAAGACGTCATTATTAAATTTTTCCATATTTACTAAAACTAACTTTGTACTTAATAGAACGTCATTATCAATTGAATACTTTACAATACTTTAAATGAATCTGCTTTTAATGAGTATAAAAATAATAAAGCATCAATAGCTTTGAAATTAACACGAAAGTGATTGGGAAATATTATTCTTACATGAATCGAGGTTTTGTTTCCTTAGAAAGAGCACAATTCGTCAGTGGATTCTTTTGGAATACATATTGACCCCACACTGTTAAAGAATTGGTGCCTCACGCTGCTGCCTACGCCCTAGGTGCCTTCGTGGCCATGGAAATTCCTCTGTAAGAAGTCACGCGGCAAATATAGAGTTTGCACGCCTACTCAGCGATGCACGACGACATCCAGTTTGTGTTTCCTTTTGGGCTATTTTATGGCTATCACTCCTCTCTTGAATGAAGTTGTTGTATGAAGAGGAATCAAAGAATTTATTGGCTTTAAGGTTTGGGAAAATTTAAAAAGTAACTCCAATTTCGTTTGTTGTAATATCGGAGAAGTATCAATGGACATGAGATGGTTATATATAACCTCTTGTTTTACATAGGTTGTAAAAAAAGTTTTTTTAAATGTGAATGGAATTGTTTTTGAAAACGGTGAAACTTTAATGCCATAACTAATTTGCCATTTGACGGTTATATAGACACTGAACACTAAATACAATTTGATTTCCAGCTCAATTATCCTGTAGCACAATAAAAATGACACTTTGTAGTAATATTGAGTAGTGATATTATTTTAAGGTTATAACTGTAGGTTATAATTAATTCAAGGTCAATGGTTTAAAAGCATTTTTTGAGAAAAGTCTAAGTATTTTAACTTCTGTTCGACAAAATGAATTTAATTATTTCAATTATTGGAACTTTATATTTGTCTGTTTAGAACAGAAAAACTTGAAAACCTTTATTAGAAATATTTTCAAAGGCAACCCACAAGATATAACAATGAAGGATAGCCTATGAAGGAGGGTCTATTGAGGGTAGCTGTATAAAAGATATCCTAGAACGGGTCTATGAAGTGTAGCTAAGAAATATAGCCAATGAAAGATGTTCTATTGAGGGTAGCTGTATGAAAGACGGCCTATGAATGAGTTTATGACATGCATCTATGAAATGCGTACGTGAAGTGTAGCTATTCTACGGAGTGCAGTTGTGAAGGATGGGCTACTAAGGATAGCTGTGAAGGATAAGCTATAAAGGAGTCTATGAAGTGCTTTTATGATGAACAGTTTATTAAGGTTAGTTCATGAAGGAGAACTATGAAAGTTATTCTATGAAAAACAGTCTATTAAAGAGGATCTACGAAGTGCAGATGTGAAGGATGGGCTACTAAGGGTAGCTATGAAGGATAAGCTATAAAGGAGTCTATGAAGTGCTTTTATGATGAACAGTTTATTAAGGTTAGTTCATGAAGGAGAACTATGAAAGTTATTCTATGAAGAACAGTCTATTAAAGAGAATCTACGAAGTGCAGATGTGAAGGATGGGCTACTAAGGGTAGCTATGAAGGATAAGCTATAAAGGAGTCTATGAAGTGCTTTTATGATGGATAGTCTATTAAAATTAGTTCATGAAGGAGAGCCATGAAAGATATTTTATGAAAAATGGTCTATTAAGGAAACCTTTGAAAGATAGTATATAATGGACAACTATGAGGATAGTCACGAATTATAAAGGATAATCTATGTAGAAAACCTATGAAGGATAGGAAAGGATTGCGAATAATTGATAGGATTCGGATAAAAATCCCTGGCATAAAACAAAAGAGATGATCAAAATCTTCACATGCTTACGACGTTGTACCTGAGGTAGATCTACCGCCTACCGGGTTCACAGGGATGTCTACAGGTAACACCCATTGTAGCAATAAGGGTGGGGAAAGGTTGTTGGAATTTCGGTAGGTTTAAGGAAGCTCATAAAGATCTCTTGTTACTGACAAGAAAGAAACATCGTCCTAGGTAGCACTTTCTTAAGGTAGTTTGCTTGCACCGGGCCTAAAGAGCGAGGCCTCGCCGCTATCTGACATATTTATCTAAGAAATCGCCTAAGCTAATGGCTACGAACATGCTTAAGTTATAGGTCGTCATTTAGTTCTTATTATTTTAAAATACATTTTATCTTGTTAATTGTGCAAAGTTTTTTACGAAAAATATTTTCATTACTAAGTAAATAATTCACTGAATATTCTTACACGTAATAAAATATATACAGAAAATATTAAAGTCTATTAAAGCCTATTGACCGTAACGCTATTTTTAATATATGAGGTAAATCATAGGCGACACATTGCTAAAATAAATTTTAACTTTTTAATAAAATCTATTGTAATAAAACTATCCATTAATCATTCCGTATTTGTTTAGCCAAGTACTAAGGTTAATATTTTACTACGAGATCAGCTGATCAAATGAGCACAGCTGATTAACCTTTCCAAACTATTACAGGGGTCTAAATATGCAACACTCAAATTACATGTAATTTTATATAGATTCAGTATCTTACTATGAGGAAAGTTCGTGTCAGTTATGTGGTATATAAATAGCCCACTCATACAAACATGAGTTAATTTCAGTTTAAAGTTAAACTTTTATGTAAACAAGAAATATATACAGAAATTGTTTAAAGTAAATTCCTACTTGGGCCAAGAGAAATTTTTTTTATTTTAGTTACTTTTTATTAATTCATTACAATTAATATAAATAAAGTAAAATAACAGCTGTTTCACTACATAACCTATAACATAAAATCAACTGTTTAAACATATGTTATCACTTATTTAAAGCCAAATGGGAATCAATAACTGTATTGCATACCTTATCCCCTTTGTGAAAAGGTTTTCTTCCTTTATAAAACTCAAATTAATTTATTAATAAATTTAATTAATGGATTAATATTCGAAAAACTGTATTAACATCAATTGTTATCCACTACAACTTTAAAAAAAATATATTTGAACTTGAGTGGATGAGTAAGAAGTATTTTATTAACAATTGAAAAATTGAACAAGATATATATATGTATAAAGAGAATGTAAACTAATAGAAGGAATTATAAAACAAAGTAAGAATCATTAATTTTATTAAAATTTAATATTTACTGATTTTAGTTTGTTCAATTATTTTAACGTACGTTTGTAAAATACGCTATCACAAGTTAAGTAATTTGAAAATATTTTATTTATTATGTTTCGATCTGTACTGATGCAAAATAGATATTCTACAAAACAGTTTTTTATAAAATTATAAAAAATTAAAATTATATAAATAAGAAAATTATAGAAATAAATAATATATAAAATTATAGAAAATACGTTCAAGTTATTTATTAAAAATTTACTTTTCGCATCTATCTGAAGTGCTGAATAAATACGGATCGAAACGTAATAAGTATTATATTTTCAATTACTTTGTGACGTCGTGTTTTGCAAATTAATTATATTTTTAAGCGTTATTTAAAATATTTTATTCTTGGTTAGCACGTAACTTGTCGCATTGAACAATGTATTGACCAGTTGCGAAACGCCCAGTATGGTGTAGTTTTACACTTAGGCGAATTGAGGACTAAGTGATTAAACATTATGTTTGTACATAATCTATTATTATAGAGGTATTTAATCTGGTACAGATCCAAGTTCGAGTGGATTATGGAGAAATATCGTGGGAATAACACTCCTTTACATTGGGTCCACACACGTAGCCTCGATGTTTCCTTTCCTTGGTATGCATATAAAGACAGACAAGTAATGAACTGAAATCTAAAGTACCAATGCCAACGAGATACATTCAAGCAAGTTGAAACAATAGCAGAACCAGAAACATTTTTAAGAAGGACATTGACATTCCGGGGAGACTGGGAGCTAACTTAATAATTTAGGCAAATTCTTTTCGAAACGTAAGTGCCATTAACGCTTAAAACTAGACAAAAGACGACAAAATAAATTAACTGTCTTTTTAATTAAAAAAATATAAAGTACTCAATGAACATTAAATTCAATTACATGTAGGGGTGGTTGTTGGCATTTGTTTAGGTAATCATGTCGAAGGCTTGTAAAAAGTATAAAAGCAAACTATAAATGTTTTTTTTATTATTTTTTTTTTAATAAATAAAACCTCTAAACCACAAATAACATTTATTTAAACCTTATGTACATTTCGATTGCCCAGCAATCATCTTCAGAGGTATTTAAAAAATACAACAGTTGTATTTTTTAAATACCTCTGAAGATGATTGCTGGGCAATAGAAATGTACATAAGGTTTAAATAAATGTTATTTGTGGTTTAGAGGTTTTATTTATTTAAAAATAAACATTACGCCACAGTTGCTTCATACAGTTATATAAATGTTTTATTTTTCACTTCATTCTATTTGCTCACACTCTCCTTATAGATGTTGTGCAAATTTTCAGTAGTTAAAAAACACTTTTTATTCATCCACTCAAGTTCAAATACATTTTTTAAAATTGGATGACAATTGATGTTAATACAGTTTTTTTCAAATATTAATTTATTAAATATCGAAATCTTGTTGCTGTTCATGACGAGCTGGTTGTAAATTACAAATTACACTTTTGCTATTACTTGCGACCAGACATTTGTTAACTAAAAGTTGTTAATTGTCAACTTACACTTGGAGGAAACGTTTTCGTCTTACGACTTCTTCAGCCTCGTATTTTTGCCGCTAGGAATGCTGTAGTTGCGCTTCCTCGGTATCATTATTTTGAAAGTTAGAAGTGATGTGATCGAAAAGTATGTGTGATCTGTGCCGTGTTTGTTCATTTAGGATGTCATTTTTATGTGTGTTGCTATGTCTATATATTTCAAACTGTTCTAGTGTTTAATTTATGGCCTTTGTTGCATGTGTGGAGGATGCTCATGTTATTTTCCATACTTTTGCATGAGTGTTTAGTGTCCATGAGGTGATTTGCGAAGGTGGATTCTATAGTAGTCATTCGCAAATCACCTCATGGACACTAAACACTCATGCAAAAGTATGGAAAATAACATGAGCATCCGCCACACATGCAACAAAGGCCATAAATTAAACACTAGAACAGTTTGAAATATATAGACATAGCAACACACATAAAAATGACATCTTAAATGAACAAACACGGCACAGATCACACATACTTTTCGATCACATCACTTCTAACTTTCAAAAAGATGGTACCGAGGAAGCACAACAGCAGCATTCCTACCGGCAAAAATACGATTCTGAAGAAGTCGTAAGACGAAAACGTTTCCTCCAAGTGTAAGTTGACAATTAACAACTTTTAGTTAACAAATGTCTGGTCGCAAGTAATAGCAAAAGCGTAATTAATTTATTAATTAATTAGTTTTAGTTTTATTCCAGAGAAAACTTTCCACAAAACGGGCAAGGTACCAATATTGTTATTTCGTCTCATTTGGCTTAAAATAAGTGATTACATATGATTTCATAAAACAGCTGATTTTATGTTATAGGTTAAGTGGCAGAACAGCTGTTTTAACGCATAGGTTATGTTACTTTATTTATATTAATTGTAATTATTTCATACAAGGTAACTAAAATCAAATTTGTTTTTTGTTGACCTAAGAACAAAAAACAACAGAATTTTTCTAATTGACTTTAATTTTTTTTTATATGACTTGTTATAAACTACAGTTGTAGACACATCGAGTCTACCAGAGTTCTTTAGAAGATCGTTAGACCTATATCTGTCCAGCCGTTATTGTATCATCTCGAAAACTTCTTTTTACATCCGCCAGGTCTTTATTATTTGTTAAATACAAAAATATCCAACCAATGAAAATTTGAGACTTCAAACATTCATTCTCGTGTTTATTTATCACCTTTAATTGCTTTACTAAACATACTGTAAAATATTATTGTTCAATGAGGGTCATGAACTCGAGTGTCACAACATCTGGGCATCTTTATTTCTTCAGTAACCGAAAAAATACCTTGCCCTAAATAGACTAGACTCTTCCCAGTATAGCGTTAGGAGGTTCTAACGCTATAATTGTATAAATCTAACCCTCGTCCATTGTTAGAGGTTCTGGCAATACAGGCCCTACGTCAAGGCAAAGGCATTTAGGGAATTTTATTTCTGTAATATGCGGCCAGTGAGTTACGCGCTGAAGTTCTTTGAGGACATTGAATATGTATTAACAATATTAAAGAAACTGTCAACGCGTTTATATAGAAACTTTCTGAAAGTTATATCTGAATTTATTTATAAGAGTTAGAAATTGATATAAAATTTATACAAAAGAGAACAATTTTAATTATAGTTTCGGCCTATAACAGATTAAAAAGAAACATTATAATCCTTCTGATGGGGAATTTCACCCAGAAATCCTCCTCGTTGTGCCCCTAAGTTGAATTAGAGAGTTTTGTATTACTACCATTAGGGTACGCATGTAGTTTTAAACAATTAATAAAGTAAAGAATTGCTTTAATGAATAATTACTGAAATGAATAATGCTCTAACCTAGTGTGAAACGCGTCTGATGAAAATATCAGTAAGTAGTGCTTTTTGCCAAGTTAATACCAAAAGTGTAACTATAGAAAAACCTCAAGATGTACAACACAAAAACTGTAAGTTTTAAGAAATATAGACTCGACACATTAAGTTTTGGACAACTAGGCCTAATTTGTGTCACACAGATTTCAGCCTAGTAGTTTTTATCTTAACATATTTTTACATAAGTTTCATTGTTAAGGCTGAAACCCACGTATGTGAAACCCACCGGTTAGCCAAGCCACTCCCCCTTACGTCATCACGTAGGCCTTATATCATGCAATGATACATTTCCGATCGTAGCGTGTGTAACAGCTTACCTTTAGTGAAACCCTGCGTTTTATCCCTTAGAAATAATCGAACGTTAATAATTATAAATAACCTTTTTTAAACAAATATTTGTTGACTTCTCTTAGGTAACACCTTTTCATAAATCATCAGCAATCGATTGTAGCTTTGCTAGTTATGACATAATGACTCAGTACCTACTGAGTAATCTAATACTTTATCTAGTACACAACTTCCCATCACTAAATTATTTCTATGTACTGTATATTTATGTATTTATTCAACGCCTAAAGCCTTTATTATATCTGCAGTATATGAAATTCAGTATCTCTTTAAAAATTCAGTATATTATCAAAACCCACAAAAATTGTACAAATTAAAAAAATCCTAATCTTACAACATTAAACAATTGTTATTACTGATACGCTTTCA
>JBAIZL010000001.1:295892318-296149818 GCA_036971475.1 Prosapia bicincta
AGTTTCAAATTACTTAATGTATAAAATTTTGTTTTCTTGCATTCTTGAGAGCAATGTCATTGATAATATCTTCTACATCTAAATCAGGATAGATTTAGATATTTTTATATATAAGACTAATAAAGCAATACAGGCGACGCCGTCTCTGCTTTCTTATCAAATTGATCGAACGACTTGAAAACAAATAAAACACAGATGATTAAAAACTAGTTGGATTCTTTCAAACACATATTATAGTATTGCTAATGATCTGTGCGCACTGAAGATTGCAAAAATTAAAGGAAGGTGCAATAACTTAGTACACAAGACACTTAGTCACTTCTATGTAAGACGCCGAAAACCTTTGAATGTCAGTTTGACAGCGCTGCATAGAAAGAGGAAATGACGTCATAGGCTGAAGTTTTAGTTGCGTGACGTCATCGGTAAAAGAGCACGGCGGTGTTGTAATGTCCTTTTAAATCATGAAAACAGATGGTTAATGGCAACGTTTTGCCGAAGTTTGATTTCTTTCGGACGTTGTTCCAATCATTGATAAAGCAATTAAGGGTATACAGTTGACTTGATGTACCCTGGTAATAAAAGGAGCAAACCTACAGTTTTAAACTTCGTGTCAGTACTTGAAAATGAAAGTTCTTCAAGAAAATCAATGAAGGCAGAAAATCAAATAATTGAAAGATGTTCTATCAGAAACAGAATTTCGGGTCCAATTATTTGTAGGAAGCTTATTTATTCAGAAGCTTAGAAAAAAAATATAAAACTGTAATAAAATATATATTTGCCTCCAATTTGCAACATACTTACAGTAATTAATTAAAACTGACACTTGTTCCGAAAAAACCCAATTAACCGAATTTCTCTTTATCTAAATTTGGTCAAAATTGGTTCGGATAGTTGGAGTTTTAATGTAATTTTATGAAGTTTTGATCACTGTTGATAAATAAATTTCATTTTTTTTGTGTTACAAGTACTTAATTTAATAATACGGACTGAATTCCTTCACAAGTTAACTTGGGAACAGCGTACGTTAACTTGGGAACAAGTAGCTTCCTCGAGGAAGAGGGCGGCGATTAGTGGTAGTGGCAACAGGGGGATTTGGGAGGGAAACCCTGATTACGTTTTCACTCCCTTAATAAATGGTTTGGTATTAAATGTTATTGTAACACATTTAGAAGTATGTTGATAATTATTGCATTATACTTTTCACAAAAAATTAATTTTTTTAAATAAAAAGAAAGCTTAACTCGTAGGATAATCATTACTGAGGGGGCAGATGACCCCTTGTGACTTCTCTAAAATCCCGCCTCTGATAGTAGCTTAAAATGAAAACCTGGTTGAATTTTTCAGCTTTTTCATAGTAATGAAGACATTTGCTAATTCAGTTCTTCTTCTTGTAGTGCTCCATTTGTTTCGGGCAAAGGATATCACAAAAAAAGATTCTTTCCATTTTGTTCCCTTCATTTTCTCGAATATGCAAGCCAGCGCTTTCCATCCCTTCATCCTTGTCCTGGATAGATACCAGCACGTGTTCTTCCTCATTAGATACACACAAAGTATTCAGGTTTGCGCTTGTTTGTTCACCACGAGTACCTTAAGAGCAGCGGTAGGTTCACAGTCGAACGCACGTACTCTTCCATCACGCTCGAAAACGTTATAAATACAAGTAAACCTTTATTGCTGCGTTTTACAAATTTTTAAAATAAACGTAGTCCCACAGAGTAAAGTTCTTATAATCGTGACACCCAAAAAAAGTCCTGCCTTGCAGATGCCCTTCCTACATCCAGCCCCTACCAAAAGCCCTGTTCCCATATTCCTACCCGCAGCCCTTGTCGGTGACAGACGCTGCATAACCTCTGGGAGCAACCAAACCAACTCCTTCTCTGACTGACAGACTTTTGCCTTTTCCCAAACATTACAATATTTGTCTTTGTTGATGCGATTCGGAATAACTCAGTTCTCAAAACTTTAATAGTATTCTCGTACTTTAGTACTAAGTAGTACAAGTAAGATTAAAGTTTTGAGAATGGACTTATTCCGAAACGCGTAAAAAAAATATCGTATTGAATAAATGATAAGTCGGTTGACTATCGACTCAGAAGTTTATTTATTTAGTGCAACGTTTCGGCGTCTAGTCGTTGCCTTTATCAAACCTGTAGTACTATGAAACACGAACTCCTTACATTTAGAGTTCAAATGGGTAATGTGAGGAGCCAAAACATCAAACCCTCTACACTTTACCATAAATGTTTAGCAAAGACGAGTTAGCAGAGCTATAGCTCAAAGAAAATTCAGTGCTCAAGTAATGTTTTGCTTCCACACATTATACTCATTTGATCTCTACATGTAGGGACTTTGTTTTTCATTGCACTACTTGATAAGGGCAACAAATTAGTTGCTGAAACATTGCACTAAATAAATAAACTTTTGACTCGATATTCAACCAGCTTATCATTTATTCAATAGTTTCCTCCAGTACTCAAATACACATGAATGTATCTTAATGTTAGGAAAGGCAGAAAAATGTACTGAGATGTATACAAATATTCCTAACAGAAGTGAAGATGAGTATATGAAGAAATAGGTAATTGTGAGATTCAGCGGCCACCTACGATATTTTGGAAAATTGTTCAAATAGGTCGATATTCACAAGAATTTTTTTAATTGACCTCGGAAAGTTATTTTTTTCAATTTAAATTAGGGTAAAAAATTCATTGCGGAGTCATAAGTTAAGATTGGGTTGAGGAGTGGTAAAAATTAAGGCAAAACGTTGTTTCTCAAATATCTACGCACGTAAGGCATTCGTGACGTCACTGTATCACTCTGCTGCTTATGCATAACTTATTGCCCCGCACTGTGACGTCGCGAAACATTTGTATTACTCCGCGGCCCATTCACAGCACTGAATTTTTTACCCTACTTTAATTTTCCGAGGTCAATAAAAAGATTCTTGTGGATATCATCCTATTTGGTAGTTTTGAACAATTTTTCAAAATATCGTAGGTGGCCGCTAAATCTCACAATTGCCAAGAAATACAAGGTTAAAATGAACATGGCTTGCAATCACATATGGAATTAGATCTATAATGTAAGGTGGACTCTTAATCTTGGTAAACACACTTCCAGTCGAGACTGTACCTCATGAAATAGTCCCAGCCCTCTTTTGTTATAAAAACAAGATACCACTCTACATCCCGGGTAGCGGGTGGACTTGTCTCTTTACACCTGTAAAGAGTAGGTTAGCTAAAAGTACGCTACCTTGCGCATGTAATCCCCGCTATATCGTCCTCTATATGGTTTTATGTCCCTACCTGCGTGTGTACACAGGTGGATCGGCAATGCATGACGCATGACGCATGCGGAGCCGGATATTTCTCCTCAATTGGGCAAAAATCAATAGCAGTGGGGAAAACGGAACTAACTTCGAAGGAGAAGTGACCGCCATCGGCGAAGCGGCCAGAGAGATTCTTCTGTCGGCCAACACCAAGAAGGTAGTTTTCCTCTCGGACTCAACATCCGCGATTCAGACGATCGCCTCCCCAAAGCCACAAGAAGGGAAGGAAATAAACAACTGCCAGAAAACAACACAGATCGCAGAACAATGGGTGCCGGGGCACTGTGACATCAGAGGAAACGAAAAAGCAGATAGTTTGGCCAAGCATGGCTGCTCCATGGCGCAGCCGATACTCCCCCCCTCATACCACAGTGTCTGTCGGAGTATAAACAGCACTATCAGCGACTCCGTGAAACGGGACAGAAAACAAGCTGCTACAGGAAAGCAATGGGAAAAGATCATCCAATCAAGCATACCACTGGATCTTCCGAGAGGAGTAGCCGTGGTTTTGTTTAGGATGACCACTGGACATGACTACCTGCAGAGACACCTGCATCGCATGAAAGTGATAGACACACCAATCTGCCCAATCTGCTCCGACAACGAAGGGACGGCAGAGCAACTTAACACTTGTGACGGCTTGAAGGATATCTTTCACGAGGAGTCCAGGAAAGGACTCGCTACATTATACTGGGAGGCACGGCGTCGGATGGCTGAGAGGCCAAGGACGGGCGTTGGCTGAAGTAAGAAGTAATGTTCCTACGTTATTGGACAATCCTTTCCTTTGTGACAACAATCATACTGGTTAATGAGCTTATTAAAAATACAAGATAAAATTATTTCCCACCTCAGCGGTCAGTTTTAAAGCCTGGTCACTACTAAAGCCTGTTTATCTCGGCAAAGATCCTTAACCAGTCAATGACCAGATTTCATATGCATTATTGTTTATCGCCCCAATAACACTGTCAAGTTAAGGTTGGTGTTCCTGTTACACAACTAGACTGAGGGGGCACGGTTAGGAACACGTGGGATCACCACAATGTTGCGCAACGTTGCATCTGAGACCGTTGCACCGCGTACCATACGGCCTTGTAACCAGCTGAAATGTTGAGGGGCTGCCGCTACACAAACCCAGACGCAGAGCAAAACTTCTAATGCAGGCTATGCTTGCAGGTGAAAAATCGTGTGTGTATCTGTGTGTTTGTGCACGATATATGTATATATATATATATATACATATATATATATTTTTTAAAAACAACATAGGTTATTCAAATACAAGAATATTTATTAATTTATATCCTTATATTATCTTGTATTTGAATAACCTATGTTGTTTTAAATTATTAAACAAGAAAACGTATTATATATATGTATATATATATATATATATATATATATATATATATATATATATATATATATATATATAGAGAGAGAGAGAGAGAGAGAGAGAGAGAGAGAGGCAGAGGCAGTGTATGTGTGAGAGAGAGAGAGAGAGAGACACACACACATTGTGCGTAGGGGAGGGAGGGAGGTAGAGAGAGAGAGAGAGAGAGAGAGAGAGAGAGTGTGTGTGTCTGTGTGCGAGAGAGTGATTTAATCATTGTCGAAATGTAATAGAACAGACAAATTTTCCCAAAAGCATACCAGCAATAGAGATGGCGTAATTTTCTCTTACATTTTCTATTTGTAGCCCGGCTGACAGCACACCAAGGTTAGACGTTGCCCCTTTACAACAGTGTGCCGCAACCTGCATAACAATCATGTCATTTCGAAGACATAGCAAAAGACTGATGCAATACACCTCTAGCATGGTCATTGAGCCCGAAAGCGTCTGCAGCATTGTACAATTGTTGGGAGAGGCTTAAAATATCATTTCGCCTTCCTCAAAGCTGCTGAAAAGTATGACTAAAATGTTGAAGTTTTAACTGAATTTGTAATGAAAATATTCTCCACATCTACAATTAAAATAATAAGTACTGTAAGATCTTTAAAGTAAATACCTATTTATGTATTCCGTAATTTCTTTAAATTTGAAAGCGATTGTCTAGAGCCAATAATTTAATAAAATTGGTTTTCCTTTAAAGGAGAGTAGGCCTAGATTTGATACTTTTCTTCCTGGTTCGACGTACTTTTCTTTACTTTTCCGTCTATCTGTGTAATGCTTATTGTATATCGTATAAACACCAGCTTACTTCATGAATCGAAATAACATAAAATAATAATAGCAATTAAAAACATCTGCTGGGTAAACTCGTCAAGTTATTTACAGAGTGTGCACAAATTATCAACCAAACATCGCCAGATGATTCCACAGAAAATGTTTTTTTAACATTTCTTATAAAGTACAGTCCCACCTTGCTTAGTTTTCTGTATCTATTTGTGTTACAAAAAATATTTTCTAAGTGGCTAAGATAAAATTTTCCACGGATGATAGTCTATTCAAAACCTGTTTCAAAATTTCAAAAAAAGGATTTAGAACGCATAAAAAGGTTTCAAAATTGCAGGTTACAAAATTTACAAAGTGTAATAGCTCAAAAACAGGACATTTAATGAATTAAAGTGTAAGAGTAATAAAAAAATTGTTTATTTTTTAATCGACGTTTTGAGACCAGGTTTATAGCTAAGACTAAAAACATCCCTCCCTCTCTCTCTCTTTCGCGCGTGGTCTCTCTCTCTTTCACATACGTGCGCGCGCGCGCACACACACACACACACAAACAATATATATATATATATATATATTGTAATCCTTGATTGAATTTCCTTTTCTTGTTTTATATAAATAAATATATATATATATATATATATATATATATGTATATATATATATATATATATTTATATAATTAAGTAACAGTTTCATAAACAAGAATTTTTTAAAACTTTCTTCATACATTGAAGCTTTTTGCTGATTGGCAGTATCAGCCTTATAAAAATTTTCTAAGTACGTACCTTATAGTACTATGACTGCATCTGGAATTGAGTCCAGATGAAATCATAGAACTATAAGGTAGTTAAAAATTTTGATAATGCTGATACTACCAATTTGCAAAAGGCTTCAATGTGTTATGAAAGTATTATTTAACCAAACATATATATATATATATATATATATATATATATATATATATATGACTACTTTTAAACAATTGAATTCCTGAACATTTTAAAAAAGGTTTCATTAACAGTACTAACAATTTTATAGTTCAGTGCAGCAGTAGGCCTATTCACTTGGAATACACATTGCTAAAAATAGAGTCTCTGGAATCCAGACATGTCTGGGGCAGAACATCATATCCCTGTGCAAGCAATTGCACATGGCTTGACAATTAGGCCTAATTGCAATTCAAAACTTGCCATTTATATAACGTTTTCCATTTGTTTTAAAATTTGGTAGAATTTTGTTCACAGTCTGATTAGCATAATTTTAAAGGTGAATTGGTTTTATCAGTTACTTAGAAGTTGAAGAAACTTGAAATAAAATAATATCTGGCAATCTATAAAGCCCTCAGGAACATAAGGAAAGCAATGAACTAAATAGCCAACTGGTTTTACACATTTTATAATCTTTATATCAGGTATAGTTAATATCACACTAAACACTAAAAACTTCATTTATTTTGCAAGGATTAATAATAAAGAAAATAATTTATTTATATTAATACAGTAGTCTTGAAAATCCGAGTCTCGATATTTTAAGCTTCTGTATAATTCGAGCCTATTTCTATTTGAGCCTATTTTATCTACATGAAAAAAATAATAAGTCGGGCTTCCAAGAAATATTATATCAATACGTATGCAAAGGAAATGAGTGGGGCTTACGAGAAATGTTATGTCAACACTGCATGCAAAGGAAATGAGTCGGGCTTACACAAAATTTTTATATCAATATGGTATGCCAAGAAAATGAGTCGGGCTTCCAAGAAATGTTCATATAAGGTTCTCCTATTTTTTCTAATGAACAGGAACGTACTTCCGTGTAATCCGAGTTTTCGGTAATCCGAAGGCGTCTCGGTACCACCTACCTTGAATTATCGAGACTCTACAGTACCTATTGATTAGCAGCTAATTACTAAATTAACAATTTTTATTTTTTGGAACAGATTTTTGACAACAAAGTATGAGTATTTCATAAAACAAGGTGTGAACGGACCTGATCCAACTATTCCTACGGGGACTTGGAGGAATGCCTGGAAGTCGGTAAGTAATGTTTGTTGTTATTTTAAGTATACTATTTTGAATAAACTATTCTATAATACAGTTTACTGTCTAGTTTCAAACTTTCAATGAATCGTCTAGCTTACTAAGAACTATGATTTTGTAACAAAATCATACTTTAAAAAACGTCTAATTACTAAAACTAGTTAAGTAAACTACTGGTATTATCTCAAATTGTAGATGGAAGCAAATAATAACAAAAGAGCTATATGAATAAGAACAAATTAGGTTACTCCATTATACAAAATATAAGTGCTACTACTATAGACTAGTATTCACGCAACAAAATATGTTGAAGTGTACGGCTGAAGTCATCAGTTATAATTAGCAAAACAATATATAATAAACTAATATTATTTGATTCCATCTTCGCTTGAGTATTTTAACACTAAAACACGTGAACATACAGTATATTGTTATAATTTAAACTACCTGTTTGTTTTGTATATTACCTCTGAGGATGATCACTATGCAATTGAAACGTACATAAGGTATTAAATAAATGAAAAAGTTATTTGTGGCATAGAGGTTTTATTTATATAAATTAAACAATAGCCACAATTGATTTATACAGTTATATATTATGATGCATTTGCCAATAGTAACTCTTTATCTTTAGATTATTGAAATGGCTGTTTTGGAAGATGTATCTCATTGTTAACTAAACTGTAACTGGCCTCTTGGGTGTCTTAGGTTAGGGTTTAGTTTAGATTAGGTTATGTTTAAACAACAAAGAGGTCAGTTATGGTCCGAGTTGAAATTGGGATAAATCTCTTGAAAAAACTATTCTGAATAACCTAATAAAAAAACAAACAAAACAAAACAGAACCTACTTCTAAACAGGAATCTAAAAAAATTGGAAAAGTATTAGAGGTTATGATGTAGAAAATTCTATGTGAGTTATAATGTGATTGGGTGTTGAGTATGTGAGTGGGGTGTAGTTTGAAATGTTTGTATATTTCATATTGTTCAGGCGTCCTCAACAATATAAAGCAAGTGTTACTATAACAACTATAACCATTTACAAGTGTTTTTGTTAAAATACTAGTAGTTCACATGAAGATGGAATCTACAAATAAGAAAAACAAAATATTTTAAAACCCTGTGCACACTTTGAGTCTAATACCCTTTTTTAAAACATGTACAGAAACTGCCTATCCTAGGCAGCCTGCAACTATTAATTACAAGCATTGCCATTGTGAAAGCCATCAGTAGCATGTTAGGTATTGTAATGATAAGGGGTCAGCACAGTAAGTTGATATAGTCTTTTCACTTAGTTGTAAAATAATTATTAATGCGTGTAACTACTACACTACATCAGTTAGAAGTTTTGTACAATATCTTTGACTTAACCTTTGATTTCTCTGACTATAGCATTTTTTCAATTTCTTCTATTAGCTTACAGTCTCATTATATATATATATATATATATATATATATATATATATATATATATATATATATATATATATATAATAAATTAAAAACAATTAAAAAACCAGAATACTTTTAATGCATATATTATTCAAAGCTTTTCGCCGATAAAACAGTACCAGCATCTTCAGGAAAATAATTATCTAACCTAGATAATTATTTTCCTGAAAATGCTGGTACTGTTTTATCGGCAAAAAGCTTTGAATAATATATGCATTAAAAGTATTCTTGTTTTTGAAATGTTTTTAATTTATTAACTATATTACAAGAAAACATATCACCATATTTAATAAATATATATATATATGCCTCTATATCTTGTACAAATTTTCAATCGTTAATAAAATAAGTTTTTATTAAAGCAATCAAGTTCAGATACATTTTTTTAAAACCTCTAGTGGATGACAATTGATATTATTGTAGTTTTTTCAAATATTTACTCATTAATTAAATTAAAAAAACTTGATGTCCCAGTTGAATTCGAGCTGAATGGCTACATGATTGAAATCCAGAACTTTAGCACTGAGCCAACTTTCCTATAGCCAGATGAAAGATGCATATGTAATTATATAAGAGAAAGGTTCCTTGCAATAATGAAGGAATATAAGAGATGGATAGGATGCGAAATTATAGATCACCACCAGCTTCCTAAATTAGAAATGAAAAAAAGCGAATAAATGGTAAAAAAATAGTCCAACACCATATACTGTATAGCGAGGATAATGGAGAATAACATGAAAATTTGCAATTTGCCACTTAATATTGTTATTCTGACATATGTTTGTACATATTTATATTAATTGTACTTATAAAATAAAAAGGCACTAATAAAAAAATTTTCTTTGTGAACCTCAGTAGAAACTGACTAAATTTTTTTTGTATATCACTTGTTTTAAATATCCCTTTACCACGGACAACATAAAATTGTTTTAAAAAAAATATTTTGATTTTGTAACAATCAAATATGTTTCAGCATTCACAAAGAAATTACAGGCACATTTTTTTTTTTAAATCAGCTTTTAATATTTGAATAAAAATTGGTTAATTGGTTTCAGATTATTGGTGAAGAAGATTTGGACAGAATATCAAGATATGGAAAAGTCCATGGGTAAGTAGAAGATATAAATATATATATTTTTTTTAAATAAATAAAACCTCTAAACCACAAATAACATTTATTTAAACCTTATGTACATTTCAATTTAACTCCAGTTAGTTGTATTTTTTAAATACCTCTGAAGATGATTGCTGGGCAATTTAAATGTACATAAGGTTTAAATAAATGTTATTTGTGGTTTAGAGCAGGGCTTCTCAACCTTTAGGCTCTGAGCCCCCCTTCACACTTTGGTGTGAGGTCACGCCTCCCTTTACAGATTAAGTTAATTTATACTTATATATGATAAATTTACTTATATTATGTTTGAGTAAAATGACTTTGAACTTAGGCTAGACATACTCTAGTAAGGGTAAGGAATATAAAATCATATTTGCTGAAATACAAATTTTATTTACACAAATCATCGAAAAAATCACAACAAAATATCAATAATGTAACCAGAAAAATGTTCGCTACTTTTGTAGTGCTAGTGTGAGGGCTGGCACTGTTTCTCGTTAACTATTTTTTGTATGTTTGGATAACATTTTTACAAAGAACACCGCAGGTCACTTTCCTCATCTAGTCTGGCTTGATATTTAGATTTTATATTAGCCAGGGCTGGAAATCCTGTCTCGCATAGATAAGTTGATGAAAATTGTACAAGCAACTTGACTGCCTCCATTGCTACTTCTGTGTAAACAGGAAGATATAGTAACCAGAAATCTTCGAGATCCATGTATGGGAAATCCAATTTAGTTTTGGAATCACATTGCAAGTCAATTGTTTGTTCTTGAATGTGATCAGGAAGTATATCAATGTTGATTTGAAAGGGGTCTCTTGTTAACTTGAATTCCCAGTTTTCCGAGCTTATATCTGGGAATTAGGCTCCGATTTTGTTCTTCAGAGACAACAAATGCTCAGATATTAGGTCCTTCATTTCATTTACTAGGTCTTTTGGAAGACTTTGGGTACCATCGAGGAGGTTGTTTAATTTTGGAAAGGAAGAAAAGTTCGGCTGCGAAATGTGCAGGCGGCGTTGAAAAAAGACCCATCTTCTCAGCAAAACTCTTAATTGAATCATAGTTCTTCAAAGTACTTTTCTGACCTTGTAGCTTTAGGTTCAGAAGATTTATTGTTTCGAAAAAGTCTGACAAATATACCAGGTAAAAGATAAATTTGTAATCTGTAAATTTCTTGTACAGTTCTTCACTTGAACTCATCAAAAAGATTTCAACTTCTGATTTCAAGTTGAACAATCTTGCAAGCATATTACCTTTGGATAACCAACGAACTTCGGTGTGAAAGATAAGTGTTTCTTGATCACAGTTCAGTTCTTGACACAAGACTCAAAAAAGTCTGGTGTTCAAAGCACTGGATTTGACGTGATTCACTACTTTAACTGCTAAGTTCAAAGCAGCATTAAGTGATTCAGGGAGAGTCTGGTAAGCCAAAGGTTGTCTGTGGATGATACAATGGGATCCAATTATTTTAGGGTTTTTTTCTTAGCCAATTTAATAGATCCTGATCGGCAACCTGTCAAAGCTTGAGCTCCATCAATACATTCCAATAACTCTCTCCCAGGGAAGTTCATTAGCTTCTAAAAATGTTTGAAGAGCAGAAAGTATATCGACTGCTTTAGTTGTTGTTTAAAGATTTTTTGAAAACAGTATTTCTTCAAGAAATTTCTTTTCATCTATATATCTACAGTAAAACAACAACTGCACTTGTTTTGAAATGTCTGTTGTTTCATCGCACTGCAATGCAAAGAATGGGGAGTTTTTTAGCTTTTGCGCCAGTTGATTTTTCCACCATGTCATCAATTCTACGTTTGACTGTATCGTTAGATAAAGAAATTTTGGCAACTTTATTGTAGCTGTCTTCACCGAGCACAGTACTACAAGCAGTAAGCAAACAAGGTTTTATGAGTGACTCACCGATTGTGTGGGGTTTCTTGTCTTTAGCTATCAACAAGGCAATTTTGAAAGCAGCTTCAACGGCCTTTTCAATTTCCATTCGAAAACTTCCACTGGAATCATTCTCTTAAGGCAACTACGCCCCGCCGCGCTATTAATAAACAAAAGCCCTGCTATGCTGAGCCACAGCTAGTTTCTTACGCCTGGACAGACGCTCAGTTACATTTTATTGAGTAAAGAAATAGAGCTTTATAGCTCTATTAAGCTATAAAGAAATTTCAATGATTGTGTGTTTGTGTCCAACATCAAATTCAATTTTTAAAAATTTGTTGACGCCTCCCCTGGAATTATTCCACGCCCCCCAGGGGGGCGCGCCCCCCATGTTGAGAACCGCTGGTTTATAAGATTTATTTATTTAAAAATAAACATTACGCCACAGTTGCTTCATACAGTTATGTACAAAGTTGGTTTAGTTTTATCAACTCATGGAACTCCTGCATAATTTACTTTTTAAAAAAATTTTATAAATGAAATTTCATTATATATTTTTGCTTTATAAATTAAAAACTGTAATAGTTATTAAATTTTACAATTCCGGTAGGTTCTATATAATTCTATTTAGTATCATAAGAACTGTCATACTTCTCCCTGTTTAGCCATTATTAGATAATTCCCATCAGCCAGAACTTTCTTTGTGTACTTAGCAGTACATAGAAAATTATGACTGTTAAAATTTGTGCAGAACCCTATGAAACTCAAATGACCTAGAAAAAGTTTATTAAAAAGTTATTTGTTTGATAGAAAAAATATTTGTTGTTAACTTTGAAACAAATAAAATGATTTCTTTGTGTGAATTTGAGTCTTACATGGTATGAGTACAGAGCTACCTTCAACTCTTTGTTTTAACAATGAATAAACTGCTAATCATTACAAGTTGGTTGATAAGATTATATATATTGTAATACCTGTTTTTAAATTCCTTCTATTACCTCACACATACATCTTACAACTTGTATATAGTACCGCTTACTTATATTTGTTGAGGACGGCCGTTTCGGGAGATGTGTCCTGAAAACTAGTAGCTCACGTGAAGATGGAATCAACGAATATTTATAAATTTTAATTAGAACATATTTTTGGCAACCATGTCGTTGGATTAAAACTAGAGTTGCTTTCAGTTAACTGTGAACTTGCTCACTCTTGCTTTCTCATGTACAACTTCTTCATTTTCAGAATGTTTTATACATCAACAGCTTCTGCATCCAATATGTCTATACATATTTCAAGATTGTTTGCTATTTCATACCGAAGTTAATTTATCATAGAATTTATCAAACGTCGACATGACATCCTCGTGTAAATCAGTATTTTGACAGTCTTTATCATGTTTGTAGGAAAGTATTTATACTGACCCAACACAGCCCTCCACCTCCCATTCACCTATTGCGATCTTTCAAGGCCTAATCCATGGTTAAATTGACTTTATAATAATTTTTGTTGTTTTTTTTTGTTTTTGAGTGTAGTTTTATTACTAATGAGAGTAATATAGTTGCTAAAAACATGTACAGATTAAAATTTGTTTAGCGAGATAAGTGTACACAAGTGTGTATTTCTTAAATATCTACTATATTTTATTAATTGTGTTTGTACTAAAAGCAACTACAATATTTTGAAATTATAGCATTTTAAATAATATTTAACATTCTGCAGGAATAATATCAATATAATTAATTAAAAAGAGTGGATATGATATCAAATATGGGATAAAGTCAAGGAAATGGTAGTAAATATTTTATAGAAATATCATTAAGACAATATTGTGGGTGTTACAAGAGCCTTATTTAAGAAAGGTCTTATAAATATTGTATTATTCATATTCTTCCATCTGCAACTTGAATTCCTACTAAAAACACTTGTAAATATGTTACTCTTGCTTACAAAAGCATCTACTTTTATAATTGCTTTTTGTTTCCCAGTTTTTACATAGGCCAGACAGGGAAATAATTTTACACATGCTTCCAAGATAAAAGCACTAACAAACAAAAACACCCTATCGAACTTCACCGAACATCTCATATCCACAAACTAGACCACATAAACATAACACCCAACCTACAAATTCTTTAGAAACAAAACAAATATAACCAACGGTACACAAAAGAACAATATGAGATATACAAATATTTCAACTACACCCTACACACATAATCAACACCCAACTACATTTTAACTCACATATATTTTTCAACATCATAACTCCTAATACTCACCAAAATACATCTACATCCCCACCCTAATATCCCACCCCCACCCTAACATACGAAAACCTTGAGATCAATTACGATCTGAGTTGACAATGGAACACATCTCACAAAATGGCGGTCCTCAAAAATTATAAAAGTAAGCGCTACTATAGGCAAGTGTAATAAATTTACAAGTGTTTTTAGTTAAAAACTTATAGCTCACGTGAAGATGGAATCAATAAATTAAAATTCCAAGTTTATACATTTACATCTAAACCATATTAATATGTAAAAGCTTGCCATCAGTACTTTTTTTTTAAACTAGGATGGCTGTTCTAGGGGAGATGTGTCTCTTTATCAACTCATACCTAAACTCAATGTATAGTTATGATCCGAGTTGATAATGGATCACATCTTCTGAAATAGCCTCCTTCATTAAGACAAAAGTAAGCATAACGCCATGCTAGTATATACATATTAATATTTGTTGAGATGTATGTTTCCTTTTGTATTATTAGATCTTAAAGTTTTGGATAAGTTAATATGAAATTTTATAAATTGTCATTCACTACTACTAATAATAAATTAGTTTGAAAACCATCATAATTTTAATTGCAGAACATTTGATGGAGCACTCCCGAATCTGATTGTAAGCGAACCAGCACTAATAAAAAAGGTTTTACATGATGATGCTAATCATTTCCGAAGCAGAAGGGTAAGTGGAAAGAAATAATTATGATCATCTTAAATTAAAAATATTGTTCGTAATTATTAAGACAATGTCATATCTTTAATTAGGACTAGGGTAATGTGAAGAGCCAAAATATAAGCCATTAGGTTATAATTTATTTTCACTATTATTTTCAATTTAGTAAACATAATAAATTTCATCACTACTACTGTGAAAAACCGTGGACCAAAACCGATGCCTCCAGTATTATAAAAATTTTAATTTTAATTTTGATAGACAGCACCATAAAATAAATATTTAGTATAAATCACTACTTTTGGTATCACTTGGCAAAAAACCACTATTTACTGATATTTTTCACACAAAGTCAGTGCATTGTTCAATGCTGTGAGTCGCAGAAAAGCATTAGACAATGGACTGATCTAATGTGAAATGCATCTGTTGAAAAATATCAGTAAGTAATGTTTTTTTTTGCCGTGTTGCCAAAAGTAGTAATTTATTAAAAAAATCTTAAGATGTACAACACAAAAACTGCAAAATTGTTTAGTTGTTTAATTTGTGTAATGTCTTGAACTATGTCTGAGTATTATTGAAAATTATTTTATTGTTTATACAACATTAATTTAAAAACGATTAATTGAACGAATTTGTAAGGTAAATATTTTAAAACATACTCAAGTATATATTACTAAATACAATTACACACAGGATGTTTATTAATTTCTCCCTTCATTTGTTTTAAAATACTTGGAATGGTTAATAGTTCGTTACAAATAAAATAAAATAAATATATAAATATAATTTTCAGAAATGTGAAAGAAATCATTGTTTAAGCACATAATAATATTATTATTTTTAGTTTATTACACTTTAATATTACTTGCGACCAGACATTTTGTTAACTTAAGGTTGTTGAATTGTTAAATTACACTTGGAGGAAACGTTTTCTTCTTACGACTTCTTCATCCTCCGTCGTAAGACAAAAAATGTTTCCTCCAAGTGCAAGTTAACAATTTAACAACCTTTAGTTAACAAAAAGTCTGGTCGCAAGTAATATATAAGTGTAATAAGTAATTAACAACCAGCTCGTCATGAACAGCAACAAGTTTTCAATATTTATCTTCAGCTTTATGACCATAAACAATTATTCTATTTGTATTTTTCTTATCAATTAATGATTGAACTGAACATGTTCAAATATTAATAAATAAACAGAAAATAAAAGGAACTGCTATTAAAAAAATATAACAATGTATATATTTTGTGTACACAATAGGAGATTATTTAAACTTTCAGTTCCACAACCGACCAAAACAAGGGTCTTCTAAACTTATTAAGACTTTTGCTGTGTTGCATTAGTTTAGATCTATTTCCAACCTGCTATAAATAGAAAACACTAACTCCAGAGCTTGCACAAGCATTTCTGGAGTTTCTATTCCAGTCAAATGTCAAATGAAACCAAAGTTAAGCAATTTATTTCAATCAATAGCCGCTTAAATAGTAACATTAATTATGACCATAATTTGTTTTATATTTTTTTCAACTTGACAAAAATTATTATGAATAACTGTCATTCAAATAAAATTACCAAATCCAATATAAATTTTAGGACTAAAATCATCAAAATTCATAATTTAGGATTTTATTTCCCATTACATTATAGCGTAATAATTCATCCAATCATTGTTTACTCTGAAACATTAATTATTCTATTTTTCCTTCAATTTTATACTATTAAAATATACCTTTTATTATTTCATTATTTTACTATTTAAAAGAGTAATAAAAACACTTTAACCAGAAAGCAATAATCATATCTGTCACTGTAAACAGTACCACCTTTTGAAACTTAAAAAATTGGTACTTTTAAAAACAGGCTTACGAAATTAATTTAAAAATTCTAAAAATGTTATCTTTATATTGTAAAATAAGACAAATAATGTCTTAACAATGAAACATAAATTAAGTACTTGAATTTTGTAGTCCATTACATTCGATGAATCTTAATCACTTCAACATTAGTCTATGACTATCTGAACTTTAAATTTTGTAAATTTGTAAAAACTTACAAAAACTTACAAGTAAAAACTTGTAAAAGCGTATACAAATTAAACTGCAACAAGTTCAACAAATTCTACATTGGGCAAACAAGTCGCAGCTTTAAACAAAGAATCATGGAACACAAACAGAACAACTCAGCATTTTACAATCACATAAAAGAAACAGGACACAAATACACAGGCATTCACCATATTTAGAAATCTTACTCCTGCCTTTAAAACCATCACCACTTAACCCAACAACTCCAAGCAGAAGACACTGACGAATATCGCCACATTGTGATCGCAAACGGTCTGTCTCAGTAAGTCTTTACAAATTTACAAAATTTAAAGTTCGAATAGTCATAAACTAATGTTAAAGTGATTTATAAATTAAGTAATTAACATTTTGTATACTCAGCTAATAGTAATATAGAAGATCCCATTAATGCCCATTTTTAAATATCTGTATTTGTAGAAGTTCATAACTTTTGTAATTTAAATAAAATTAAGTATATATAGACTTAAAAGAGATGTGAACTTTCATTAGGTATTTACTTCTATATACCTTAGTCTGCTCAAAAAATTAAAATAATAAATTCTTGCATTGTCTACAAATTCCCCTCCATATTTGTATATACTTGAGAATACAATTAAATCACTTTATAAACTATAACAAGTTATATAATTTTTTTAAAAAAGAAATTCCTACTGAGGTTAAAAAACAATAATTTTATCATAGTTTGCTTATTTACAGTTTGTTTATTTTATTAGTTTCTTTCATTTTTAACCTTACAGCACTATTTATGATATTTTGTAGTAACCATGGCAACAGTTGAAGATTGTAGAATGGAGGTTTTGAGGACAACCAGATGGGGGAAAAAATTCATAAACATCTTTGAGAAATGTATTTCTAGGTATTAAAAAGTTGGCGCAATGCCAAAGTGCGTTAGACTTTGAACATAATTCATAGTTCAAATCCTGATAGTCTTCCAAATTTTTATAATTAAATTATTGAATACATATTTGGAAAAACTTTATTAATATCAATTGTCGTCCATTATAGGTTAAAAGAAATGTATTTGAACTTAATTAGATGAATATAAGCACATTATATTAACGATTGAAAATTTGTACAAGAGAGAGTGTGAGCTAATAGAAGGAATTGAATAAATAAGGAAAAGAAAAACAATATGACTGAGATTTATAAATTTTGATAAATTCATGTGAAAAATTTTGTAAAAAATATGAATAGGTCTAGAATACAGATGGAACAAATTAATTCCTCGTCAAATTAGGAACTGTGCAAATATTCAGATTTTTTGTTGCTGAAAATAAACAGCAGTAGCAAGAAGAACATTATGAAATCTGATACTTTAATGTAAACAAAAATGTATGGAATTAAATACGTCAGTCTTAGCAAAACTCAGATTTTACTATAATCAGGTTGTGCTACAATTCAATATCCATTATACAAATAGAGATTTAAAAAGTGCAGACATCTTTATCCAATATCTGAATAGTTTCAGCTATAAGAGCCTAAATAGCCTAATGAATTCGTTAGGTAACCCAAAAGACAAAACACAAATGTTAGATAAGATAAACTGCAATTCATGTGATGATGGTCAAACAAAACAAAAAATTTCAACTAGATTTAAAGAACATATTCGTCACATAAAATTTCAAAGTCCAGACAAATCAAGCATTGCTGAACACATCTTTAAAACTAAACATAAGTTAGTAATAAACGACCTAAAATTAGTTGATATGTTAAATAGTTTGGAAAGGCTGAGTATTAATAATTATGATAAAGATAACTTGTTAAAGGGCTCTGACAAAGGGCTTATCCCGAATCCTGTATTATATTCACTAGTCAAGAGATAGTAGTAGTCTTATTAGTTTTTGTAAAATATTTTAACAATAATTATAATTGTAAAGTTAACATCTTTGGCATGTCAAGTTGATGGACTGGATCTTACTGTGGCGGTACTGGTCGGCTAAGGTGAACCTTTCCGCTACGTTATTGGTAGGATAGTTTAAGAGGTCTAGCGGGTGTGTTAACGATGTGTATATATTTTAACACAAACCAAATGTAGTTAGTCTTGTAGTTATTTCCTATGTAGATGATTCCTTTGCAATCAAAATGTACATCATGATATAAATAAAACATTAGTATGGTTTAAGAAGTTTTATTTATTTATAATTAATAATATTGACGTATATATATATATATATATATATATATATATATATATGTTAACACAAACCAAATGTAAGAAACCAAACGTAGTTAGTCTTGTAGTAATTTCCTATGTAGATGATTCCTTTGCAGTCAAAATGTACATCAGGACATAAATAAAAAGTTTGTATGGCTTAGGAAGTTTTATTTATTTATAATTAAAAATTACACCACATTTGCTCCAAGTTATTATTAATCCATCTAGAGTAAAAGTCACATGATTAAACACTCACGAAATTCAACTACGTCATACTTTAAACATTTTATCATTTAAAATGCAGAAACAAAAATTCGTGTTAATGATTATACACAGTTCAAATTAATTCATAATGATCTACTCTATGAATTATTTATTTAATAAGATTTATTTCCAAAAGCAGTAATGTTTCTAATATTATACACAAAAACATTACTCAATAAAAAAATAATAGTGTTCCTGTATGAAATTACTGTGTATCAATTAGCTACCAAAAACTTGTTGAATATAATTTCTCTTATTTATTGACTCAGATCTGTGCAAACTGGATGCAATAAAACACAGTTTGTTCCTGCATATTGCAGTTTCACATGCTTTGGAAACAATGATTTCTCGTCAGCCTCTTGTTAAAAAGTATAACAGTGAAACAAAGACTAAAAAAACATAAAACAATGAAGATAAATATATTACCCACAGACAAAAAAAAAATGTCCCAGTTTTCAAAAGAGTAAACAAAAAATCAGAATACTATGACCTTAAAATGATTCTTGAGAAACACTTTTCCTATGCAAGAGAATTATATGCAGACTGGCATTCATGGAAGTCAGGAAGAATAAAAGTTTAACTAGCCAAAGATATGCTACTAGTGTCTAGATAAGTGAATGTCTCATGTTTACAAATAACAGGCCACAAATAAAAAGCCGTTACAACTAAAATAATCAAGATGTATAAATATCTCATTATTTAAGAAAAATTAAAAATTCAGTGAGAAAGATAGAAATCTCTGTGATTTGTAAAGCTAAAGACACTATAAAAGTTTATGAAAAGTGTGAAAGAAAGTCCTATACATTGACCTTTTGTGGGTTAAATTCCTCTACAATAACTTTTTTTAAATACTATTTGATTCTACCTTTACTAGAGCTACTTTTACATTAAAACACTTGAAACATATATTGATATGTTACTCTTGCCTACAGTAGCAGTTAATTTTTTGATGAATGAGGACGGCTGTTTTGGGATATATCCCATTGTCGACTCAGTCCGTAATCAAAAAGGTAAGTGCTACTTACTATAAGCAAGTGTAACATAACAATATATGTTTAAGTGGTGTATTGTTTTTTTTAAAATTTCTGTAAAGTAATTTTTACTTAGATTAAAAATTCTAGCTCAGGTAAATATTTGTTTTTTCTAATTGTGTTTAGTATTAAATACATTTGACAACTGAAATCTTTTTATCTGTTCCAAATGCTAACTATATTTACAATCAAAATAAATCATCTTTTAATAAGACAATTTAGTAGCTTTATATACTAATTGATAACCATATTTAATTTATGTTTTTACTATTAGTTTATAAAGTTCTATTTTATTAATAGTAATTTGATATTTCAAAACCTATAAATGTAATTTTAGGCATATCGAGTCAAAAACGCCACTCTTCTCAACAGTTTGCTCTCTATTGAAGGCTATGATAACAAAGACCTGAAGAATCTCTTAGGATCTACTTTCTCAACAGACAAAATCAAAAAGGTAAGACTTTTTATAATATGCCTACACTGTTGAATTTTTAATTTTTTATATAGTCCTACAATATGAAATTTGATATCTTTAGCTTTTTTTACACCTGTATCTAACACCTAACACCCTTATACATTGCTCTGTTTTTCTTACAAATGGTTGATATTGATTAAATGTTATATGTGAATCCTTGTATATTCTTTTCAACTTTGTTAGAGTGTACCTGAACCCATAGGATTGGTAAACAATATTTTCAAAAAAATGTGTAGATTCTTAGAAGCTGACATGTGAACTTTAGTAGATGACAAATTGATAACTTCTTAATTTTACACTATGGGGGAAAGCATTAAAGACAATTTACAACAGTCCATCAATAAATCAGCAGTTTACTACTCTGGCTCATTCATTAGTCCAACTGTTTTTAAAGATCCCCAGTTAACCCTGCCCTGTCGCATAGAAGTACAGTAGAGTCTCAATAATTCAAGGTGAATGGGACTGAGACCCCTCAGATCACTGAAAACCCAGATTACACGGAAATAAGCTCCTGTGCGTTAGAAAAAATAGGACTTCTAATGAACCCTAATACAGTAAAACCCCTCATATCAAGATCAATGTGGCGACAGCCCGATCCAGATTTATTAAGAGCGGGAATAAAGACCACTCCAGCTAATCATGAGTGTTGCCATTGTTTGATTAATTTGTTTGCTTCAAGAGAGTTTATTTTCTGATATGTCACGCACAAGACTAGACATTTGTGCATTCTAAGGGATAATTTTCAACTGTCGAAACTTACAAAATAAAGAAAGATAATCATGTTTTAAGCTTTGGTTATGTATTTCTTGAATGCCTTTTACAATCATTTCAACAATTATTTAAAATAAAAGGCAAACATTGGCTACAGTAATTTAAATCTACATTTCTCAAAAATTTGTCTATAATGTTAAATAAAATGATTGTGAATTCTATATAAATTTGAAATAGAAACTAAAAAAACGAATTTTACTTATCATATATAATATGCATGTTTTAATTTGTTTCTTTAAACTGAATCCTATAAGTGTTTTTATCCTTATACTTACTACCCAAACTGCTTACAATTTCTGATATTTTTGTACATACATCCTGAATTAAATTGAATTATTCACAATGTGTTTATAATTTTTTAGCTGGTTCCTCGAATTAATCAGTCGATTAATTCAATGGTGAGGGATGTCAATAAGGAAATCAAGGAAGATAAGGACGCTCTTATTAATGTCTCACAGTAAGATATAAATAAATTCTGGCTCTTAGTTTTAGTTATTAATACTCAGGCGCGTATCCAATGGGGCGATTGCCCCCCCCCAACCCTCAAGAACGTTGGGTTAAAAATCGACAATATATTATTAAATTAGGACTTTCTATTAAATTAGACTTTTACTTAAGTTAATTCGTCTTTTATTGTAAATAAAAAATAAAATTTTAATTTGAAAATGTGACGCATTCCCTCGGCATACCCTCGTAATCGTCTAAACGTTTAAACAACTGATAGCGCTAGTGAAGCTTAGTCTCGAACATATGATTTTCAATACGTAATTTTGCAAGCGTAATATTCGCAGTTGACTCTGAAATGTTCGTGTTGGAAGAATAACTACTTATATTAATTAATAAACCATTTTTTTAATAATAGCTTATTATGAAATTAATAATATTCTCTAGCCATAAGTGTTATCGAAACTGCAATAATTATTTATTAAAAAGTCTAATTTGCTACGAATCTTTATCACATTACCGATTTCTAACGCAAGCGTAAAAAGAACTTTTTCTGTTCTATGTTTTTACATACACGCACGCGCGCGCGCACACACACACATATTATATATATATATATATATATATATATATATATATATATATATATATATATAATATATAAAATGCATCGATCGCCTCCCCCCAAAGCGGGTCGCTGGATACGCGCCAGATACTTACTATAACTATATTTAAAAAGTACTGAACTAAGTGAATACGTAATGGCTTGCTTGCTGACACGTTTCAAAACATTCATTCCTTTTAAGAAGCTAACCCTCTACTCACCCTAATCCTGTAAAGGGTTAGCTTCGTAAAAGGAACAAATGTTTAGAAACACCTCAGCAAGTAAGCCATTATGTATTCACTTAGATGAGTACTTTTAAAATATAGTTCAATCAGTGAATTCAAGATGATTACATCAAGCACCTTACTATAATTTTTATGAAAATTTTATAAAATAAAGCCGTGTATAATAAAACCATTTCTAAAAGTGCAGGAAGTAAAAATAAAGTAACTGACAGCAAAAAGTAAAAGTAAAATAACTATAACTTTGGTACCTATATTTGGGGTATGTATATGTAAATCAACTCCTTTACAAGATACCTCTGTTATTAATACTAAATCTTTTATAAGATGTTTGGTTTCATTTCTGTGTGTTTTAGGGGAAATTAGTTTATCATTAGATTTAGTACACTAGTTTAATGAATACTATTTTACGAATATTTACATACATACATAATATTAAAGCACAAACATTTCAACTACAAGATTATTTTCAAAATAAAGCGCACAAAGCTCTCCATCAATTTTAAGTATTGATATCTTCATCGGCTGCTTCACACAGTGTCAACAGCTAAAACCAATTCTATTGTAGATGACGTTTACAAAACAAAAATTTCATCTACAATTCATATATATAACTTTGCAACACTGTTTTCTTGTATTAAGTTATCACTTACGCTTTAATGTACTTAAGCAAGAATTTTACTTGGTATGTATGCGAGTCGACTTTCGAGAACTTTAATTAAGTGTCCTCCTTTCCGAGCATCATCTGAGATTGAGGATATGTAATTAAAGTTCTCAAAAGTCGACTCGCATACATACCAAGTAAGATTCTTGTTCAAGTACATTACAGTGTGTGATATATATATATAAAATTACTTTATATATATATATATATATATATATATATATATATATAAATATATATAGACACACAAATTGATTGTGAGTTTATTATTTAGGAGATAATCAAAGTGGATGTGCTGTCAGATGTATCTGTTTTATAGGAAATCCAGAGAATACCTGAGTGATATGTTGGCATTCACAATATTTGGTCTAGAGTTTACTCCAGACAATAAATTACAGGAACAGTTTTTGAAGATAGTGGAAGGTGCTTATTATATTAAAAACCCCAGCACTGGATTTGCAGTCACACCGTGTAAGTTAGCAATTTTGAAATATACTTATTTTGCAAATATATTTGTGAAATATTATTTTATAAACATAAATATTGGTTTAAATTTTAAAATGTAATGTAACATGTAAATGTAAAATAATCTAAGATTTTATAGTGAACTTGAAATTCGATTTTATTTTAAAATAATTTTACCTGGTGTTTCAGACAGACCTAAGTAACACACAAAAATAAATTCACTAGGATACCCAAAAATTTACAATTTTATTACAAACATAATCTAACTCGCAAAAATTTATAAAACCACACAACACTACATTTCACTCATATAAATTTACACGAAGCTATTAATAAGACTCTACAAAAACTAATATATGCTAATAACACACAAAATCTCCTATATTTATGGCATTAAAAAAAAAGATTTTTGTTTACATTACCCCCTTTAGATGGGAAAATTTTGGATAATAGCTGATGCCTGATATGGGAGAGTCTTGATAAGGCATGAATCTAAAACTTAATTACACCAATTCTTGGACAAATAGAAGTAGTAAGAAGTTTTATAACAGATAAATATGTTAAAGTGAATAATTAAGATTCCCCGAACGTAATGGACTACAAAATTCAAGAGATAAATATTCTTATTGCACTTTTGCTACTATTTGCAACCACACTTTTTGTTAACTAAAACTTGTTAAATTGTTAACTTACACTTGGAGGAAACGTTTTCGTCTTACGACTTCTTCAGCTTCCCTGGAGGTTGAACGCTGATGGAGGCTGAAGAAGTGGTAAGACGAAAACATTTCCTCCAAGTGTAAGTTAACAATTTAACAACTTTTAGTTAACAAAAAGTCTGGTCGCAAGTAATAGCAAAATTGTAATAAGAATTAACAACCAGCACGTCATGAACAGCAACAAGATTTCGATAAATATTCTAGTAAAAGTACATGGGAAACTATATAAACCAATGATTCTTTTTGAAACAGATCCCCATTTTATACCTTAAATTATTACAAACCTATTTTACAATGTAGCAACAAATAATCAGGTAATTATAGATTTGGTTTGAGTTGACAAATACATGTTCTTAACAGAATAATGGCTTATGATTGAAACAAGTCTCAACTTCATTTTATATGAAAATCTGTTCTAAAACTCACTTTAATTAATTCCTTCTGTTAGTTTACACTATCCTTATATATATCTTGTACAAAATTTCAATCGTTAATCAAATTCATTTTTATTCTTCCAATCAAGTTCAAATACACTTTTTTTAAACCTCTATTAGATGACAATTTATGTTAATGCCATTTTTCAGTAATTAAATTACAAAAATTTGAAGTGTAAGTTGAATTAGAACTGAGTATCTTAATATTCAAAGTGAGGCGATCTTGGCACTGAGCCAACTTTCCCAATTGGTAGAAGTTTGTTTCTCAAAAAAGTATAACCATTTTTCTTTTGCGCTCTCTGGTTCTTGTTGAAACCTAAATTTTACAACCTTAAATTGTTACGGATTGTCAAGGATTAAAATTGAAAGGAAAAATAATAAACAAACAAACTGGATTAATGGTATTGAACCTTGCTTCTGTAAAAGATTTGGTTATTTCTGTAGAAATAATTATTTACTGGTACCCTTATGTGTATGTATAGTGATATTTATTTCTTTATTTTTCAGTTTTATTTGACATCTTGTCATCACTTGATAATTTCGTTTTAAATAAATCCAATCTCCAATTTCTCACCAAACTCTGTCATTCAATCATTCAAGCTAAGAGAAAACAAGATGTGAATACTGTGGTATGTACTAATTTTAAACATTTACTCTTCATTTATATTTCAACTAAAACTTATATATTCATCAGAGACTGTATAAACAAATGTATGGTCTAAGTTGATTATTGGATGTTTGTCGAAACTACTGTAACTCAGCTAGATATATTACATAGATTTAATATCTGTGCAGTTTTTCTGCAGCACTTAGATGCATCCCAAAGTAGTTTCAAGTTTAAAGTTTTTATATAAAGAAACGGGTTTATATTTATTGTTTTGTAAAGATTAATACAAATTTGTCTTTTTTGTTATAAAAAAAACTATTGTAAAAATTAATAAAAAACCAATAAAAAAGAGGGCTGTTCGGATTTAGGTTAAGTGAGACTTAAGAACTCAAATATAGTTAAATTATAATTAATTTTTGTTGATAGTCTTAAATTTAGGATGTATTTTTCTCGTAAATTGCAATCCTAAATGAATAATACAAATTTAAAACTTTATTGGAAATTATTTTATTTATAATTTGAATAAAATTTTGTTTGATCTTCAACAGTTCTTTCTGAAATTCTAAATTTTATCAATTACATTCGAAAAAATAATAAAAATCTGTTAATTTTTTATGAAATTAAGGACTAAGTGTAGAAAGATACACCTTGTTAGTAGAGTTATATCTCCTATCAGTTCTCTCTCTCTCTCTCTCACTCTGTCTCTCTCTCTCTCTCTCTCTCTCTCTCTCTCTCTCTCTATATATATATATATATATATATATATATATATGAAATACGTTTTCTTGTTTAATAATTTAAAACAACATAGGTTATTCAAATACAAGAATATTTATTAATTTATATTCAAAGCTTTTCCTTGGTAAACAGTACCAACATCATCAGGAATGAAAATTACAATAATAATTGTATTTGAATAACCTATGTTGTTTTAATATATATATAAAGAACATAAGTCAAAATACAAATACAAGAATTATAATTGAATTTACAATTCTTGTATTTGTATTTTGACTTACGTTCTTTATTAATACACAAGAATACATATTGCGATATATATATATATATATATATATATATATATATATATATATATATATATTGTAACATTTTGGAATAGCAAGTAAGAAAGGCACTATGTATAATATAATATAAATAAGTAAGTAAATTCAAACCATAAAATAACCAATTATGAAAAAAGAGAAAAATGTAAACATAACCTAAATTGGCAAAATCGTAACATTTAATCACAAGTTTAGAACAATAACCACTATAAAAAAAACAATATAATAGAAACAATTTAATGTGTAACCGTTTGAAAAGAACACTAAAACAATGTAAATAGAAGTAAAAGCCTTTAAGTGTTAAGAAAAGTGAAACCATTTTAAGATTGCACAAATAGACCAAGACGGGTTGGGTAACGTATTCAGTAAAGTGCGCGCATGGTGAATAGAACAGCTGATAAATTTAAACTTAGTTGTGAGATTATAATATTTAAATGCAGTCACCTGCAAAGAAATTAAAATCTAGTTATTAAGAACATGAAATGTACCAAAGGCAGTGAATACAGCATCCGTAAAGCCGGTAACAACGATTAAAAAAAGGAAACAGTTGGTTTAGCCATTTTTTTAAACGCGTGGCTTAGCGTCGTTACAGTCGCACACACCTACTCAAGCAAGACAGATGTGTTTCAGAATTGGCAAATAAAATTTAACGAATTCAAACTTAGTGCGGGAGTGTTAGTCTCGAATTCAATTAACACTACAAAATACTTTCAAGAAAATTAATTAAAACTATTTATTTAAAAAGATCTTATTGAATATTTTGATAAAGGCCGAAAAGTGGAATCTGCAATCTAAAACATTTAAGTATCTAGGCTAGATCCATTACTACATTTTGAAATTTTGCAATCAGACATTTATAAAAGAAAAGAAACCAGTGAATTTATTATAAAATTAAACTATAAAAGAAAACATTTAGAAAGAATATTAAGGAAAAATTTTACTTAGAAATAAATTAATTTGTAACATAGTTTATAACATTTGTAGCTTAGATTTTTGTGTTTTTGTACTTTAGAGTGCCAAATATGATTTCATTATTCAAAATTTAAAACCTACCAAATAACCCGAGATTAAGAGAGCTTGTGCTAAACCAAAATTAAAATCAATTTAGGCTAAATTAAATAAAAATTGTTGCTGCCCAAAAGAGAAATACAATTTAGAGTAATGAGACTCATTATAATAGAGGACACTAATAGTAAATTTGTAAAACTTTAAAAAAGAAAAAATTGTAGTTTATTAATAGAACTTATAATTGCTAAGAAATTGTTTTAAATGATACATTGAACTTGTTATTAAAAAAGAAAGCTCAAGAAAATTTATTTATCTTAAAATAAATTAGAAAAGTTACTAACCTACCTTGATTGAAATTATTGAAAAAAATATATATTTTATATAAATATATTCAATTCCAGTGGCACAAGTAATTGCCTTCCAAGAATTCTCTGCGTTCAGATCGAGATCATGGGATTTAGTGCGTAAGCGGTATCGGGAGAATCAGTATCTACTGTATTAACACTCTGCTCAGTCATCAGTTTGTTGTTATTGATAAAAAAGTTTATTTCCTAATTTATCACACACAAGACTAGAGGTCTGTGCATTATAAGGGAATTTATCAAATCTCTATACTTACAGTATAAATAAATAAAGATAGTTATGACCCATTGACTTTTTGTCAGACTTCTAAACATAATAGACCGCTTCAGCAGTATAATAACTGGAGTGAAAAGCTCAGTATAGCTAATACTTGGTGTTGCTCAGTAGTGTAAATATTTGTATAATAAGTGCATTCATGTGTACATACGAAATGAACAGTAAAAGTGGAGCTTAGAAGCAAAAGCAAAGATCAAATTGAAAGTAACTTTTAATTTGATTTTAATAATTATGATTACACAAAATAATTAATTTACAAATACAAAACTTAGCTATGGTAAAAAAAACAGATTAAAAAATTGCACTTGTATAAAAAATATAATGTTTAGTGCTTTATAATTGAGAATATTTTTATAGAGAAATACAACTAAATTGATTCGAGGAATTAATTTATGCCCTGTAGTGTCCAAGGTGCGTTTGTAATTCGATCTAAAATGGGTTAACTGCCAATAATTATAAGTTTTATAAATCCATCATGTCTAAGTTTATTGCTTATTCAAATTATAGTGTTTAACATAGTTCAGTGGCACGATACCTAAAAACGGCTGAAACGGTCGTTGTAGACACAAAAAATGCTTAACTGTTTTGACTATATGTTCTCCAAATTTCATAATTCAAATGTTTTCATTGGTCCTTTCAGCTTCGAATTATCTAAGTTCTACTGCATATATATGTATAACGTCTTGACTACATCATCCCACTATTCAGGCAAAATATCCATCAATGTGAAACATTACCCTTACCACAACACTTGAAACAGAAACAGGATCATCACGGAGGGATGATTTAAAATTTTACTACTAAAACCTTAGTATAGGAAGCTTCCTACTATCATGATGCAGTATCACCATGAGGGAGCCTCACACCGGCATCTGAAAAGGCCAATGTGAGGGGCAAAATATTACTTAGGAAATTAAATTGTTCGAATAAATGTTTTAGCTAAGACTATTCTAACCTTTTATGAACTTTTATCAAACTGAATGTAAAATTTAAAAGCGATGAAAAAATGAATATTTTCAGGAAATTCTAAATTATTGTTGACTGGTACTGTTAGCAAAGACCAAGGCGACAGCCAACAGTAAAAATGCAAAGACTAAGAGCAACCTTGAAAATATATTATTCTTAGATTTGCAAGCATTTTTAAAGTTTTAAAAACAATTTGATATTGAGCTTTTTTATTGATGAGATTAATTTTGTTGGATTCAATAACTACCTAAAAAGATTTGTTCACAACCTGTTAAATAATAAATTTGAGCAGAGGTGTAATGCGATTGGTTACATAATTTGTGTAATTAATTTAAACAATTTTGCTGTACCATATGTGATTTTAGGCAAAGGCTGTGGATTTCATGGATTTACTGCTTACTGCTGCAGAAGATGAGAAGAAAAAGCAATCTGCTAAGGAAAAAGACGATACTGAAATTAATTCTACCGATATTCTTTTAAATGACAATCAGATAGTTACACAGGTTAGTAGTAAGATGTCCTTGTCCATGAAAACAGTTAAAGTTCTCAAGCTATATAGGTGACTGGCAGTTTTTTGTGTCGTACATCTTGAGGTTTTGTGAACAATTATTAGATAACACTTGGCAAAGAATCACTGATATTTTTCAGTAGACACATTTCACAGTGATTCATAGTGATCTCACTAGATCAGTGCATTGTTCAATGTTGTAAATCATGGAGACACATTTTTATATGTGCATATTACACTACAGACTCACAATAATATAACACACCTGAGTAACAGTCTTGACAGCGACTCACAGGATTAAAAAGGGCAACGATCTAGTGCGAAACGAGTCTGGTTTAAGTAGTGGTTTTTTTGCCAAGTGATTTCAATAAATATAATTATATAGGTAGTTTACATAGATTTTGGTGGAATTTTACATAGTTCCCCATCAAGTTTCTATTATTCACAGTTTCTAAATGCGAACTAACCCATTTTAAATTAGTGGGACACAGTACATCCTAAAACAACATATTTTTTAAATTAATTGATTCCATCTTCACATGAGCTACTAGTTTTTATCTAAAACACTTGTAAAAATGTTTCTTGCCTATAGTGGCACTTAATTTTATAATTGTTGAGGACGGCTGTTTTGGGAGATGTGTCCCATTGTCAACTCAGATTGTAACTGACCTCAAGGTTTTTGTAGGTTAGAGTGTGGGTGGGATATTAGGTTGGGGATATGGATGTATTTAGGTGAATATTAGGATTTATAATGTTGAAAAGTGTATGTGAGTTACAATGTAAATGGGTGTTGAGTATGAGTGTAGGGTGTAGTTTGAAATGTTTGTATAACTCATATTGTTCAGTTGTGAATCGTTGGTTATTTTTGTTTTGTTTGTAAAGAATTTGTAGGTTAGATATTATGTTTGTGTATGTATGGTTTATGGATATGAGATGTTCGGCGAAGTTTGATTGGGTGTTTTTGTTAGTTAGTGCTTTTATGTGTTCTTGGTAGCATGTATAAAATGACCTCTCTGTTTGGCCTATGTAAAAACTGGGACACAAACTGCAAGCTAGTTTGTAAACACCAGCAGAGTTGTACACGTCATTGATTATGCTGTAAAACATTTTTACAAGTGTTTTTAGTTACATATTCTTTATTTAATGGCCTCCCATTGTGATACCCTTAGATAATTAGTGACAAGACCAATTAATTTCATTATCATTATGAAATTCAAAATTATTATTAGTTAAATTTGTAAAATTTTGTGGAATAGGCTATACCTCTTGTACTTAGCATATTGTTTTCTATATGAAAAGTTGTTAATAGTAAGATTTATAACTTGTAGTTTTTGTGTTGTACATCTTGAGGTTTTTTTTATAATTACGCTTTTGGTATCAACTTGGCAAAAAAAAACAATACCTACTGATATTTTTCAGCAGACACGTTTCACACTAGGTCAGTGCATTGTTCAATGCTGTGAGTCATGGACAAGACTCACAACTTTGAACAGAACTGCTGAAAAATATCAGTAATATCAGTGGTTTTTTTGTCAAGTTGATAGCAAAAATATAAATAAGATTTTTCATTAAGCAATCCAATCTTTAAATAAAGGTTTCAAAACACTATGTACACATGTTTCATCTATTGAAACGTGGCAATATTAGAAGCAAAACAATTGCTGTAGTAAAGATTAACAGATTCTAAAAGAAGTTTAGTTAGTAATAAGATATGGAACACAATATTATTATATAAGCACAGTTTCTATGAACTATAATCAGGTTATAACTATATATTAATAAAAAAATGCATACAAAATTATTGCACATACTACAGATCCATAAACATTAATAAATTTATGATAGAGATGTCGCCAGCATTTTAGACTATGATTATAAAAATAGCAAATTACTTTATTACAGAGTTCATTTCAGTTTTTTAGGTTATGAAAAAAATACAGAACGAAAAAATAAGATTAACTAAGATTATTAAGAAAAGGTATGGGTAGTTACAAATTTAATTGGTAAAAAAGTATAGTATATCAAAATAAAATTAATATGGTATGTCAAATATTACTGACCTTAGCAATAGCAATATTCTAAAACACACTAACATAGCAGATAATAAAGTATATATAGTAAAAGTTGCTCTTCTAACAATTATATATACTTTTATAACTATGTGAAGCAACTGTGGCGTAATATTTATTTTTAAATAAATAAAACCTCTAAACCACAAATAACATTTTATTTAAACCTTATGTACATTTCGATTGCCCAGCAATCATCTTCAGAGGTATTTAAAAAATACAACTCTGTTGTATGGGCAATCGAAATGTACATAAGGTTTAAATAAAATGTTATTTGTGGTTTAGAGGTTTTATTTATTTAAAAATATATATACTTTTATTTATTTTAAAAAAAGCTTTATTTGGAAGTAAATTATTTTTTTAACACACTAAAATAACATTATGTATATACAGTAGAGTCTCGATAATTCAAGGTAGGTGGGACCAAAACCCCTCAGATTACCAAAAACTCAGATTACACGGAAATGCGTTCCTGTGCCTTAGAAAAAATAAGAGTTTTAATGAACCCTAATACAATAATTAAAAATGCACAAATAGGCTAATGAAACTTTAAAAGAACATTTCTTTAAAGCCTGACTTATTTCCTTTGCATACTGTATGACTATTAACAATTCTTGGAAGCCTGACTAATTTTTTTCGCATACTGAATTGTTATAAACATTTTTTGGGAGACTGACTCATCACTTTCTTTAAATAGCTAAAATAGGCTCAAATAGAAATAAGCTCGAATTTAACGGAAACTAGAAATATTGGGACTCATAATTCCGAGATTCTACTGTATATACAGTAATACCCTGTACTTACACGATAGGTGGGACCGAGCGATAGCCGTGTAAGTCGAATTCGCGTAAGTCGGTGAATAATTTTACATACAATCAGATATGAATCATGTTTATTTGGAACGAGAGACTAAATAAATTAATAATTTGGAAGAAAAATGTATATGTACTAAAATCTTAAATATATAATACAAAAAAAATTATACTATATTCATACATATTGCAAAGAAGTAAGTGAAAAAAAGTTATTTTGACATAGAAGGCTAAATAAAATCTAATAAATTCGTTTGACAAATTGAAGGTTTTTTCTTCTTACGCAGATTTTCCTCGTAACTCGTTAATTTTTGTTTTGTTTTGTGGCAGAATACCCTAATTGTTGGGATCTTATGTTTTCCAAAATTTGTAAGCTTTACTCAATTAAACTAAGGTATTTTGTCAAGTGTCTAACTGTCATTTCATCTTCTACGTCAACTGGGTCTAAAGAATCGGCGTTTTTAAGGTCTTGCTCTTGCTCACATATTTCTATGAGCTCATCAATTAATTGTCAGCTCCTGGTTGAGTAAATATAGCAGTTCTTGAACATCATTATCCACTTCTAAATTGAGTTGACTGGCAAAACTGGCACCTTCTTCAATCACATCAGCAATTTCATCAGACTCTGGCACTGATTCCACATGAGTTTCAGTGGCAAAAAATACACAGACCTTTTTCCAAACGACATTCAAAGTTTTTTGTGAAATTTCATTCCAAGATTATCCAATGATTCTCAAAGCATTTAAAACATTGAGTTGTGTCCAAAAATCTTCAACAGAGAGCTCGTTGTTCTCTCTCATAGCTTCATACACATGTGCAAATGATCTTCTTGTGTAATATACTTTAAATATTTTGATGACTCTCTAATCCATCGGTTGAAGCAAACTAGTTCGGTTTGGTGGCAAAAATAACACTTTCACGCGTGTGTCGAAATTAGTTGATGTAGTAGGAGGATGGCCAGGCGCATTGTCAATTAATAGTTTTTACTTTAAAAGGAATTTGTTTAGACCGACAATAACGTTTGTTTTGAGGTATGTAATGATGACCAAACCAGTCCTCGAAAAGGCATATATACATATATATATTAACACAACATTAAACAAAATCATGTTATCTTATTTTGTATGTTTTATCTGTTGCTCTATACAGCAGTAAAGCATGACTTTCAAAACAGTTAAACTTCTTTTATAATTAGGCTATCATTTTAATACTTAGCTCAATTGTAAGTGATTATAATAATGTTATACTTATAATATAAATATTGTATTTTTTTTACTATATATATATATATATATATATATATATTTGTTAATAATATATTTCAATTGTAGTTAAAACTATTCTATTTGTATTTCTCTCATAAGTTTTACCTCCATTTGATGTATTTAATACAAGTTTCTAACTAAAAACACTTGTAAATATGTTACACTTGTAATATATTTGTAATATACAGTGAAACCTGTCTTAGACGGACCCTGTGTTAGGCGGAATCCCGTCTATCGCGGAAAACTTTAAAAGTCCCAATTGTCGCCTATTTAATTTATATGGTAAATAACCTTCATAAGCCGGAAACTGCCTAACGCAGAAGCGGATTAAGCAAAAGGAGTGATACGTATTTACTACGTCTTAGTTCTGCATAAGCCGGAAAATCTGATCATATACATGCTGTAAAATATAAAGTTACAATGACTTCAGTTTAGATAAAATACAGTTTATAATATATTTTTTTACCATAACAAAATTCACAGATAGGTCTGCTTAATTGTAATGGATCGTATTTATTTCTGAGAACTCTGTAACAACTTTAAGGAATGCTGATATGCACAAGATAACGCAATGGTATACAAACATCATAATTTACGATAGGCTATGTGTCAGCACTCGTTTCCTTCAAAATAACGCAATGAATGGTTTACAAACATCCACGGCCAGACATACTGATGTCATATTGATTGACATATTGAAAGGCGAAAGACCGCTTCATTCTAAAAGTCAAAAAACATGCGCAATTAGAAGAAATTGAAGACGAACCAGTCGTAGAAAACAAAATAAAAACATTTGGCGAGGCTTTAATGAAAATTTGTGAGTTAGAAGATTTCAGCCCGTAAATGCGTCACCATTTGTTACAACTAAAAACAATAACTTTAAAACACAAGCAAGTAAAACTAACTTTTAAAACAAAAGTCAATGCTAGATTTTTTCAAGCTTAATTGATTTTCTTTTATTTTTAAGTAAGTCTACTATGTACAGTATTTAGCCTAAATACAGTAAGAGGAATTTTTTTTTTTATTAAATTGCATCATTAATTCATAATTTTTGTTGACAAGTGTATAAGTGTTTTAGTTTTATAGTTTTCTATTAAAATGTTTTGTGGAGAAGGATAAAAGGACGCTGCATTAAAAGGTAAGTTTTTTATTATGTAATGTAGGTTTTAACATTTTCTATTGTGTGCATAGCCAACACCACCTAGAAAACAAGGTTTGCGAGTTGTGACGTCACAGGGCACAGGCTACCGGCTGTCATTAGGCAATCAAGATAACCGATATTACTGTTGAATGACGTTTATTTAGACGTTAAAATGTGATAGTTTTCTTGTGATTTACGTTTCGTGATGTTATCATCATACAGTACACTATTACTGTATAAGCCGGAAACCTGTCTTAGACAATGGATTCCGGCTTAAACAGGTTTCACTGTATTAGCACTTACTTTATAACTGTTGAGGTCGGCTATTTCGAGAGATTAGTCCTATTGTCAACTCAGACGGTATCTCTGAGTTACGGGAAAACTAGTAGTCCACGTGAAGATCGAATCAACAAACATATGAGTTTCTGTTAGTTGTTTGGTGATAAATATATCTTATTAACGAAAGCGTATTTTGTGTGTTGCATTTTCAGTCCATTACAACATACTTTTGGCTTCACTCTGGATTCATGTTATAATACCTATAAAAAGACAATTTAGACTTATATAAATAACCTTATTTTTTAGTTTTTGAGCCAAATACATCCAACCTTACATGTTTCAAGAAAAAAAAACCAGTACCTGGAATAAATCACTAAATTTAGATACAAGTTGAATTGGTTAAATTATGTGTTAAATAAATATTGCCACATACTTGTAAAAAATAATTATATTTTCATTTTGACAAAAATTACCTGAAGTTTTTAAAAACTAAACAATTATAATTAAATGATACTTAACTAAGTGAATACGTAAAGGCTTACTTGCTACGCGTTTTGAAACAATCGTTTCTTTTACAAAGCAAAGCCTCTACTGGCAGAGCTGCTGCTAGGTACAATGGTTGTCGGTGTGAGATTTATTAGTGTAGAAGGGGCGGGTTAAGTTGATTGCATGCTATGTAATGGAACAGGGTGTTGGCTTTAAAATGTGTGTGGTCATTTAATACGTTTTCTGTATCTGTTGCGTAATGTTTGCATATTTTGTATTTTTCTAAAGTTGTTAGTTTTGTACTTTGAAGTTGCTTTGAAGAAGCCAATACGTATTCATTTAGTTAAGTATCATTTAATTATGTTTTTACTTTGTTCTAATATGTGGAGAATGTCTAAATTAGTATGTATGTCCGTGTCTGTGTGTGTTGTGTTTTTTTATGTGTGTTGTGTAGCTGGGTTTTTGGGTTTGTGGGGTTTCTTTGGATGATGTGATCCTCGAAACGTGTGTAAAACGACTACCGGTTTGGCTGATATAATAGCTGGGACTTTCTTTACATGTTAATTTGTAAATACTGGAGAGATTGTTAACATGTAACGAGTACCCCAGCTATTTTATCACCCAAACCAGTAGGTCATTCTAAACACGTTTTGAAGAACACATCCCCCAAAGAAACCACACAAACCCAAAATCCAGCTATGCAACACACCTAAAAAACATACAACACACAGACATAGATACTAATTGAAACACTCTCCACTTATTATATGCTCTAAAATAAGAAATGTTATAGATAAATTTACGTTAGGTATACATAGTTGGAATCCCACAATACATTTATACTTTTATATCTATCCTCAATATCAAATTTGTCAAACCAAACCTATGTCAATTAGTTACAGGCTAATTTGTAGAAAGATATTTGTTGGTAATCAAATTTTAAAAAAACGCATAAATATTAAATATTTTCACAAAAGTACAGTAAAATGTGTCAGTTCTGCTAGTAATTGGCAGACCCATGCAGACTAATGAATTATTGTGTGAACATTTAGTAGCAAGTTTTAAATTGAAATTATAAGTACAAATACACAAGACTAACCCATACAATACCATACCATTGTTATGTTATAAACCCATACAATACTTAACAATAGTATACAGATCACCAAAAACCCACAAACTAACCAAACCACTTTGTAAATACAATTACAGAATAGCCTACTCAACACACAATACTCTTAACAAATAATTGAAACTCAACAACATAATCAATGACATATACAACTCCGCTGGTGTTTACAAACTAACTTGCAGTTCGTGCTCCAGTGTTTACATAGGCCAGACAGGGATGTCTTCTAACACACGCTACATAGAACACATAAAAGCACTATCAAAGAAAACACCCAATCAAACTTCACCATCTAATGTCCACAAATCATAACTACACAAACATAACATCTAACCTACAAATTCTTCACAAACAAAACAAAAATAACCAAGGTTACGCACAACTAAATAATATGAAATTTACAAATATTTCAACTACACCCTACACACATATTCAATGCCCAATTACATTATAACTCAACATACTTTTCAACATCATAACTCCTAGTACCAAAATACATCCACATCCCCACCCTAATATACCCCCCCCCCAACCTACAACACCCTTGAGATCAGTTACAGTTGACAATTGGACATATCTCCCGAAACGGCCGTCCCCAACAATATAAAGTAAATGCTACTACATTTATGCTACTACAATACTACTTAGGCAAGTGTAACAATTTACAAGTATTTTTAGTTTAAATTATGAATATTTTTTTACATATTTCAGATAGTAAGCATGGTGCTCTGTATAGTGCAAGTAGCTCGATCTTCACTTATGTTGTCATTACATACTTTAGCAAAACTTCCAGCTGTACAAAATAAATTACATCAGGAAATTACCAAAGAGTTACAAACACAGGTTAGTAATTTCATAAGTTTCAGAAAAAAACACATAGTTTCAACATATTTTTGAACAAGTAATACAAAAATAATTAAATCAATTCCTACTGAGGCCAACAATGAAAAATTTATTTTAGTTACTTTTTATTTTATAATTACAATTAATATAAATATGTATTTACATATGACAGAATCACAATATAAGTGGCATAATAGAAAGAGAATTTTTTTACAATTTTCCATTTCTTTTCATCTAAGCTTAGGCGCTTGACTTCTGTTTCATTTGTAAACGTTTTTTGGTGCTTCTGTTTTTCTTTCTCTAATTGTCGCTTGTGTTGTGTTGTAGTTTCATTTTGCTTTCCTTTCGCATTGTCTATTTGTGAATAAAGTTCGATACCATTTTGTATTTTAGTTTATTGTTTTAACTCATTTTTAATCTTAGAGGATTATTTACAATATTGTATGGTAACCATGGCAACAGTTTAAGATTATACAATGGAGGTTTGAAGGACCACCAGTTGATGGCAAAAAAACATTTCAAATACATCTTCAAGTAGTTCTCTTCTAGAAATGGGAGAGTTGGCTCAGTGACAAAGTGTTGAATTTCAAACACGAAGTTATTCAGTTCAAATCTGACCTGGATATCAGCTTTTAAATTTTAATTAATGAATACAAATTTGGAAAAACCATGTTAAAATCAATGTCATCCTCTACAGGTTTAAAAATATGTATTTTATTGGATGAATAAAAATGTATTTTATAAGCAATTGAAAATTTGTACAAGATATATATATATATATATATATATATATATATATATATATATATATATATATATATATATATATATATAAGGAGAGTATGAACTAATAGTTAACTGAAAAATGAGGATAACATTAAGACACATTTGAGGTTATTTACTTCATAAAATAATGTTTTATATTAATAACCTGTGGAAATACAGTATGTAAAAAAGAATTCATTTAAATGTAATTCTATAGAAATTGAATTAGAAGCTACTGGTTTCAATACAGTACTTTCTTCATAATTTGGGTATGAAATACTCCACCACCCCATCCATCTAATCTGGCATTTTCAGGTGGTCTCTTTGTAAGCGCAAATGTATGAAGAAGGGTGAACAGATGCATCAATGCTTTACTGAGTACACCAAGCAAAGTATAGTTTTTTTTATTATACTTTGATTTCATTAGTGTTTGAAATTATTCACATCATCAAAAGCAAGCGTTAGGCCATTAGAAAAAAGACAAAACTCTAGCAAAATATTTTATACAAGCTTTCCTTTTTCTAAGAAACTTTTACCACTCAAGTTTGAGCATGTGAGGAAGATCACTATACATGTAAAAACAAACAAAAAACTTCATATAAATATAGTTCCAGAAAAGCTTTGTTAGCAGGTTAAGGCAGGCTTGGAATTTCAGCTCATCTTATGATATAAAACCCCAACGTATTTTGTAGTGAAGTTATTAATAGTAAAAAGTGGCAGGCTCTCATAGCTATTCCCCTGACAAAGCAAATAGAGTGGGTTTCAGAATCATATCATAAATAAGATTTGAACTATTCAAAATATTTTAAATCAGGGATAAAACCAAAATGATTAAGGTTAAAACAAGCTGTTTTGTTGTACCACAAAACATCATGAAATGGGTAAGAAACATATAGTGATTTTAAATAAAACTATTAGAAAAATTATGTCTCAATAAAGTGATATAAATAAAGTATAGACAAATTGAATAAATGTTAAATCAAATCCACTTAGTATTTAATAATGCAAAACAAAATTTGTTTACATTGTAAAAACAATGATTTTTTATTTGGCAGTTTAAAGATGTAAAACATTTTTTAGTTTTGCAATAAACAGGTGAAAATTCATACCTCAGTTTGGCAATAAACAGGTGAAAATTTATACCATATGTTTGACTTAATAAATTAATTATTTCAACTAGAACTAAAAGTTTCTGGAAGATTTTTTTACCTATGTTTATATTAACATTTTATTTTATTTATACATGTAGATTTAGCTCCCAAACAATTGCTATATCTTCGTGAATATGCCTGTATATTTTAATTGTGACACCAAGTTTTTTATTGTAATAATTTTATATAAAGTAATTATTAAAAAAATTTTTTTTAACTTTTGCAATATTAATTCTACATTTAAAAAATTTATTTTCAGCATGATTTTACATATGATTTAGTTCAAAACTGTGAATATTTGGACCAGTTTTTGGCAGAAATCTTTCGTTTGTATCCATTGGAGTACAGGTAAATGATAGATTTTATTACATATTGTGTTAATCAGATTTGAAACTAAAATTACATTTATATATCATTGTTTAATGATACCAACCATATTTACTTAATATTAAATAAAACAAAATGTACTATCATAAAGAATTGTTTATTTATTAATTTGAATTTCCATGTATTTAATTATATTTCTAGAGATTTAGTAAACTGTTTTACAAAGCTCATTTACTATGACATTATGTTAGGATTGTTTATAAAAATTTCATATAGGTAAATAAATAAATTTAAATATTTATAAATTAAAGTTGCTTGTTGTAATCCATCTTGAATTCACTGATTAAACTATAGTTAATTAACACAAAAGTAAGCAAATACTTGAATTTTGTAGTCCATTACGTTCGGTGAATCTTATTAATCACTTAAACAATAGTTTATGACTATCCTAACTTTAAATTTTGTAAATTTGTTAAAACTTACTGAGACAGAACGTTTTCGATCCCTATGTAGCGATCTTCATCAGTGTCTCCTGCTTGGAGATGTCGGGTCCAGCGGTGACGGTTTTAAAGGCAGGTTTTCGATAGTATCCTATCGATAGGAAAATTTACACACACAAAAACAGAAAGTACAAACATATTAAACGAACAAACACAATACAAATCACACATACTCTTTGATACTATCAAAAACTTGCCTTTAAAACAGTCACCGCTTGACCCGACATCTTCAAACAGAAGACACTGATGAAGATCGCCACATAGCGATCGAAAACGTTCTGCCTCAGTAAGTTTTAACAAATTTACAATTTTTCAAGTTCGGATTGTCATAAACTATTGTTTAAGTGATTAATAAGTGAATACTTAAGAGCTTACTTGCTGACGGGTTTCAAAACAATTGTTCCTTTTACGAAGCTAAGCCTCTACCCCAGTAGAGGGCTCTACTACTGGGGAGAGGCTTCATAAAATGATTTTTTTCAAAATGCGTCAGCAAATATGCTCGTAAGGATTTCCCTAGTTAAGTATTAAATAATTATAATTTATAAACTGCAGTAGTGGGATTATATATATATATATATATATCACTTACACTATAATGTACTTAAACAATAACCTTACTTGGTATATAACCAAGTTAACTTTTGAAGACTAATTCGTGTCTTTAATTTCGAGCATCAACTGAGACTGACAAAAATGAAGACATGTAATTAAAATCTTTGAAAGATAACTCACATATATACCAAGTAAGATTCTTGTTAAAGTACATTATAATGTAAATGATAAGTGAATACAAGAAAACAGTGTTGCAAATTAAATATATATATGTATATGTATGTATATATATATATATATATATATATATATATATATATATATATGTGTGTGTGTGTATATATATATATATATATATATATATATATATGTATATATATATATATATATATATATATATGTATATATATATATATATATATATATATATATATATATGTATATATATATATATATATATATATATATATATATATATATATATATATATATATATATATATATATATATATATATATATTACTTTTGGCTCCTAATTTATTTAATTATGAAAAGATCTTTTTTCCTAAGGCAAAATACAACTGTATAATGTTTTTAGTAAATTCCCAAAACCAAATTACTGCCCTATAGTTAATTCCAACAATAGTAAATTTACATTGTTTTTTTTTTAGATTGGAGAGAGAATGTGTACATGATATGACTCTAGGAGAAACAAAATTAGAACCTGGGGTTTTGATTTCAGTTCCTGTGTATGCCATTCACCGCCATAAAGACTTTTACCCAGAACCAGAGACATTTGAACCAGATAGGTTAGTATTCCAAAACACTTTATCAAAAAATCATATTTGTATATTTTCTTCTCCATTTTTACTTTGATTTTTTGTTTGATAGCACTCTGGATATCACTTGTCAATCAATAATACTTTTCACCTTAAAGGACTTGATACAGGTCAAAGTAAACAAATCTTAAAGTCTCAGATTAAGAGTATAACGTAAATGGTAGAATTCTTGAATTTTGATCCCAAAACTTCCTCGACCTAACCATAACAAAAAGCCACTCACAAAAACACAGCTTCAACATTTACAGGAAACCCATAACAGCAGACACACTTATCCACAACACCTCAAACCACCCTATCCATCAAAAACACGCTTCTTTCAGATCCATGCTCCATAGACTTAAAGAATGACCACAGAAAACATAAACAAAGACTAGACACAATTAAATATTTAGCATACACAAATGGATACAACATCAGAATAATAGACAAACTATGGTACAAAATTTTAAAAAAAACACTAAAATTAACACTACAGACAGGGAAAACAAATACATCACATTACCATACACAAACAAAACATCAAACAAAATAGCCCGCAAATTTCAAAAAGTAGGATATAATATAGCATACAAAACTAATAACAGGATACAATACAAATTACAACACAACACCAACAACAAAGATAAACTACAAGCACCAGGCGTATACAAACTTTACTGCAACGAATGTAACAAATTCTACATTGGATAAAAAGGTCGCAGCTTTAAACAAAGAGCCGAGGAACACAAACAGAACACCAACTCAACATTTTACAATCAAATAAAAGAAACAGTGCACAAATACACAGACATTACCACAACCTAGAAATCCTACACATCAACAAAAAAGGACCACATCTCAACACACTAGAACAATATGAAATTTACAGACACACAAAAACACAAAGTACAAACATATTAAACAAACAAACACAATGAAAACCTACCTTTAAAACCATCACCGCTTGACCTGACATCTCCAAGCAGAAGACACTGATGAAGATTGGCACATAGTGATCGAAAATGTTCTGTCTCAGTAAGTTTTAACAAATTTATAAAATTTAAAGTTCGAATAGTCATAAACTATTGTTTATGTGATTAAGAAAATGGTAGGTTATGTCATTAACACATTATACTAATAGCAAAAAGGGAATGCCCCTGGACGCCAGGTCAGTTTCTCTTGCACGCACACACACTTACCCTAACAAGCGCAGAGGATTAGGACTCACGAGACTGGTCATATTTCCGCTCCATTGGTCATTTAGTGGTATCTTCTAACCAAAGTCTAACTTTTTAAGTTGTACATTTTAACTAAAAATAGTTAATACATATTGATTTTATCTAAAATTACAAGACAAATGATACTGAACAACTCACGATTTACTTTAGTAGTTATTACTCACTTTCACATATTAAGTACAGTGTTTTCCTTTAGCTAACAAATTATGTAATGCCAATACAGGTAACACATTTTTATTTCATGTTATTCTCATACAATAAATTGTACAGGGTTTGGTATCAATTTTCTCATAATGATGTGTATAATTAATTTATGGTAAACTTTTTGAGGTGTGTTATGAAATTTAAAAAAATAGAGTTTTATCAAATTAGAGTTTAGCCACAAGGTGACTAATAAACAGAGCACCGGAAGGAATACGGCCCGTTTTAATCCTCTGCCTTTGTGTGAATGAGCCTACATGGCGTTCAGGGGCACTCACATTTTGCTATTACTATAGTTAAATAGTTTTGTGATATCAACAGTAATGAGACATATATCATTATGGAATAATCATTCTCCTTTCATGAATTGTCTCCTTCTTTTGTTCTGGAAAGTCCTGGATCATTTTTTTTTAGTGTTTCACAAAGTGTTAATTGTTTCTCCTAAAGGGCAAAGAATTCTATACAATTTACACTTCAAAAAGTAATGATTTTTTGAGGAGAAATGTTGTCACTGGATTGATTATATATTGGCCAAGGGTGTAATGGATTTTATTGTCAGTCACAATAGCTTGAAATGTTCACTTCAAGTTAGAAGTGCTTGTGAAATTCCTGACAATTTATTTCTATTGATATTTGTTGATTCCATCCTTATATGAGCTACTAGTTTTTAACTAAAAACACTTGTAATTTGTTTCACTTGCCTATAGTAGCACTTGCGTTATATTTTTGAGGACGGCCGTTCAGGAGATGTGTTCCATTGTCAACTCAGACTGTAACAATGGCTAACAACTCTGAGTTGACAATGGAACACATCTTCTGAAACAGGCGTTCTCAAAAATATAAAGTAAGTGCTACTATGGGCAAGTGAAACAATTTACAAGTGTTTTTAGTAATTTCTATTGACTCATAGATCTTTCAGCTGTTCTTGAACATACCTGATAAAGATTTCATTGAGAAGAGTTGGAAGATTTCTGGAAAAACTATATTTTTCTTGCTCAAAGCTACATGACAGTTGCCATGTACCATTTAGTCAATATTTTTTACTATTTAAAAACCACACCACTTGTACCCATTAAAACATTCAAGAACTCATCTCCTCCTGCATTTTTTATTTTGTTACAAATCTAGAACATTGTTTCTCTTTGCGGGACAAAACCAGATTACACTCTTAGACACTAGTCAAAATAATATATTCCCTAGTCTGTAATAATATACTGTGCACTTTTCTTTGCTCTAATATGTTGTAACATTTATAGAATGGGCTATATAATATTATTTAAGAATTGGAAAATAAATTAGAAATAACTCATACAAAATTTAAACAAAAATTCATTAAAAGATTGGTTAGGTTAAAATTGAAACTAAATTCTGGTAAAAGCCTAGGAATTGTAAACAAGGTTTTTGAACTGGAAATGTATTAGGAAATTTGTTATATCAAATAACCTAACACATAAATTAAAATAAGAAAATCTAATAATAGTTATGTGTAAACAAATTTGTAAACTGTAGTAACATAGGGCCTAAGTAATTACTTGAAGGAGAAAGTGAACACGTTTGTAAACAAAAGAAAATTGAAAGGTTATGTTTCTATGAATTCGGCTCAAAACACACACAATTCAGAACTATTTCAAAAGTAAAACACAAAGACACTTCACACACTAATAATATTAATAAAATAAACACTGGAAGGTTTGTTGACGATAGGAAATTGAAACAGTAAGTTTCAATCAAGTTTAACCAAGTTAAAACGCCATTCTAAACAAACTTGTGGTATGTCAGCTGTAAAACAGATGTAGGTCAGTGTGACAATCGATTCTAGTGAAGAAAAAGAAAACAAACTAGATTACAGGCAACATGTGTTTTTTTGGAGAAGAAAGGCGGCCATATTTTAAACAATTTTAGAAAAAAAGGACGCGTAGTTAGTAGTTGAGTTGGAGGTAGCGTGGGTGACGCTCTAATAGCAGACCTTGCTGTGCAGTCAAAATTCTATTTATTTGGAAAGAGTTCGTCTAAATTATACCGTTTTGTTAAGAAGATTGGCCAACTTAAATTAAGGAGTAGTGAATCACAAAATGTAATACTGTGTAAATATAAAGTAAAGTAAATAAAACGAATTGAAGTGTGTGAATTGTTTAATTGGAGAGAACGGGAATTTACGTAAGCGACCAGCAAAATTTTGATATTTATTAAGTTGAGAAATAGCGCTATAAAATAACTTTAGTGGACTTTTAAGATAATAGAGAAGTTTAAATTTGTATATTAGGATATCTTATAGTTAATTAATAGTTCGAAATAATCCAGTTCAAATAGTTTGGCTTTTTTTGCATTTTCAAAATTTAATATTGTTTGTTCAAAATTTATTTAATTAACCTAAGAATTTCTAAAAATATAGCCCATGCGATAAACCCCGAGATATCAAGAGATCTTAAACTAGCCAAGGGTATAAAAACCTTGTAACTCAAATTTAAAGAATCGAATTTTAGTATATTGTGTTAAAACTTGTTAAGTTGTAAAATTTTGTTTTGTGTATTGTTTAATGTTGAGATGAAATTGTAATAATAAATGTTAATGAATTGTTCTTGAGTAGTTTTTTGGTTTTGGTTATTAAATAGAAATAATATATCTTCATAAAATAGTAAAACCCCGTTGCGTCTGTTTTATAATTATGTTATAATGTATAAACTGCAAGTTTCATGTTTTGTGACCTTACTCGTAAATTTTGAAATGATATGCAATAAGGCTACTTAAAGTTACATTACCAGGTGACTAACATGGAACAGTAAAATATCTCAATGCTGTCATTAAATCCACTATCATTATGTATATTAGCACTAACAATAAACATGTAATATAAACAAAATTTTAAAAGTCAATTCCTACTTAAATCAATAAAAAAAATTTTTATGTTAGTTTCTATTTATTTTATAATTACAATTATGAGAAATATGTATATACATATGTTAGAAAAACAATATTAAGTGACAAAATAGAAAGAGAATATCCTTGTAATACTCCATTTCCCTCTCTATGTATGACGTTAAACTATTATTTTTAATTGTTACTTATACGCTTTCTTTTTTTGCCACTCGCATTGTGTTGCAGTTTTTTTGCATTGTCTGTTTGTGAAGGATAACATTAATCCATTTTGTTTGTTTATTTTATTCTTTTGATTCATTTTTAATCCTAGAGTATTATTTATGACATTGTATGGTGGCCATGGCTACAATTTAAGGTTATACAATGGAGGTTTTTCATATAGATCTTTGAAATGTTCATTTCTAGCTGTGCAAAGATGGCTCGGTGCCAAAATGTGCTAGATTTTGAACATGAAGATACTCAGTGCGAATCCAACCTAGACTCCCCAATTTTTATAATTGAATTATTGAATAAATATCTTTATTAACATCAATTGTCATCCACTATAGGTTTTAAAAAATGTATTTCAACTTGATTGGATGAATAAAAACATATTTTATTAACAATTGAAAATTTGTACAAGATATTTATCAGGAGAGTGTGAGCTAATAGAAGGAATTTAAAAAATTGATATTGCACAAGTAGAAGCAGAAACCACCATGAACATAGATTCTTATTTAACCTGACTATGTATGAACAAATACATCGCTAATAACAAAATCTGTAGTTTAGGAGTAAAAATTGCATTTAAGGGAAACAGAGTGTGTTACTACAAAAACATTAACATAGTCAAAAGAAGACTTAAGTTACTACACTGGTGTAGTTGGGGAAAAAATGTTAATTTATTTATAGAATTGAATAAAATATAAAATGAAAAATGCATATGGCAGTATGTTTAGTAAAGAAATTATTCATTAAGTTTTATTATTTGTTGATTCCATTTTCATGTTAGCTACTAGTTATCACTAAACACTTTCACATGTTTATAAACTTGCCTATAGTAGCACTTACTTATATTTGTTGAGGACGGTCGTTTCAAGATATGTGTCCCATTGTCAACTCAGACCGTAACTCACGTGAGTTACGGTCTGAGTTGACAATGGTAGACATCTCCCGAAACGGCCGCCCTCAACAAATATAAGTAAGTGCTACTATAGGCAAGTTTATAAACATTTAAAAGTGTTTAGTGAAGAATTTATTTGTAAGTCATTACAAAATTTAACGGTCCTTACAAAAGAAACGAAAAGCCTCTTCAGCTAATTCCTATCTTGAAAAAAGTAGAAGGTTTAGATTTATTTTTACGATTTCAACTCACTGTATTTATGTTTTTGTGAACTCCAGATTTTCATCAGAAAACGTGGCCAAACGAGACCATTACACATATCTGCCATTTGGGCAAGCTGGTACCAACTCTACCAATCTTGGAATTCAGCTCGGTGTTTTGGTCACTAAACTAGCTCTTGCAGTTCTCATCAATGACTTCAAATGGCTTTCTGGGGAGGATTCTAAGGTAGGTGTATTCAAAATACCACATGCCTTAGAGAGGTTTAAAAAAAAATAGTGATTTTCAAATAAATTTGAATAAAGACTAAATGTAAAGACATATTTGAATCAAAAAAAGACAAGACTGACAATTATTTAACCCTAGATCACTTATACCTCGTCAAATTGATGATGCTCAACTTAAAAAATGTTGTATTTGACAAATGAGCGGTTTTCACGCATTCATCTTCCCAGTACCTTCATACCTACAACAGCCAATGTTGGATGCGCAGTTTTGCTGCTAAAGTTCGCATGTGTCCTAGTGAAACAGAGCTTGCATTGTCATTTTAACAATACATAAGTGATAGTGAGACTTTTTTTATTTAATCACTTTTACATTGGTTTATGACTATCCGAACTTTAAATTTTGTAAATTTGTACAAATTTACTGAGACTTACTGAGTGTCTCAGAGACACTGATGAAGAAAGCCATGGAGCGATCAAAAACGTTCTGTCTCAGCGTGTTTTTACGAGTTTACAAAATATTAAGTTTGCATAGTCATTAACTAATGTAAAAGTGATTAATTAAGTTTCACCGAATGTAATGGACTACAAAAATCAATACTTTTTTAATGTTTGTGTTCTCTTTTCATATTTTTGTAAAAATTCTTTCATTTTACTAAAAACTTGTTCTACAACTTATTCGTGTTACATTCTGTGTCTAACATTATTTTTTTAAAATACTTTTTTAAACATTTGTGTTTCACTATTCCATTAAAATGTATTCATCATAACTATTATTTTTCTTTCTAGTCGTAGGGCTTGTAGCTAAAGAAGTATGTGATATTACAATGTTTAACACAGTATTAAAAAAACACTATTTTGGCAAATAAAAAAAAAAGATATTGGAGTAGTCAAATTGACGATACATAAGTAATCGTGTGACAAAATTTAGACATAAGTAATCTAGGGTTAAAACAAAAAAAGTTGAGAAATGTGAAAGGTCTGCAAACTCAATAATATTGTTCAGATTTGAAATCTGTCCTGACAAGCAGAAGGTCAAAAAAGGCTAGAAGATGCACAAGTTCAGAGAACAGATGTATTTCTCTGTATTAAATGAGTTTCTGGAAGTAGCAACTACAGAAACTGGTGTAAAAAACTAATCACATTGATTCCTTAGTTAGGGAATTCAAGGAGGTTTATGACATTAGGAAAGAATTGAAACTAGAGGTGAAAAGACAAAGAGAGCTCTTGATTAGAGAGAAACAGTACAGAATGAGACAAGAGAAAATTAGGCGAGGAGACTAATACAAGGGTAATTCATAAAATAAGGTTCTCATGATTTTTAAACAAAGACAGCTTTATTTTTGTTCTTAATGTAATACATCATTTTTAAGCTTAAAACTTAACGCTATTTTTCCATATAATCACCGTTTCTGTACAAACACTTTTGAAAACAATGCTCTAACCCACTATCCCCATGTTATAGAATTCTGCCGCCAAACCTTTGAGGAATCGAGTAACCTCTTCCTTGACTTCATCATCAGTACTGAAGTGTAAGCCACCCAAGTGTTCCTTAATTATGGGGATAAATGATATTAGAGTGGAGCACAACAATCCAGCCAAAATTTATCAGCAGTTCTTGGGTTTGATGTGAGACATGAAGTCGAGAATTGTCATGAATTAGCCTCATACCACTTGACTATCTTTTTCTCAGGCGGTTCTGCATCGCACGTCTGTTTTCTTAATATGTTGCAATATCTGTCGGAGTTTACTGTTTTTGTTCTATAAGGTAAAAATTCAATTAAAATCAGGCCCTTTCTGTCCCAAAAGACGGTTGCCATTACTTTCTCAGCAGACTGCATTTGTTTAAACTCTTCGGCTTCGGCAAATTTGAGTGACGCTATTCACGTAATTGCTGCTTGGTTACGGGGGTAAAGTGAAACGCCCATGTTTCATCGCCTGTAACAATGGAATCCAAGAATTCTTCTTTGTTGTCTTCATATTGATGCAAAAACTGCTGGGCACACTTGAGACGTTGCTGTTTGTTGTTTTCTGTAAGCACTCGCAGTACCCACCGTGCATACACTTTGTGATAGCCTAATTTTTTGGTTAAAATATTATGGTGTTGGAAGTTTCAGGAATAAGCAAAGCAAGTTTGTTAATGATGATCCTCCGAACTTTAAGTAATATTCTTTCAATAATTCCGTCTAAAACTTTGGAGGCCTTCCGCTCCGGTCTTCATCGTGAATTTTTGTGTAACCTTCATTGAATTCTCTACACCATTTGCAAACATGTTGAACAGATATACACTTTTCCCCATAAACTTCCATTAACTGACGATAAATGTCAATAGGTGATATCCGTTTTGCATTTAAAAAACGTATCACAGCACGAACTTCGCAACTGACGGTAACAGCGATAGGGAGCTCCATTTTCGGAGGATGCTAGCCTTGCACTGAGCAATATAGCGAGGCGTGAGTGGTGGGGATAGAGAGTGGGAAAGTTGATAAGTAAGACAATTACCAGATTTCTCCTAGCATGTCGCATTCTTTCTTAGCAGCATAGGGAACCCTATTTCATTAATTACCCTTGTATGATTAACTTACTGATGAAAAGGAGGTAGAGGGAAATGAGTTACTATTTTGTAGATTATGATTTACCCTGAGAATATTTACTCACAATGAGGAAGGTAAATCTCTGCAGGAAATATTGTGATGGCTGTGAATAATGTTTCACCTGCCCTGAGTGCAGAAGGTAAACAGGATAGATAGTGTGATTATTAAGGCAGATGTGACAAGGGAAGTGATACTGTAACATGAAAACATTGACACAGGGCTGAGGAGTTGCAAGTGGTTTACTGACAATTACTAGCAGAAACTGAAGACAATCATAAACAGAAATATCAACAACGCCGGGTAAGAAAATTATTCAAAAAACTTTAAAATGTATTTTGTTGTAGCAAGGATGCACTACAATGGAAAAAATGCTTTTGGTATTAGCAATGTGCTTTTTTTGGTATTAGGATTGAAATCATTTACGTTATTAAATCAATCACATTAGTTATGGTCCAAGTGGATAAAGAAATATGTCTCTCAAAATGGCTGTCCTTATTTAACTGTGCAAATTTTTACATAAGTTGATATGTCGAAATAAAATTAATAACTAAAGCCATTTTATAGCAAAGATATTTAAAATTTGTAATTTAAGTTGTGTTTACAATTTATTTGAGTTATATTGTGTGACTTGTGGAACTTTAAAAAATCTGTTAGTATTGGACAGTGATAGTATTGGACAGTGATTTAAGCTTCAGAACACAAAAAAAGTTGTATCTATATATTATCCATATAATTATCAAATCATAACAATCATCAAATCATAATTAGTAGTCATCAAAAATTAATTTATTATAATTTTAAAACTGTTAATTTGTTTTTAAAGGTTCCTATTGAATTCATAAGTGGCATCACAGGAGTTCCACGGCCTCCGGAAATATTTGTTAAGGCTGAGATTAACTAAACCATCATCACAAACAATTTATTATTGTTATGGTCTATTACTTAATATTTAAAGTTTTTTATGTTTCTTAAATTTTAGTTTATAATTCAAATAAAATTTTATATATTTCAGCTTCTTAAAATGTACTAAAATTATAGTATTCTAGGACAATTTTAAAATTGTCTTATACTTTAGATGTGTGTTTCAATAATAATGTATTTATAAGAATATTTTATTATATACTTTTGTAATATTAAAAATAAATTAATGTTTAAACTGTGATTTTGTTGCAATTGTTTTTTCAAATTTAGCTCTTACACGGGGTTGGTAAATTAATGTGAGTTTTTAATTCTTTGGACTCTATCAGACTCGTCATAATTTTTCCTGTGTTACATTAGAGCATAAATTATCTATATACTAGTAGAAAATTCAAACAAACGTTTATTTTAACAACCTTATTATCAGTTGTTAAGAAATTTATTATGTTATAGTTTGATTTTTTATTTTTTAACTATTAAATAACTGAAGCAGACAATTTCATGAAACTTTGTTTTAAATTAAAACTATTGAAAATAAACCCAACATCACAAAAGTTAGTAAGAAATATCTTACTCATAAAGTTACCAAGATTAAACCCTTTTATGTACATTTTGATGACCATATATTTTCATCATCAGATGGTCCTACTAAAATACAAAACCAATTTAGAGAGCTTTGTACAGTAACAATACAAACTTGACTAGCGCCAACTGGTACTAAAGATTGTTCTATGTAGGAGGGAGATAGGTTTTGCCCTCTCTTTATTTCCATCCAATCAATACCTATTATTACATAGCACAAGTATACATTTGAGTACATTTTTATCCCTTTCATACCATTAAAATGTTTTCCTTTGTTGACGCATATTGAAATAACTTCATTCTCAAAACTTTAAGTAGTACTTTATCCTTCAACAGCATCTACATCCAATATATCTACACACATTTCAAGATTGTTATATCATATCGAAGCTAATTTACCATAGAATTTATCTAATATAGACCGTCTCCTGCAAGTCAGTGTTTTGACAACCCTTATCATGTTTGCAGGAAAGTATTCATACAGAACCTCTACCTCCCGTCTTGCAAACTGCAATCTCTCAAGCACAAGTGCACGGTGGTTCGCATTATACCTATTAATCACTTAAACTATAGTTTATGACTATCTGAACTTTATATTTAGTAAATTTGTTAAAACTTACTGAGACAGAACGTTTTTGATCGCTATGTGCCGATCTTCATCAGTGTCTTCTGCTTGGAGATGTTGGGTCAAATGGTGATGGTTTTAAAGGTAGGTTTTCGATAGTATCAAAGAGTATGTGTGATTTGTATTGTGTTTGGTCGTTTAATATGTTTGTATTTTGTGTTTTTGTGTATCTGTAAATTTCATATTGTTCTAGTGTGTTTAGATATGGTCCTTTTTTGTTGATTTGTAGGATTTATAAATTATGATAAATGTCTGTGTATTTGTGTCAGGTTTGTTTTAAGTGATTGTAAAATGTTGAGTTGGTGTTATGTTTGTGTTCTTCAACTCTTTGTTTAAAGCTGCAACCTGTTTGTCCAATGTAGAATTTGTTACATTCGTTGCAGTTTAGTTTGTATACGCCTGGTGCTTGTAGTTTATCTTTGTTGTTGGTGTTGTGTTGTATTTTGTATTGTAATTTGTCATTGGTTTTGTATGCTATTTTGTAACCTATTTTTTGAAATTTGCGGGCTATTTTGTTTGTTGTTTTGTTTATAAATGGTAATGTGATGTATTTGTTTTCCCTGTCTGTAGTGTTAATTTTAGTGTTTTTTAGTATTTTGTACCATAGTTTGTCTATTATTGTGGTGGTGTATCCATTTCTGTATGCTAAATATTTAATTGTGTCTAGTTCCTTGTTCATGTTTTCTGTGGTCATTGGGACTTCTTTAAGTCTATGGAGCATGGATGTAAAGGCAGGATGTTCATGTTGGATAGGATGGTTTGATGTGTTGTGGATAAGTGTATCTGTCATTGTGGGTTTCCTGTAAATGTTGAAGCTGTGTTTTTGTGTGTGGCTTTTTGTTATGGTTCACATTGACATGAAAAACTCCTCACCTACACTAATAAAATACACCCAAAACTCCACCTCCCTTCAGAAATTGAAACCAACCTATCCCTAAACTTCCTCGACCTAACCATAACAAAAAGTCACACACAAAAAAACAGCTTCAACATTTACAGAAAAACCATAACAACAGACAGGCATATCCACAATACCTCAAACCACCCTATCCAACAAAACAACAAACAAAATAATCCGCAAATTTCAAAAAATAGGTTACAAAATAGCATACAAAACCAATAACAAATTACAATACAAAATACAACACAACACCAACAACAAAGATAAACTACAAGCACCAGGCGTATACAAACTAAACTGCGGCGAATGTAACAAATTCTACATTGGACAAACAGATCGCAGCTTTAAACAAAGAGTCGAAGAACACAAACATAACACCAACTCAACATTTTTCAATCACTTAAAAGAAACAGGACACAAATACACAGACATTTATCATAATTTAGAAATCCTACACATCAACAAAAAATGACCATATTCTCAACACACTAGAACTATATGAAATTTACAGACACACAAAAACACAAAGAACAAACATATTAAACGAACAAACACAATACAAATCACACATACTCTTTAATACTATCGAAAACCTACCTTTAAAACCATCACCGCTTGACCTAACATCTCCAAGCAGAAGACACTGATGAAGATCGGCACATAGCGATCGAAAACGTTCTGTCTCAGTAAGTTTTAACAAATTTACTAAATATAAAGTTCGGATAGTCATAAACTATTGTTTAAGTGATTAATAAGATTCACCGAACGTAATGGACTACAAAATTCAAAAATTATACCTATACTGAAGACAATGTTGAGTTGACTTGTAGTACATTCTAAATACTAATAGGTAATACAAATCTCACTTGGTGCACATGTTCTACACTTAAAGGGGTTTGTATGTCTTTATAATCACAATTAAATATTGACATTAAAGAGATTATAAAGATTGAGGTTAAATCAAGGAAAACTGAACAAATATATGTAAACTAGGTGATGCAGATTTCATTGTGTAGATACGTCTGTTCAAAGTAACATTCGGGAAAAGACTAAACAAGAGTGCATGGCAAAATTGGGACTGTTTAGGCCAGAAATGGCAAGCTGTTCATGTTGTTAGCCAATGAGCAAATGCATTTACAGAATGCTCAGTTTACAAAAGACTTTAGAAGTCTGTGGTATTGCAGTGAATTTAAATTGCTTAGGCTATCATTGTTTAATGATAAGTTTACATAAGTGTTTACATCTGATCTTGTTCTTCAATTCATCTACTTTTTGTAACTAATCATGAACATGACAAATAACTGTTATGGCCCTACTCTAAATATTAAATGAGAGAAGACTTCAAAAGCCTAGTAATAGCATGTTCATTAGATCCAGTGATGAAGAATGAAGGAAAGATGTTTAGTGATAAAGAACAAATAAAATTATGCATACAATGCAAAATACCAGGCTACAAATTCGAAAAAAGTTGTATTGATAATATAACATAAAATTTACAGCAATTAAATGAGAACATATATAACATTACATAACATCATGTTATAGTGATATTCTCATATTTCTAAATATTTGTTGCATTAATAACAAATATAACATTAGGTGTTGCAATAAAATAAAATATACATAAAATAAAGACAGAAAAGAGAATAAATAAATTGATATAAAATTAGACATCATATTTTTACCATGTTGTAAAGATAATAAGGTGGCTGCTAATACAACCTGGAACATACAACATGGAAACACAAATCACGTTGTATTTCAATCATTGGTTTTGATTGGTCTTTCTGGAGGTTCATTGCCAAGTAACAGAGGAAAATTTGTACCTTCATTTACTACTATTTCATTTTTAGTTTTTTCCACAGGGTGCTTTGAAGTATTTGTATCATTGGTTTCAGATGGTTTTTCTGGAGGTTCATTATCTTGCATATCTGACAAATTTGTACTATCTTTCACAATTGTTTCATTAATAACCTCCATATGTGTAGTAGATTTTCCTATTTCTTTATGGTTTCCTCTTAAAACATTAAAAAATTTTATTGTTAAATATAATGTTAATAAAATTAAATTATCCACTTAATCTTAGTGAAATATTTTCAATAATATTATAGTACATTAAAAAATTAAAGAATGTTTGTGATTTTCATACCAGAAACTATTATATAAAATTTAATTTGATTACATTAAATTTAAAAAAGTAATAATTGGACAAAACAAATTAACTTCCAAGAAAATGAAAACAAATAGATTTAAATAACTTACTCAGATATGATCACACTAAGTAATTTTCACTAGTGTCTAGGTTGACTTAAGAGAAGTATTGTTTGGAAGACAGAAAAGTTATATAAACAGTTGTTATATATTGGGGTTAACATGTTGACTGCGGGTGTTAGGGATCACGGCCATGGTAGCGCGTCCCAGGATGCATGTGGTAGGGATCCCTACCATCTGTCCATCGGTGATTCATTGGCTCAGTGTGCTTCTAGCACGTGATAGAAGTGAATTTTGTCTTTGTCGCGCCTCGGAAAGTATCTTAGTGACATTTTACACGTGTTTGTTTTTGTCTCCGGTTTTTTTTTGTTTTCTTGTTTGAGATATATTTTAAAAAAATATTTTAGTGATGAATATTGATTTGCCTGGACCTGGTAGGGGTGTCAGTAGACTCATCTGAGGATGAAGTTCGATAGTAGTATGAAACCGATGAGTCAGAGGTTGACCACCCTGACTACGAAGTAAACCCACCTCGATGGCAGCCCCACAGCGCAATTGGTATGAGAGTTATGCCATTTACACGCGAAGAAAAGTTTTTAGTGCTCATACCTGATTTGAACCCTATTGCGATTTTTAGGCTTTTGTTGGGAATTGTTTTCTTGGAGGGAATCGTCCAAGCAACAAATAATTACACGCTGAAACTATTATGAGAATCCAGGGTCTCAAATCCACAGATGGAAAGACCTTACTACGGATGAATTGCTTATGACTTTAAAATTGCACATGGGAATAATGAAACTCCCCAATTTTACCAATTATTGGAAAACACACCGGATGTTCAACACATGTTTTCATAGTTTCATGAGCCGTGATCGGTTCCTATTAATTCTAAGATGCATAAACTTCGACAAAAATCCTAATCCGGTTGATAGATGCAGCAAAGTTAAATTTTTAATTGATTATTTTAATAATAAGATAACCAAACTGTATTACTCTAAAAAAAGATGGTGCATTGACCAAGCGATGATGTTGTGGCGAGGGCAACTGTACTTTTGTCAGTACATAAAGAGAAAGCGTCATAAGTATGGACTAAAGTTGTATATTTTGTGCGATCCTCATGGCCTAAATCTTAAATTTTTCCTCTACTTTGGGGTTCTGGACAGCTTAGGTGGCAAGTCACATGCGGCAAATGCAGTTCTGTATATAATGGAGGGTAAATTGAATTGTGGCCTTAGTCTGTTTATGGACAATTACAATAGTAGATTTATTCTTGCTTCCAATTTGCTCCGAAATAATATTTCTGTACTGGAACCCTTGGGTTAGACAGAAAATACCTTCCTCAAAATATTATATTTGCAACAATAAAAAAAGGTGAAACCGTGGCTCGATACGCTGAGGGTGTGTGTGTGGGAAAGTAGAAAGACAAACTAATTGTGTCTTACATTTCAATGGGGAAACCCAATTTCAGGTTTGATTCTTAGTGAAAAGCTCAGATCTTAGCTCAGAAGCATAGAAAAAATATAGATTTTTCTTCTATTTGCAACATGAAAATAGGAATTAATTAAAATTGACAATTGTTTCAAGAAAATTCAATTATCTGATTTTTTTTATCCGTATGGAACCTGGCCCCAATTGATTTGGATAAATGGAGTTCTATTGTGGATAAAAAAAACCCTCAAAACAGCAACACATGAAAGTGGACATAAGGAGGTGGATGTTGAAAATAGGTATGAGAATTTTGTTACATTATGTTGTAATACAGTTAAAAGAGGAAAGAGTATAAAATAATAAAGTCGTAAAGAATATTTTGTGGTTATAATTTTGAAGGTAATTTTTGCAAGAGCTGAGTATAGTTAAAAAGGGGCTGGCCAACCAAATATGTTTGCTCTGATCATTCAAGGGAGAAAGGTAATTTAATAACTTGTCAATAGTTAAAAACAATATAATTCAAAACAGTTAGTTTCTATTATACGAAGAGCCAAAGAGGATAACTAGAGATGTTAAGATGGAAAAGTTATGACAAAACCCCTATCATCATTTCCCTAAGACCAGCTGAGCGGAGGAAAGGATTCACTACCATACATTATCTGGGAGGGTAACTACAAAACCATTAATACAGGTTTTGTTTCTTAAACACACATTTTTAGGTAATCTAGCCAATATTGTTTTCATTGAAGTAAGTAAGATTAGTGAAGTAATTATTAGAATTTACAAAATTAAAATTTATTTTTACTAAAGTAATTTATTTGATATTAATTACTTAAACAGTTGCAAATATTTTACAAACTTGCCTACTTTTACTAGCCTAATATTAACAAGTGTTTTAGTGAAAACTAGTAGCTCACGTGAAGATGGAATCAACAAATATAATATTAATTAATAATACTTTGTTTCTCCAGACAATGACAAACGCAATATTATTAATTATTAGATTGATTTTTAATTGACTAAATAATTAATCCAAAGCAATACATTACTAATCAAGTATGTAATAACTAAAAAGGGATTATATATAAATGATATTTCAATATTTAATCCCTCAAACAATATGAAATTATCTGTTCAGTATTACCATTGAAATGTATGTGGTTTATGAGAAATTCATTATTTCATATGAAATGAAATATTACAAATGTACCTGAGAATGATTCGGGTATCACAATTTTAATTTTGATTTTAATATAGCTAAAATTTGTCTATATTACTTTTGCACTGACATACTATTTACATACTTTTGTGTTATAAACAGAGCAATAGAGACTGGTATGTTTGTAACTAAAAAAATCACTAAAATGATTTTGAACAAAATATATAAGACTCTAATACCAATGAAAATTCAACTGAATTGCATACAAAATGTAGGTAATGTGCTAGCTCAAAACAAGTATTATAAAAAGTAAGTGGCAAAACAGAAAGTGAATTTCCTTGCAATTTTCCATTTTCCTTTCTATGTATGGTATTGGACTATTATTTTTGTTTGTTACTATGTATACGCTTTCTTTTTTTTGTCGCTTGCATTGCATCGTAGTTTCTTTTCGCTTTCCCTTCATATCCATTTCTGAAGTAAGGTTTGATATCGTTAATCCAGTTTGTTTGTTTATTTTATTTTTTTTGTTCATTTTTAATCCTAGAGAATTATTTATAATATTGGGTGGTAACCATGGAAACAATTTAAGGTTGTGCAATGGTTTCAAGGACAACCTTATGAGGGCAAAAGAAAAATTCATACACTTCTTTGAGAAATATATTTCTAGCTATGGGAAAGTTGGCTCAGTGGCAAAGCACTACACTTTGAACATGAAGTTACTCAGTTTGAATCCGACCTATACCCTCAAATTTTTATAATTTAATTATTGAACAAATATTTTAAAAATCTATATCAACATTGTCATACCCTATGGGTTAAAAGAAATGTATTTGAACGTGATTGGATGAATAAAAATGTATTTTATTAATGATTGAAAATTTGTAGAAGATATATATAAGGAGAGTATGAATTAATAGAATGAATTTAATGAATGACAAAAGAAGACCAACTGTTAAAACAACATATAAAAACAGTACTAATTTATGATGAAAGACAATGTTGCTTCACAGATACATAAACGATTTCAGCTCTGATGGGAACGGTTCAATGCTTGAGAGGAACGTGTTGTGCGACTGTGTGTAGTCTAGAGATTGCAAAGCTGCCAAGATGCCACTTCTTATAGTCTCGGTAGTTTACCAACAAAATTATCATCAAAACTTAAAACCTCCAAACAATTTATACATTAATTTTTTGAAAAATTTTCATTTGTATAAATACAAAGTAACACTAAAGATTGGCAAAAGATGTTGAAGATTTTGTAAATAAAAATCTCTATAAACATATAATGCAGAGGAAGGTATTACCCAACCATTTAAGCTCACATCAAACTAATTTGCTTTAGTTATATTTTATTATGTACTATGAATATACAAATATCAAGATGTTCTACTAAAAACAAAAAAAAAAAAACTATTAAAGTAAAATTCCTGAAGAAAAATGTAAACTTTGTGTGATTAAGTCTGAGTCTATGAATTGGAATATATAGTAAAAAAAATATTTTAATAAACTTACAGTGTCAATGGTTCTATTTCTTCTTTGCGTGAGTTCTGGACTTTTGTTGCACTCAAAAAGTTTGAATTGATTTCATCTGTAAAAGTATGTTCTCTTAGGTATTAACTGTCTAACTGAAATTTCACTAAGTACATTACATTTTTATAAATAAAAATTTTTAAATCATGTTGAAAACTTTAGTATGTTAAATTAATAATAAATAAGTGGGCCTTGATAAATTCCTGTTCAAATTTCCTTTTACAGACTGAACAAGAAGAGGAAGTTGGAAATGAATGGTAAAATACTTAAATAATCTTGATTTTTTACTTGATTTCATGGACACAACTCAACTATAATTGCTTCATTTTAGACTTATCGAGGGGCACTAAAAGAAATTATGTCACAACAAATAGTAGCTACCACCAGAAAGGACTCTATGACAGCATGTTGCAGTTACCTGCTGTCAATGTGTTAACATAATCTAATATACGATATATTTTGCCTTGAAACTTTCTTCTAATTAATTTCTTTGCCATGTTTTAGAAAAACGTTTCTTCAGCTTATTTCAATTTTTTTTTCACTTATTAATAACTTTCAATATTTTTTTGCTTTCAATAAAGCACAACTATCTGTTAAAATTCTAATCTCATCCCTTCAAATAGCATTTACACAGGCAAAAAATACGAGGTGTCGACATTTCTTTGGGTCCTACTCACTGCAGAGTATTCAGAAACATTAAAGCAGATGAAGGTGCAAAATTAGCTACAAGTATGGTGACATCGACACAACATGTGATGGCAATCAGATTTTGTATGCAATGTTAAAAATACACTATTCCCTGTTTGGAATGAAGAATGGCAAAATGAAAATTTAAACTGAGGGACATGAAGAATACTGTCCTACCATGGAGGTCACGACTATCGGCCGTGTTATTGCTTTCTTATGCCACCTTAATCTATATAATAATATTTAAAATCTGTAAAATTTAAATTTTATTTTGTTTAGTTTTAGATAATTAAAATTAGTTTTAACAATTTATTTTATTTTGTTTAATTGTATTTATTCATTTTATTCTAAATTCACTTTTCACATAACATTTTAGTTAGGCAATGATAACCCTGATGGGTTCTTCGCCTGGAAAAAAATCAAATAGCATTTTTTGTTTTCTTCCTTTTCTACAATTAAAATAATCTGATTGTTTATCCTTAATTGTCATTAGTTACATATGCCAGAAATTTCTTTTATAATGCTTTTCAGCCTATACAAGATCAATGTATTAGAATAGAACTAAGCTATAAAAAGACATTAAATCATTTTAATACTTATATGCATATGTTAATGAAATACACTTTTGATATCACTTGGCAAAAACCTACTACTTACTGATATTTTTGAATTGCATTTCACAGTATGTCAGTGTATTGTTCAACGCTGTGAGTCACGGGCAAGACTGCTACTCTGATGTGTTGTGTTTGTGTGAGTCTGTGGTGAATTATTGTTTATAGATTGAACAATGCACTAGTGTGAAACGTGTCTGCTGAAAAATATCAGTAAGTAGTTGTTTTTTGCCAGGTGATACTAAAAGTATAATTTATAAGAAAAACCTCAAGATTTACAAAACTGCAAGTTATAAGGATGAAATGCAGTTGACTACAGTATTCAAGCATGAATCCAAAATGTCATCCTAGAGTTGTGTACAAACCTAATAAGGGGGGGAAGGGTTATCCAGCATTGTACACAAAGAGTGGCTTGTCACAACAATGATTTAATATAATGAAATATTGCAAAGCTCAAAGTACAACACTCTCTTTAAACCAATCATTTCTAATTTCACAATCTTTTAAATTATTCCCTTTTATTGAAATAATGCAATTGTACCTAGTGTTAATCATGACTCTCTGGGGGAGAGACACCTCCTTGCACTAAACACTAGATCTGCCAGTGAGGGTATTTATTATTATAAGCTGAAAACCTAAGCAACACCACTGGTAAAGGCACAGGATTTAATGGAGGGTCTGGGATTACAACTGGATAAACCTGCACCGATTTTCAGAATCAGCATTTTACTATGGTTTCTGTGTATTTTACCAAATAAAACATAAAATATAGTGGGTGATAATAAAACTGCAACATAATGAATATTTCAGAGTAAATTTATTAAAAATTTTTTAAAACCTTGAACATATATTAGTATGTTATACTTCCCTAACGTTACTACATATGTTCAAATTGCTTGTTGTAATCCTTTTGAATTCACTAATTAAACTATAAGTAATTATTCACTAGGTGAATACTTTAGAGCTTACTTGCTGACGTGTTTCGAAACAATCGTTTCATTTATGAAGCTGACATTCTTCTCATTGTTTCAAAATGCGTCATCAAGTTCTAAAGCATTCACTTAGTCACACAATAATTACTTACATGTTTTAGTGAAAAACTAGTAGCTACTTGTAAATATTCACAAACTTGCCTATAGCAGCACTCACTTGTATTTGTTGAGGATGGCCGTTTCAGGAGATGTGTCCCATTGTCAACTCAGACCGTAACTAATCTTAAGGTTTACGTAGGTTAGGGTATTAGGGCTGTGAGGGTGGGATATTATGGAGGTGTGGGTGTATTTTGTGGTCATTAGGAGTTATGATGTCAAAAAGTGTGTGTGAGTTGTAATGTAATTATGTATTGAGTATGTGTGTAGGGTGTAGTTTGAAGTGTCTGTATATTTCGTATTGTTCGGTTGTGTAGTGTTGGTTATTTCTGTGTTGTTTATGAAGAATTTGTAGGTTAGATGTTATGTCTATGTAGTCATGTTTTGTGGAGTTGAGATAATCGGCGAAGTTTGATTGGTAGTTAATGTTTGTTAGTGCGTTTATATCTTCTTGGTAATATGTGTAGAAGGACCTCCCTGTCTGGCCTATGTAAAAACTGGGGCACAAACTGCAAGTTAGTGTGTAAACTCCAGTGGCATTGTAAATGTCGTCGATTTTGTTGTTTGGTTTAAATTCTTTTTGAGAGTGTTGTGTGTGGAGTAGGCTATTTTGTAGTTGTATTTCCGTAGTGTGTGAGTTAGATTGTGGGTTTCGGATGATCTGTATGGTATTGATAGGTATTTTATGGGATTGTTGTGTTGTGTGTTTGTATTTGGGTTATTAGGTTTATTTTTTAGGCAGTTGTATAATTTGTCAATCTTTGTTGTGTTGTATCCGTTACTTTGTGCTATATGTTTTATGGTGTTTAACTCCTGGTAGTGTTCTTCTTTGTCTAACGGTGTTTTAAGCAGGCGATATATCATGGTGTAAGCGGCTAGATTATGTTGGTGTGGGTGGTTTGAGGAGCTGTGAATGGTTGTATTGGTACTAGTGGGTTTTCGGTATATGTTGAAATTATGTGTTTGTTTGTCTGTACGTTTAATTGTAAGGTCTAGGCAGTTCAGAGAGTTTTGTTTGGGTGGTGGATGTTAGTTTTTGGTGTGTGGAATTAAGGTGTTTTAAAAATATGTGTGCTCGGCGTGTGTTACCTTTATATAATGTTATGATATCGTCGACATATCTGTACCAGTAGATTATGTTATCTGAGTATTTATTGTTGTGTAATATGTGGTTTTGTTCAATATGGTGTACAAATATTTCTGCTAAGATGTAGCTATGGGGGAACCCATAGGTAGGCCAACTTTTTGGTTGTAGCATGTGTTATTGTAGGTGAAGTAATTTTGAGATGTGATTAATTTTGTAAGGTGGATGATTTCGTTAAACAATTTAAACCCAACCACAAAATCGACGACATTTACAAGTGTTTAGTGAAAACTAGTAGCTCATGTGAAAATGGAATCAACAAAATATGTTGTCATTCTCTGAGGAGGGGTGATCAACACTGAGGACTGTAAGCAAACAATGAAGAAACAAACTTTCTAAAATAATAATTTTAATTAATCAATTAAAAGATATTTTTAAAAACTTAACATCAGTCTAACTTCCTAATTGTTACAAGATAATATTATATTGCAAAATTTAAAAAAACAAGAGAAATGAGGTGATTAAAGTATATAGGAAGTATCTTCATACAAATATTACAATATAATTTAATATTTAGGAGGTTGTATGGAATTGTTTTTTGTTTTGTTATAACATCAAACATTAAAGTTTATAAATACACTTGGCTTATTTCTTTATTTGTATTACAGTATTTGTATATTGTTTTTAAGCTTTGCCTATAAACACATTGTTTTAATTTATTATTATTTTTCTTATAGATGATATGAATTTGTATGGCTCAGATGTACATAGTATTAAATTATACAGAATTACTCTGTTTAAATTGTTCTGTCTTACTTAAATTAAACTCCACAGAATTACTTGAGGACATACACTAAAATACTAACTTGACGTTCCAATCTGATTTCTGGTCAAAAGTTTGGCACCATTCCCATTAAAAGGTGTTGAAACTTTAGTGGGTTTTAGCACATAAGATTCAACAGAAGAAAAAGATTCGTTTTTCTGAAACATATGTGTTAATATAACACTCTGTAATAAAATTATTACCTAACTGTATCAATTTTAGTTTTGAACTCACTTTATTTCAAAAACTATTTAAACTTACATAACAAACTTACTATAAACATATCTTGTTACTTAAGTTACTCTACCAATAGTAAACGATAGAGTATGGTAATTGTAATCAGTAACCAATAAATTTGGTATTATACCGACTACACATCTAGAGGGAATGTAGGACATTACAGAATAAAAATATATAAACTATAACATAATTTCCGACACAATAACAATGGTGTTTTACTATTAAATATTTCTTTGAATGATGATATCAAATTTCTATTTAAAACAAAAAAACTACTCAGGAACAATTCATAATTCTTTATTATAACAATTTTCATTTCAACATTTAAACAATACACAGAACAAAAATAAACTTAACAAATTTTAACACAATATACTAAACTCACTTTCTTTGATTTTTAGTTACAAATTTTCATATACCCTAGGCTAATTTTAAGATCTCTTACTATCTCGGGGTTTATAGGCATGGGCTATATGTTTTAATTCTTTGGTTAATTAAATAAATTTTGAAAAACAATATTAAATTTTGAAATTAGTTTTAATAAATATTTTCCTGATGGAAAAACTTTAATTTGGAATAAGCAAAAAGGCGAAACTATTTGAACTGGAGTATGTTCTTATTACTAACTATTAATTAATCACAAGATATTCTAATGTACAATTTTAAACTTCCTGATAATCTTAAAAGTCCACTAAAGTTTATTTTTATAGCGCTAATATACTTAACTTATCAAATATCGAAATTCTGCAGGTCGCTTACGTAAGATTCCGTTCTCTTCAAATTTCCCTTTTTAACACACTTATATTTTTTTAGTTACGTCAAATTGTATTTACACTGTATTAACTCTTTCAATTCATTTATCCCTGTTTAATCTTGCCAAGTTTCTTCACAAAACGGTATAATTTTGACGAATTCCTTCCAATGGAAAATTTTGACTGGTCATGGCAGGTCCGATCTCGTAGCGTCCCCCACGCTATCTCCGACTAAACTAACGCTTCGTTTTTCTTTTAAAATTTTACAAATATGGCGGCCTCCTTCTTTAAAAAAGAAATCATATGGCTTTAATTTAGTTCGATTCCTTCTCACTAGAGTCGACTGCACACTTGACCTACTTCTTGCTTTCACCTCTGTTTTTACAGCTGATGCAATAACGCGATTGTTTACAATGGCGTTTTAATTTGGTTAAACTTTGGTTGAAACTTACTGTTTCAATTTTCCGATCCTTAACAAACCTTCCAGTGTTTATTTAATTATTATTATTTGTGTGTGAAGTGTCTTTGCATTTTACTTTTGTAATAATTCCCAATTGTGTGTGTTTTGAGCTGAATTCATAGAACATAACCTCTCATTGTTTATAATCGTTTTTCACTTTCTCCTTCAAGTAATTACTTATGCCCTATGTTACTTATTTTTACAATTTTGTTTAAATATAATTATTATTATTAGATTATCTTGTTTTTAATTTTATTTGATACAACAAATTTCCTTATGCATTTACAGTTCAAATATCTTGTTTATTTGTTACAACCGTTTTATAACCTTTCTAGGCTTTTACCTAAAATTAGTTTCAATTTAATCTAACCAATCTTTTAATGAATTTCTTTTTAAATTTTGTGTGAGTTATTTCTAATTTATTTTTCCAATTCTTAAAGAACATTATATAGCCCATTCTATAAATGTTACAATGTCCCCTAATTTAATTTAAATTAAAAAAATATTCCTACTATCTACATTACACATTCTTTACATTTTACAAGCTTGATTAAATATACATATTTTTTTTTTTAAATTAAATTTAAATTAACATTTATTTCCTAATTGTACATTTTATTTAATAACTAATTGAACACATTTTTTATTGAGTAAGTACCTCAACACTTTGGCTAACTTATCGTCCATTGTCTTGACTACTTTTATAACTGTCCATTTAAAAGTCATTTATACATTCATCTGTCCACTTTCGTCCATTTATACTTAATTCCTATGACACAATTTTATCTTAATTCTTTAACAATCAAATACTGAGCTGAAAACTTCAAGCTACTTGTCTTACATGGTTTATACTAGTTTAAAACTCGCATAATACTATTTCATTAATTTTATATGTTGTTATTTATTATTCTATTTACTATCCCTTTTTTCGCGTCCTCCCAACTATTCATCATAAATTTTTTCAATTAAAAATAATTTTTCTTAACCTTGCCTCAACCTCACTTCAGTTATAAATCTATCAACTCTATCTGAACACAACTATATTAAATTTAACCCCAATTTCATATTACTATATTATTTTTTATTTGTTTAAACTCTATTATATTTATATACTTTGTTACATATATATGACAGTAATTCACCTTACCTACCCTTATTTACGTAGACATTTATTTTATTTTAACATATTATCGACGACATCAACACCTTAACACCCTTATTCACGTAGACATTTATTTTATTTCAACATATTATCGACGACATCAACACATTAACACCCTTATTCACGTAGACATTTATTTTATATAACTTGATTACTTTATAGTTATATTTCTCGACGTTATTTATATATTTTATTTTATTCAAACTTCCCCTTTTTCCAAATTATATTTCCCCTTTTTTTATATTGTTATGCTCATCCAGAATATACATATTTTTATCTTTGCAGTGCACCCTACTTGTACTCATTCCGTTTTATTTCTGCTATCTATTTTTAATTTTTCTTACTTTTGGTATTTGCTATATTCCTGTTTATTATTTATCTCATATTTATTTTGCTTTTAGCTTCATCTAACTCTCAGTTCTAAGTTAGTATTTTATCTCCCCTTCCAATCTCACATCCAGTTCAATTCTTTTCTTATATCATTTCAGTTTATTTTGTATGAAGTTTAACATCTAATATTTTTAAAGGTTGCAATCTTATATTCTCTATTTGATCATATCTATAGCTCCTTCGATTACACTGTCCCTATATTAACGAATATAAATTTTGTTTTAATACTTATTTATCAACGCAGATTCTCCCTTACAATACGACGAAGTTTAAATACACAATTACCATATTTTTATTACAACGATGCTTTAATATTTATTATCATAGATTCATATTTCTTTTATAATATATAATATATACGACGAAGTTCCATTATTTATCAACGCAGATTCTCCCTTACAATACGACGAAGTTTAAATACACAATTACCATATTTTTATTACAACGATGCTTCAATATTTATTATCATAGATTCATATTTATCTTTATTCATTATTCGACGAAGTTACTAATAAATTATCGTAGATAGAGTTACCATCCCTTAAAACTTATCTCCTGCTAACGTTCTCTTATACACATAGTCACCTAGAGTTTATTCATATTGCTTCCTTCACCTATATTTAATATCTCCCTTCCTATTTTATTTTTATTTTCCAATATCCAGTTCTCCTGGATACATTTCATATTATTGCCTGTGTCTATTAATGCCTGTAAACTTGTTTCCTCTATTTAATTTCTATTCCTGGGTTTCTTATTGTCTTAGTTTTCCGATTGACTGTGGGCACCATGCTCTTTTCTTGTCCCCACGCCTGTCCTTGCCGTAACACCGTTTACATCTCCATTGTATCTCTCATCTGCTTCATAAGTTCTATTTTCTCTGTTATTCTCATATTTAAATTCCATCTCCCATTTTCCAAACTCGAGTTGTGCCTCCACATTCATTAACATATCCGTACCTCTGATAAATTTTCTCAATAAGCCTTGTACCACTAAGCCTTGAGACGGATATTTAACTCCTCCTATTTCTCCTATTACCATTTTCATTTTATTAATCTTTTCAATCTCCTTATTAGTTGCGGTTTGAATTGTTAAATTTTTTATTTGCCATATTTCTAATTTTCCTAGTTTATTTCTATCTCCTAACCTTCCCTGCTCTCCTAATATTTTCTCCCTTACATCTTCGACTTTCCTAAAATGCTCATCTGTTATCTTTCTTTCTCCTATCACCTTTAATTTTAACTCTCCTAACTCTTCTGTGTTTTTCTTTGTTATATTTTCTACCTTCTCTATCTCTTTTTTAATAATTTCTACCACATCAGCTATTATTTCATTTGTTTCCTCAAAATTTTCCCTAATCTCCTCCTCTAATTCTCTATCTTTCTTCTTTAAGTCTCTATTACAGTATTATTCTCTGTCCTCAACTGTCGCCTCATATCCTCTATCATTTTCCTATTGTCCTCCCTAATTTCATCTTTTATTACTTTTAGATCCTCCTTCATCTCTCTTATTTCGTCTCTATTTTCCTCTAATTTTTTGTTTAAATCCCTTATTTCCTCCTTTATCTCTCCTTTTACTTCGTTTATATTCTCATTTAATTCTTTTTTTATTTTTCTCATATCCTCTTTTATTTTGTCTATCTTATCTAATTTTCTATTTATATTTTCATTATTTATATCTAATTTTCTATCTAGATCCTCTCTCCCTTTATTTATGATTACTCTCATTTCCATTAAAGTCCTCATCATATCCCTTAAATCTACATTCTCATTATTTCCCCGTTCCTGTTGGGTTTGCATAGGTGGTAGTCCCCTATCTTCCTCTACCTCAATGTTTCCTATTGGCATATCTGTGCCTTCCATTTCTATTTCCTGCACTTCCAAGCTTGTCCCTTTTTCCAGATCCCCTACAACTACCAGCTCGCCTATAATATTTTCCTCCCTGTTTTCGATCCCCTCCTGAAAACTAACAAATCTCCCCTTAGCAGCCCCTTCTGTTTCTATCGCCCTTTTCCGCCTACCCTTTTTCTAATTGTTCCCCTTTTTCTGTTTTTTTTTAGCTTTTTCTCCCCGCAAATTGTACAATTCCCTTTCATCAGACATATTTTTTCTTTTTTTTTTTTTAGCTATTAGTAAAATTATTTTACAAAATTAAACAATATATATATATATATTATAAACTACTAAACCTAACCTTGACCCTATTCAACTCAGTGTTTAATTTTACACAATTTTTTTCTAAATCTATTTCCAGTTCAAATGTTTTTCATATAAAAAGTTCTAAATTAATTTTGTTTCAAAATCTCTCTAAATAAATTTTATCTCTTATTATATCGGGCCCCACGTTGGGCGCCAATTATAACATAATTTCCGACACAATAACAATGGTGTTTTACTATTAAAAATTTCTTTGAATGATGATATCAAATTTCTATTTAAAACAAAAAAACTACTCAGGAACAATTCATAATTCTTTATTATAACAATTTTTATTTCAACATTTAAACAATACACAGAACAAAAATAAACTTAACAAATTTTAACACAATATACTAAACTCACTTTCTTTGATTTTTAGTTACAAATTTTCATATACCCTAGGCTAATTTTGAGATCTCTTACTATCTCGGGGTTTATAGGCATGGGCTATATTTTTTAATTCTTTGGTTAATTAAATAAATTTTGAAAAACAATATTAAATTTTGAAATTAGTTTTAATAAATATTTTCCTGATGGAAAAACTTTAATTTGGAATAAGCAAAAAGGCGAAACTATTTGAACTGGAGTATGTTCTTATTACTAACTATTAATTAATCACAAGATATTCTAATGTACAATTTTAAACTTCCTGATAATCTTAAAAGTCCACTAAAGTTTATTTTTATAGCGCTAATATACTTAACTTATCAAATATCGAAATTCTGCAGGTCGCTTACGTAAGATTCCGTTCTCTTCAAATTTCCCTTTTTAACACACTTATATTTTTTTAGTTACGTCAAATTGTATTTACACTGTATTAACTCTTTCAATTCATTTATCCCTGTTTAATCTTGCCAAGTTTCTTCACAAAACGGTATAATTTTGACGAATTCCTTCCAATGGAAAATTTTGACTGGTCATGGCAGGTCCGATCTCGTAGCGTCCCCCACGCTATCTCCGACTAAACTAACGCTTCGTTTTTCTTTTAAAATTTTACAAATATGGCGGCCTCCTTCTTAAAAAAAGAAATCATATGGCTTTAATTTAGTTCGATTCCTTCTCACTAGAGTCGACTGCACACTTGACCTACTTCTTGCTTTCACCTCTGTTTTTACAGCTGATGCAATAACGCGATTGTTTACAATGGCGTTTTAATTTGGTTAAACTTTGGTTGAAACTTACTGTTTCAATTTTCCGATCCTTAACAAACCTTCCAGTGTTTATTTAATTATTATTATTTGTGTGTGAAGTGTCTTTGCATTTTACTTTTGTAATAATTCCCAATTGTGTGTGTTTTGAGCTGAATTCATAGAACATAACCTCTCATTGTTTATAATCGTTTTTCACTTTCTCCTTCAAGTAATTACTTATGCCCTATGTTACTAATATTTACAATTTTGTTTAAATATAATTATTATTAGATTATCTTGTTTTTAATTTTATTTGATACAACAAATTTCCTTATGCATTTACAGTTCAAATATCTTGTTTATATGTTACAACCGTTTTATACCCTTTCTAGGCTTTTACCTAAAATTAGTTTCAATTTAATCTAACCAATCTTTTAATGAATTTCTTTTTAAATTTTGTGTGAGTTATTTCTAATTTATTTTTCCAATTCTTAAAGAACATTATATAGCCCATTCTATAAATGTTACAAAACCTAAACATTAAACTTTTACAAAAGTACCCAAAATTTTCTGAACAATAAGAAAGTTATTATTATTAAATTCCTTTTATTAATTCACACTCTCCTGATATATATATCTTGTACACATTTTCAATTGTTAATAAAATACATTTTTATTTATCCAATCACGTTCAAATACATTTTTTTATAGTGGATGACGTTAAAACAGTTTTTTTCAAATATTTATTCAATAATTAAACTATAAAAATTTTGGGGAGTCTAGAGCGGATTTGAACTAAGTATCTTCACTTTCAAAGTTTAGCGCTTTTGGCGCTGAACTAACTTTTCCATTGTTAGAAGTGCATTTCTAAAAAATGTATATGATTTTTTTTTTCTTCCATCTGGTTGTCGTAGAAACCTCCATTGTACAATCTTAAATTTTCCCCATCATTACCATACAATATCATAAATAATGCTCAAATATCAAAAATGAATGAAAAAATGAAATAAACAAATAAACTGGATTAACGGTATGCTTCACAAATGGACAATGTGAAAGGAAAGTGAAAAGAAACTACAACACAATGCAAGCCATGAAAAAGGAAGAGTATAAATAGTAATAAACAAAAATAATAGTCCATCAACATAAATAGAAATGAAAATAGATAATTGCATGAAAATTCGCTTTCTATTTTGCCACCTAATATTGTTATTCTGACATATGTATATACATATTTATATTACTTTTCACTAAAACACTTGTAAATATTTTACAACTTGCCTAAAGTAGCACTTACTTATATTTGTTGAGAACGTCCATTTCGGGAGATGTGTCCCATTGTCAACTCAAACCATAACTGATCGTAAGGTTAGGGTGGGGTGGGATATTATGGTGGGGTTGTAGGTGTGTTTCGTAAGTATTAAGAGCTATGATGTCAAAGAATGTGCGTGAGTTTTAATGTTATTGGGTGTTGAGTATGTGAGTAGGGTGTAGTTTGTACAACATAACTCAAAGTACTCAACAAAAACACCCCCACCATAACCTACGAAAACCTTGAGATCAGTTATGGTCTGAGTTGACAATGGGACACATCTCCCAAAACGGCTGTACTCAACAAATACAAGTAAGTGCTACTATAGGCAAGTTGTAAAATATGTACAAGTGTTTTAGTGAAAACTAGTAACTAACATGAAGATGGAATCAACAAATATTATATTAGTTGTAATTATAAGATTCTAAAACTAAAATAAAATTTTTCTTTGTTGACCTATTTAAGAATTGACTTTCAAACAAAATTTGTATAATACTATATATTATTAATATGTTATTACTACTACTATATTACTATGTCATTATTATTACTATACTATTTATGTATATTTTTATTAGGTAATGTCCTAATGTATATTACCAAATGGTGGTTGGTATATTACCAAAGTACCAAAAATTACCTTAAAAATGTTTTCATATGAGATTAAATATTCAGTAAAAAAAAATTAATAAATTGTTGAACAGTAAGTGAATAGTTACTTAAATTTAGACCAAATAAAAGTATTTAAATCATACTAATGGTTAGACCTAGGGTCTTACCCCCAGGTGTCCTGACAAGAGGGAGTGTACTGTACTGCTACTTAAAACACTTAGTTTTACCTTAAAGTCTTTTCGAGGAAAGGCAAGTTCTTGACTCTCTGAAAGTATAGAGCTGCGTGAGTTTGGATTGATGTTAACAGATGAATCTCGAAGGCACAAGTCGGACATGTTAAAAAGGTCATCATCCTCAAAAAAATTAAATAATTTTAAAAGTTAATTATGTACAAATTATTGCTTAACCAAACAGTTAACAAAAATATATCTTATTTTTAGGAGAGATATAAGTATTACTATGATAACTAAAAAATATTATTTATGACAATTTTTCTTTAAAATTTACCATAGACATTGTCTTTTATAAACATGTCTTAAATAGCTTTTACCTGGAAATAATACATTAAAATATATTTTATATAATAATTGTTTTGTAATAAATGTTAGAACTTCTATACTGTTTATTTTTACTTTTTTTCTTTATTTACTAAAATGATACATTCATATAATTACAAATTTTATATAAGATAAAAAGGTATTATAGACTTTGTTGTCCATAACACTCAGTGAAAGTCATAAGTTTAAACTTTGTCAAATACTGACTGGCCAAACATAATTGTTATGTGCCAAACTAGTAGGCAAAGCACTAATAAATGAAGCACTGAATAACAGTTTTTATGATCACCGAGATGTGGAATCCTTTCTAACATGATTACAGTAAACTCCCGATTATCCGTGGAATAGGGTGGTCCGGCAACTCCCCGGATAATCCGCTATAAACAAAGAATATGCAAAACGATCGATAATCGATTATTATACCATAAGTTACACAACTAATGACCCCGGTTAATGCAATTCACAAATAATCTTCAGAGCAAAAAATAAATACAGAAAATAATTTAAAATGGCGATGTATTTGATGGATTATAACATGTACATTTATATGTCTAACTATTTGCAATACGTACATAAGTATATGTCAAAAGTAAGTATGTATGTACATATGTAATTTTCTTTACACATAATACTTTCACTTTTTAACAAAAAAATCTGTCACTTTCGTCTTTTGATTTAGCTTTAATGTGCGATCTAAATTCCTTGAGAACCATTTTGTCACACAGTGAAGAGTCGTCTTGCTCTAATTATTGTGTCCGTTGTTTTCATCTCAACAATTTTATTTCAACCATATACAAGTTTATTTGGGACATTAAAACAGTGTATTAGACATTAAAATGTTGTTTTATTTATCGGTTTACAACAAAAAAAAGGAAATTTACATAAAATATCAACTAATACAAATGATAAAATACTGCATGACAAAAAATAAAATTCAATAAGAAAGCCAGAGAAATAAAAATAACGCATAAAAATTCAAACTACCTGCTACTTATTTTAGTATATTAACCACTCAACGTTCAACTCTGAATCTTTGTTTCTACTTGTGTCACAAAGCCATAAAGATCGATAAAGTATATGACAGGCATGGATAATGCGTATGTCACGTCCTAGACTATTTATAGCCGAGATTAGCTGACATTTGTTTACAATCTTATGATACACATTAGGTTTTCGGGCGTCCAAGCATTTTGTCATTGTCTCTTATATACAGTAGTCTGTTCCCACCTCGAGTTGGTTTACTCACTCTAACAGGACAGTTATCGTTTATCCTTGCGTTATTTGAGATAGCTTAGTTTATTTTTATGATCGTTGTTTTACCGGATATTGTGCCGCGTTGAGTGGTTAAAAAAAACAATAATGAATCTGATTGGAATAGAAATTGGATATTTGTAAAACAATGGCAAACCCCGGATAATCCGCAAACCGGTTAATCCGCCCACGGATAATCGGAAGTTTACTGTACTTAAATAAGAGTAACAACACTGATTAGTAACAATATTATTTTTTTTAGTTAGCCATACATTTTATTGTCTTGTTTTATGAGAAAGAAATTTTAAAGAAGAAGGAAGACAATTTTGTGGTTTTCAATCCACTATCCTTTTTGAGTTGTTACCTTAATAATGTCATGTAAAGATAATTGTACATTCACAAACATGCAAGCATTTAAGGAAGAGAATGTTTTTATCAACATTTAGCAATGAGTATGAGCCAGATGATAAGTTAAGCTTTAAGCTTCCAACATTAATAACAGTCTGATCTTTCGCAAGTTGATAGCAGGTATAAATTAGTGTATAGTAAATATATTTACTAAACCTATTACACATAATTTATATTATAATTCATGTATAATATTCTGATCACATCAGAGTGGAATTCTCCAGAAATTCACAACTGTGGCATTCAGCCCTTAAATTTGACAAAAAAAATACAGTAAAAATTTATAATCTTTCTGGAGGACCAAACAGATAAATCTAAAGGCAAATCTGTGAGTTACCCTGAGTCTATGATTTAACAAAGAGGTTATGAACAAAAAAATATTTCTAATACATTAACTTACAATAAATGCTCTTCAAAGATATAGATGACTGTGTAGGGTGTTCTCACCACTAGAACGGTTCACCAAACACTTTTAATCGAGTAATTTGAAAATGTTCACTAAAATAATAACACTAAAGTTTCGATATCTTGTTGCTGTTCATGACAAGCTGGTTGTTAATAACTTATTTCATTTTTGCTATTACTTGCGACCAGATTTTTTATTAACTATAGGTTGTTAAATTGTTAACTTACACTTGAAGGAAACATTTTCGTCTTACGACTTCTTCAGCCTCGTATTTTTGCCGCTAGGAATGCTGCAGTTATGCTTCCTCGGTACCATTTTTTTGAAAGTTAGAAGTGATGTGATCGAAGAGTATGTGTGATCTGTGCCGTGAACAACCAACAAAATCAACAAGCACACCACAGATCACATATACTCTTCGACCACATCACTTCTAACTTTCAAAAAAATGGTACCAAGGACGCACAACTGCAGCATTCCTAGCGGCAAAAATACGAGGCTGAAGAAGTCGTAAGACGAAAACGTTTCCTCCAAGTGTAAGTTGACAATTTAACAACCTTTAGTTAACAAAAAGTCTGGTCACAAGTAATAACAAAAGTGTAATAAGTTACTAAATTTTCACTAGCTAGTTTACCACATCCTGAACACTGGTTGAAGAATACACAATGAGCAAATATGAAAATGTGACTTTAATAATTAGATAAATTTGATAGCAATAAATAATTCTTTAAGTTTAGATACATTGCAACACTTATTGAAGAATGAGCTGCTAGATCCAAAAGGATGATACAAAGTTCGAGAACGAGCCAAAAATGGCGAGGAAAGAAGAGAAGAGAAGTAACTGCCTTATCTGAGTGGATGCTTAACACTGCCCGAAAATGGCAAGTGCCTTGCATAGTAGAGTGTCCACTGTAGATTGCACACAATAGGTTATGCACAGTAGTCTGACAGAAAACCAAGTTGTAACGATTTTAAAAACTGTACTAACATATAATATGGATGTGGAATCCTCCTGTACTTGGCAGAAAATAATTTGTAAACTTCTAAATTGGAAAATAATTAGATATGCATTTTTAATGATAAAAACGAGATTTCTAATCATTGTATGATGTCTGAACAGACAATGAACATCACTCTAGTTTGTAACTTCTTGTTTGCTAGATTGTAATTTTGTAATAAGACCCTCTGATGATGATGACATGGTCATCGAAATGTACATAAGGGTTTAATCTCAAGTAAGTTGTTTTATTTGTTATTTTTTATTATTTTTGTGGTATTGGGGTTCTTTCCAATATTTTCATTGTAAGATAATGGGAGTTTGAAGTCGTTAAATGAAATATTTATTGTCAGATATACATTGTCAATTTTGGTTCAGTAATTTTAATACACAAATTTACTAACAAATTTAACTATTAACTAATTGTTTACTAAATAATTTTAGCTAAGTGTAATAATAATTAAAAACATATACATTTCAATGACTGAAGTACTTGCAGATTACATATACAGGGTGCGGCAGCATAACTTCCTTTTTTAAAAACTCAATAAAAACTACTGTATGCATTTGAAAATATTTATTTATTTTTTATAATGTAGGTACATGTCTAAAGTTTTGATTTACATTGTTTTGAAGATCAAATCCGTTAAGGGGCGTCCCTCATTCTCCATACATTGCGTAAACCGATTTCTGGCGTTTGTCATGACTCTTGTTAGCGTAGCAGGTGTTATGTTGGCAATTTCTTCTTGGATGTTGGTATTCAAATCTTGTAGGGTTCTTGGACGGTTCACATAAACACGGGATTTCAAAAAACCCCATAGAAAAAAATCACAAGGGTACAGATCGGGAGAGCGTGCCGGCCATTCCCGACATCAAGAAGAAGCTCACACGCGTTCATCCGAGAATTGAAGTCACGTTCTGAAAGTTCCTGCATTATCGCCATCTTATAGGGATGAAAATGAAGATCATCACGAAGAATTCTTCTCACAGAATGATCGGATAGTCCAAGGACATATGCGTGTTTGCGTGCAGAACGCCGTGGTGATCGGAACATTGACGCTCTCACAGCTTCAATGTTCTCAGGTGATCTAACGGGCCGAGGGACTCCAGTTCTTCGTTTTGTCGCACTTGCAGTTTGTCTGAATGTAGTGACCCATGTAACAATTGATTTGCGGTCTGGGACGGGAGCCAACGGGGCTAAATTAAAGCGATTCCGAAATGCGCGCTGTGTTGCAATAACCAAACATCCGCTCGAAAAGTAGGCCTCAACGGCAAAGGCCCGCGCCTCACTATTCCAACTCATGATGGCGATTAAAACGTGTCAGGACAAAACTTTACTGTACCCCCTCTTGAACGAGATAACTAACGCTCCGCTATAACATCAACTAACTGAATCGCGAGCATTTTAAAAAAGGAAGTTATGCTGCCGCACCCATTATTTCTATAAATTCAACTAATATCAGATTATTCTAAGTTTTAACTACCTTCAAATCCTTCCAAACACTTGTTGCAGGAGAAAAATCGCTGTGTTCTTCATCTCTCCTACTTCTTCCAAAATTTTTAAGTCCTATTCAAACATAAATAAATATATTTTAATTTCAAGAACAATACAAAACTTAATACGTGACAAAGATTTTTTCATCTCAGGTTTCTTCAACAATTAATGCCTAATATTTGTACATATAATAAAATTATCTAAGAATATATGAGTAACTGCATGGGTAATCACACATATATGAAAACAATATTAAAAGATGGCATTGAACTTTTTCATCGTACCAAAAACCCTTTCATTGTTTTGTGTAAACCTCCAATTTGACATAAGCAACCTACAAAAAGCATAACACTATATCTCAAATTACCAAAACCCAATACAGAAAAATCATGCAAACTTCCCCATGGCTGCTTCCCGCATATTGTTTGTTAACATTGGATTTTAAACATCTACTTAAACTACAAACAAAATTAGGTTATAATGGATAAATATGAAGTAATAAAATTTAGATTGCACTCATATTCAGCTCTGTGATTACTCCTCAACTAGTGTTATAAGAAGCATGACTTTGCCGTTAGTGCATGTCTGGAAATAGCAAAACATACAGTTGCATATGTGACTATATTTACAAATTTTTCCGCCTATCCTGATAAAAAAAAAAGTTTTAATAATAAACAAGACATGTTACAATATCTTAAACCTTTTGATCCCAGGACGTTTTACTAGGGTATCTGCTCCAGTCCCACGCATGATTTATTGAAAACTAATTTATAGCCATAACTTACATCAAATTTGTATTTATCAATGGATTTTCATTACTCTTTTTTTTTTAAATTTACTTCCCTAAGACTCTACTATAGCACACACTTACCTAGAATTATAATAAACAGGCAAAAAAAATTATGAGAAAAATATTACTCACTAAAAAACAATTTTTCCAAAATTTTCTGTTTCCATTTTAAATAGAGTAGAGTATATACAATTAAAAATCAGTTCCTAAATAAAAGCATCTTGTCTTTGTAGACATAAAAATGAGTTTTTTCCCAAATTTTCACTCAATTATATCCACAAACAACAGAGAAATAGGTTTATAACTAAAAAGTGCAAATTTAGTTCCACAGCACAACATTGCGAAAAACACACAATAACATACGAAAATAAAAGTAATTAATTAAATCTCTTGTACAATTTTTAAAAAAACATTAATAATTCTATTTTAGCTTTAATCAAATGTTTTTATGTTGTCTTATTATCAGAAAAAAAGGTTTTTATTTTATATACACTAACAAAAACCGCTACGAACAATAATAAACTTGTTGTAAACAATGTAAACACTAAACTTCCGAACAAAAAGATCAACTTCACAATAAAACCGTGAGTAACAAATAAATCACCCACTCAATACTCACAAAAATGATAGGTGACGCGGCATTTGGCGCCGAACAGCTACAGTCATCAAATTTGAACTAAAACGAAGTTGATAAATCAAACTAGAAATGCCTTAAAGTTCTATAACTTTGTAAACAAGTTCAAAACAAATGTTTTAATATATGCAAGAATTATTTTACCAATTATACTCAATTTAAAAACATATATTTTGTGAACGTCCAAATATTTGGAAGTTGGGATTAAACGAGATATTTCAACATGTCCAAAAAATCGGACGTGGGGATTAAAAGGATTAATTATTTTACATTGTAAGAATTTTTATACTGTGGCTATACAATTTTTTTCAATAATTGTTTTTGTAAGAAAAAGTGAATATTTCACACAAAATATGGCATCTTACAAATAAAATAATTATATAACTATTTCATTCGAACAATATAAAAAAATAGCAAACTTATTACAATACATAAATGTTCCAAATATGAAATAGAATATAAATAGAATATTTAAATATGTATGGTATAAATACCTGTTTGGCTTTGGTTCATTAGGTTTTTCTTAAAATGATTAAAAATTGAAAAGGTGGAGAGGTAGGATGGCGAAAGACTGAATGAGGAACCAAATCGTTTGATGATAGAAACTGATTGGGTTTCACAGTGTTCTGTTGGCTCCTTAACATAAACCAAACATAGGTTATTATTTGATTGCGGTCTTGAAAATTATGAATTGAGTCTATAATTAAGTAAAAGTAAGAAACTTAACACTAACCAAAACCAGTGTTTTTCTTATAAATAAGGAATTCTGCTCCAGAAACTAAGACCATTGAATGAACACGATATTTGGGGTAAAAAAAGACACTATTAAAGTACCCTAAATGCTAAAATCATAATATGAACCAATCCTATGTCAGTGGATGAATGTAAGTCATCTGTTGTTTAAAAATCCTATTTTTGGCCTTTTTGGAAATCTGCTAGCTAAGGTTACCGCTTGAACCTTCTCACTAGCAAGTAACTAAGGTTACCCACACACTAGGGGATGCCATTTTCTGCTGTGGATTATCTTCCATTTGAACACATATGATACTGTCTTTTGTTGTCCTCAATAAGTACAAATTTATTTACACATCCTAAACTTATAATCATCTTTATTTCGGTTAATGACTTTTACGTTATTTATGACGATCCAAACTTTAAATTTTGTAAATTTATAAACACTTACTGAGACAGAACATTTTCAATCACTCTGTGGTGATCTTCATCAGTGTCTTCTGCTTGGAGTTGTTAGATTAAGCGGTGACGATTTTAAAGGCAGGTTTTCGATAGTTATCAAAGAGTATTTGTGATTTGTATTGGGTTTGTTTGTTTAATATGTTTGTACTTTGTGTGTTTGTAAATTTCATATTGTTCTAGTATGTTGATATAAGGTCCTTTTTCGTTGGCATGTAAGATTTCTAGGTTATGCTAAATGTTTGTGTATTTATGTCCTGTTTGTTTTATATGATTGTTAAATGCTGAGTTGCTGTTCTGTTTGTGTTCCTCGACTCTTTGTTTGAAGCTGCGACCTGTTTTCCTAATGTAGAATTTGTTGCACTTGTTGCAGTTTAATTTGTATACGCCTGGTGTTTGTAGTTTATCATTGTTGTTGGTGTCATGTTGTATTTTGTATTGTAACTTATTAGTTTTGTATGCTATTTTGTATCGTGTTTTTTTTTTTTTTAATTTGTGGGCTATTTTATTTGATGTTCTGTTTATGTATGGTATTGTATTTGAAAAGCTAATTTCAGTTAATGTACCTTCCCGCCTGTTCACCTGAATGTATTTTATTTCTTAAAAATATATTCACAAAGTAATAAAAAGTTACACACAGAAACTAACACTGTAAAAATGTGAGGAAAATATCTCCTAATAGGCTAGAAAAACAATGTTTACACAGCATAAATTCTAGATGCATTTTGGTATTATTTTTGAAAAAACCGCTAGCAGTAGTCATGGCTATCATAATTGCTTCTTCAGATATGTAATTATTTACTCAGGGATTACGCTTTTAATAAAGCAGGTTTTGAAGTTAAAGATATTTCTCTTCTTAAAACAGTTCATTCATTCGCTATTTCTCTTACTTTATAAATGAGTCTTTTATCAATAAAATGTATCAAATAGCTGCTGAGCTATCATTGGTTGACCTAGTAAAACCAAGATGATAGCTCTATTTTGTTTTAATTTTTAAAAATAGAAATTTTTTAAATATTACAAATATTAAAAACTATTTAAACCCTTTGATTAGCAGCATGTGCCTGCCCTGATATGACCTCTGGGAGCAACATATTTTTGAAAGAGTTTTATACCTTTTCTTTTTTCTAATTTTTTAAATTAGAGTAATATTTGTTATTATTTTATTTTATTAACCTATTTTCTCATTTTTAAATAAAAATACAGGAGAGTTTATAAATAAATTGAAAAATATTGAACTGACAGAAGACGAAATATTTGTATCGTTTGACGTTTGTTCACTATTCCCAAGTATACCAGTTGCTGAAACATTAATTTTGTTAAAAGAATTTTTAATTGAAAATAACATAGAGATTAATGAAGTTAACGAATATGTATAATTAACTAAATGTTGTATGACTCAGAATTATTTATCATTTAACAATGTATTTTACCAACAAAAAGATGGTACAGCTATGGGGAATAGTTTATCACCTTTCATAGCCGAACTTATTATGAAAAATTTTGAAAAGGAATTAAGAAACAAACTCCCGTATTTTCCTAGAGTATGGATTAGATATGTAGATGATGTTTTCGCAATTTTTAATACCAAAGAGTTTAACGTAGAACATTTCTCATCATTAATTAACAATGAACATAAAAACATTAAATTTACTTTTGAAATAGAGCATAATAAATGTTTACCGTTTCTTGATGTATTATGTTTTAGAAATAATAATAAAATTGAATTTGATATATATAGGAAACATACAAATAATGATAGATATATCCCGGTAGATTCTAACCATTGCAAATCCCATAAATTAGCAGCTTTTAACACTATGGTTAATAGATTAATTACTATTCCATTGCATAAAAATAGATTTAAATGTGAGTTGGCCAAAATTAAAGAGATCGCTAAATTCAATGGATATGATCCTAAAATAATAGATAATATATTGAGGAAACAAAAATTTAAAAAGTTTAGAAACGATTCTACTACCTTAATAAAACAAAAAGAAAATGTTAAAAATAAATTCATTAGCCTACCATTTGATATGGATTTAACAAAAGGTCTAGATAAAGTATTTAAACAGGTAAATTTAAAAGTAACTTACAAAAGCTTAAATAGCTTAAAAAATGTATTAGGTAACCCAAAAGATAAAATTAAGATGATAGATAAATCTGGGATTTATAAAATAAATTGTAATTCATGTAGTAAAATTTATATTGGCCAAACGAAAAGGAAAATATTAACCAGATTTAATGAACATATTAGCCATATAAAATTTCAAAGACCTGAAAAATCTAGTGTTGCAGAACATATTCTAAACACTAAACACACTTTAGAATTAAATGATCTAAAATTATTGAAAACTGTTAATTCAAAAGGTCTTTTGAATAGTTTTGAAAGTTTGTACATTCACAAATATGACGAAAATAATTTATTAAAGTGTGATAAAGGGCCTATCCCTAAATCTCAGTTATATTCATTAATTAGGAGATAGTTATAACTTTGTTAATAAGGAATATTATTGTTTTTTAGTAAAATTGAAATAGTTGTAACGGTAACTCTTCACCACGAGAGGGGGAAGACCGGACCAAGTTGTAAAGGGGGAATTTACTGCAATGTGATTGGTCGTACTAGTTTTTTAAATAAGGGGCGTGGCGAAGTAGTTGCCGATTTATGCCTATATATTTGTTGTATTATGTTGTTTAAAGTTAGTTGTATTTTTTAAATACCTCTGAAGATGATTACTGGGCAATCGAAATGTACATAAGGTTTAAATAAAATGTTATTTGTGGTTTAGAGGTTTTATTTATTTAAAAATAAACATTACGCCACAGTTGCTTCATATAGTTATAGCTATTTTCTCATGTTAACAAGTTCGCTGCGAAAGGCCTCTAGCGTAAAATTCATAAGATGCTGAAATTTTTTCAAAATTTATTTTGATGGTTTTGCTTTAGAAATAAAAGAATATGACAATAAAAATTAATTTTGAGCCTCGAAAATGGAAAAAAATACTAGGCTGCCATTTTAACTTCAATTGGAGACGGCAGCAATTTGCCTGCATCTCATGATTATCAGTATTTTATTTTTTATGTTATGCATGTAATTCACATTTGTAACTTTAATAAATAATAATCACTGAAATAATAAACATTATTTTGTTAAATAAAAACTACAAATTAGCTTTTAAAATATTTTTTAAAAATTTTGCTATCCATATGAATGTTTTCAGTTCAGGCACTGACAACACTTTCCAGTTATTTAGTATTGACAATCTTATGAGGTTTAGTTTACCATACACATCCCATGAATAACTATTAATAGCTTTCAAAATATTATATAAAAATAATAATCTTGATGACATCAAGAAGTAGTCTAAACCAGTCATATGATTGATTTTCTCCAGGGAATGGAACGATAAATTTAACTTCCTTTGTAAACAGAAGGCTGCGAAGGCCTAATGTACTAGGTGTCCATTGAGGATTATCTATTTCTTCCTCAAAATAGGAATCAGACGATTCCTCGCGATCATAATCGACATCTTCTTCAGCTGAATCCAGGTCACTGACATGGCGGTTGTTGTCGCTTGTCTCAGACTACGCATACTCCCAAGCCTCATTTGTAGGATCCCTAGTACAGTCTACTACATCATTGGTATTAAATAAACAGTCCTTACAAGTCTCAGTCACACCTTCCATGTCAGGAACTATGTCACAGACAGCCATGGTCTTGCACTAAACTCTCACTAACACTTTTGACACAAAAATAGCAAGTAATCTTAACCAAACTAAAACAAACATCAGAAATATAGCACCTTGATGCTACAACATTCAACTAAGTCTCTTATATAATGCTGGGGCAACATAGCTGAATAAAATGCTAACTGTCTCCGATCGGAGACAGCCGTATCCAACTGACGATCAATCCATCTCCAATCGGAGACGGCCACAGCGAACGTGTTAACCAAACTTCAATTTTGGTTTACTGACAATTTCTTTGCTAAAAATTATGTGTTAAACTTTTTCTTTGTAAAATATCTATTCATTGTAAAATAGCGGACAAACTTCAAAACAAATCTGTAAAAACGTGGGGAAACACATAGACTTTGGAAACAAAATAATGGTGACTATGTACTCTGTATAGTATTTACTGTCCATATAGTTGCAAATATTTAACCTAGAATACAGCACAATACACAGGAAAACAAATTGGCAGCACAATACACTGGAAAAACGGTAGAACGTACATATACAGGAATGCTCCTGCTGGCCATTGAGGGATCTCACGTACTGGTACGTGAATGCTAATCAAAGAGTTAATATAATAAATTTAATTTTAAAGAAGCCTCTCCAAATAACACTTTCACCTCTACCTTTTCATGTTCTGTATCTAACTCATATGTCTTGCTATTTCCATCGTTGTCTGTCATTGTGTTTAAAGCTACAAATTCAGCTCGCAGAACCTGTACATCCTGAGTAGAGCCCATGTGAGACGTAGTTTGGAACTGTCTTGTCTCAGCTGTATAAGGAAGATTCTGAGGAAATATTTCATCCCAGTACTGGTCTTTCAATAGTTCTGGATGTTCTTGATGCATTTCATCGACAATTACATATGAAATCTGTGAAAAAAGCATCTATTTCAATACAGTTTTTAGCATTTATATTTTGAATATACGAGATCTGTTCAAAAAATATGTGGACCGAGGTCATTAAAAAAAATTTACTTTATTTGGAAGTTACACGTCTGGGTCTCCTTCAAAGTACTCTCCTCCCTAACGCACACACTTATCCCAAGGGTGTTTTCACTTGTTAAAACAGTCCTGGTGCGCTTCTTTTGTGATGACGTTCAGCACCTTCGTTGCATTAGCCTCAATCTCCGAAATCTTTTCAAATCTTCTTCCTTTGAGGGTTTTTTTGAGTTTTGGGAATAACAAAAAGTCACAAGGAGCAAGGTCAGGTGAGTAGGGGGGGGGGGGTAGGAAAGAACAGTGATCGAGTGTTTGGCCAAAAACTCGTGAGTTCTGAGTGCTGAGTGAGCTGGAGCGTTGTTGTGATGGAAAAACCAGTTATCACTTCTCCACAGTTCTGGCCTTTTGCGTCGGACGGCGTCCCTCAGATGTTTCAGTACTTCAATGTAGGTAATCTGGTTGACTGTAGATCCTTCAGAGAGGTACTCGTAGTGAACAACTCCCTTAGCATAAAAAAAACTGTCAGTATCACCTTGACATTCAACCGAACTTGGCGAGCTTTTTTGGGTCTTGGAGACGTTTGACTTATCCATTGGGATGATTGGACCTTCGTTTCAATGTCGTAACCATACACCCATGATTCATCACCGGTTATAATTCTTGACAAAAAGTTCTCATCTTCATTTGAACGATCAAGCAGTTCCCGACAAACCCAGACGCGATTGGCTTTTTGGTCGTCGGTCATCAGGCGTGGCATAAATTTCGCAGCGACGCGGTGCATCTTCAATTATTCGGTCAAAATGTTGTAACAAGATCCAACTGATATCCCACACTCTTTGGAAAGCTCCCTAATGGTCAGACGTCGATTTTCGCGCACCAGGGTGTTGATTTTGTCAAGGTGTGGGTCGTCAGTTGACGTTGAAGGACGTCCAGGACGCTCATCGTCATCAATTGACTGTCGGCCACCCTTGAAACATTCATGCCACTTGAAACATGCAGTATGCTTCATGGCAACATCACCATAGGCCGTGTTAAGCATGGCAAATGTTTCTGTTGCAGATTTCCCTAGTTTTACACAAAATTTCACAGCAATTCATTGCTTTTTCAGCTGTCCATTTTACAATTTGACAAACGAAAAAAACACTCTTTACTAAACTGCGTGTAACTCATCAACAAATGAAGATGTCTGCGACTGAAATCAGCGTTTTAATCAGCTGATTTACACGAACCTAGCGGATTCTCCTGAAACTAACTTGACCCGCGAAATTCAAACAGTCCGCATATTTTTTTAACAGACCTCGTATAAAAGCTTGTTTTATATCAGACAGTGAATAGAAAATTTTGTTAAAAATGAACATTCATCAAAACACAGTATCTAAAAAGTGAATTATATTTAAATTTTGTATTTCTTAGATTAAAACTGAAAGAGTTTGCAAAGATAGAAGTCTGTATACAATTATCTAAGATAAGTTGTAACAGTTTTTGTAGAATCATAGTATGAATTTGTATAATAACATTTATTGAAATTATTAATATACAGTAATACCCCGTACTTACACAATAGGTGGGACCAAGCGATAACCGTGTAAGTCGAATTTGCGTAAGTCGGGGTATAACTTTACATACAATCACATAGGAATCATGTGTAATTGGGACCAAAGACTAAATAAACTAATGATTTAAAAGAAAAATGTGTATGTATTAAAGTCTTAAATACAAAATACAACAAAAAATTATATTACATATATATTGCAAAGAAGTAAGTAAACAGAAGTTATTTTGCCATAGAAGGCTTCATAAAATCTAGTAAATTCGTTTGAAGATTTTTTTTCACGCAGAATTTCCCCGTAACTCGCTATTTTTTGTATTGTTTTGTGGCAGAAATACGCTCTTGTTGGAGTCTATGATTTCCAAAATTTGTAAGCTTTGCTCAATTAAACTAATTCCTTTTGTCAAGTTTCTAACCATCATTTCATCTTCTACGTAAACTGGGTCTAAAGAATCTGCATTTTTAAGGTCTTGCTCACACATTTCTATGAGCTCATCAATTAATTATCAGCTCCTGGTTGTGTAAATCCAGCAGTTCTTGAATGTCATCATTATCCACCTCTAAATTTAGTTGTCTGGCAAACCGTCAACTTCTTCAGTCACATCAGCAATTTCATCCAATTCTGACACTGATTCCGCTTGAGTTTCAGTGGCGAAAAAAATTGACACACCTTTTTCCAAACGCCATTCAAAGTTTTTTGTGAAATTTCATTCCAAGATTGTCCAAAGATTCTCAGAGCATCCTACATATTGAATTGTTTCCAAAAATCTTTAACAGTGAGCTCGTTGATCTGTCTTATAGCTCCATGCAGATGAGCTAATAATCTTCTTGTGTAATAAGCGTAAATGTTTTGATGACTCCCTAATCTATTGGTTGAAACAAATTATTTGTGTTTAGTAGCAAAATTACAACTTTTACGCGTGTGTCAAAATTAGTTAAAGTGCTAGGAGGATGGCCAGGTGCATTGTCAATTATTAGGAATTACTTTAAAAAAAATTTGTTTAGACCGACAATAATGTTCCTTTTGAGGTATGAAATGATGACCAAACCAGTCCTAAAAAAAGCTGTTACCAAAGCCTTCCGATTCAACTTCCAAATCACGAGCAAGCTAGCTGTAGAAATATTTTTTAATGCCCTTGGATTTTCTGAGCAATAAACTATGACAGATTGCAACTTACAGTCAACAGTTGTATTTGCACCAAATATCACTGTCAATCAGACATTGGTGGCCTTAAAACCTGAAAATATTTTCTCTTCATGAGCTATAAAAGTTCTCATAAGCATTTTCTACCATAACAGGCCAGTTTTTGCATAACTCGGACAGCATGATTTAAACCTGCGTAACTTGGGAATTGCGTAAGACAGGGTAGGTATTACTGTACTCATCTTTATTTCTGCTAGGAATATTTCTATATATTTGAGTACAGTTTTCTGCCATTACTGTTACAATATTCTCCTCTGTTGACACATTTCGGAGTAACTCCATTTTCATAACTTAAATCGTACTGTTCCTCCAAACTTTGATTTCATCTTTATATATTGTTAGCCACACCCCACAATATATAGAAGTTGTAATGAAAACTAACAACACATTAAAGAATAAATTAAAGTGTAATATAGAAAGTTTAAATAAGTTTAGTAAAAATGGAGTTTAATTGCAAAGCAACATACATAGGACCAACAGGACAAAAATTTGAAACCAGATATAAAGAGATATGAGGTCTTTCAAGTATGAGAAAAATGATTTGAATTATGCTACACATTTGTTTAAAGAGGGGCATACACAGCAAGAAATGAAAAATTGAATAAAAATTTGACATTTGTTAATAATAGAAGACGTTTAAATATTTTAGAAAATTTAGAAATTTATAAAGCAAAGATAAAAAAAAGAAATGTAATAAGCAAACAAATCATTTCACAATCGAATGTTATATTTAAAAGTTTAAACGTTAATTAGTTGGATGCAAGAAGCAAGAGTAGACATGCACCAATAGGAAGCGAGGTCTGGAAGACAAACTCTAAGTTTGGGCGAACATTACAATTTACGTTTTGAAAATGGAGTTACTTCTCTTCTGAGGAGAATATTGTAATGTTAGGAATGACAAAAAACTCTACTCAAATATATAATAACATTTATTGTTCAGGAATATAAAGATAAATTATATTTAATAAACTTCAAGACGCTCGGTTATTTTGAAAATAAAATTAATGAAATTATAGCTCAAGTACCCATAGTAACAATCCAATGAATGATCAAAGTGGCTTTCAAATTCCTTTGAAGTAGTTTCATAAAACAATGAGTGAATTTTGTAACCTTTATGTACATTGAATAAGAAACAGACATCGCTTGGATTATCAAAGGTTAAAAAATATCGATATGTAAAATTTTCATATTAGAGTAGGGCTACTTACTTTTGTCTAAATGAGATTTGTCCCATTGTAAAACCATAACTCACACCATAACAGAACCCTGGGTTTTAACTCATTGCAAATTAAACGATTTGCTTCTAGTCACTCATTTGGTACGGATTAATTTTGAATTCAGGAGTTGTCGCAAATGAATTATTTTACGTTAGTTTGTTATTTGTTAATTGATTATTCATAATCATTATTAAAACAAAACAATAATTATAAATTAAAATATGTAAAATTAAAAATATAAAGCTTCATAGTTGATTGTAGGCATCCCCTAACAATAACATACTGTAACTAATTGTTAACTTGACATGTTTTAAAACGTTATGACTAAAATAATTTTCAAAAATATTTACACATATTTTTTTATAAATATCATGTAAAGGCAAAAGTACAGTAAAATCCTACTAGGGTCATATACTGGATCTACTACTGGGGAAAAGCATTCTAGTTTAAAGCACTGTGCTACAGCCTATAACATTATCATTCAGTAAATTAATCGATTTGAGTTTATTCAATTCCTTCTATGAGCTCACACTCTCCTCATACATGTCTTGTACAAATTTTCAATTGTTATTAAAATACGTTTTTATTCATCCAATCATGCTCAAATACATTTTTTTAAACTTATAATGGATGTCAATTGATGTTAACAGTTTTTTCAAATATTTATTCAATAATTGAATTATAAAAAATTGGAGGTCTAGGTCGGATTTGAAATGAGTATCTTCATGTTCGAAGTCTAGCTTTGGCACTGAGCTAGGTGTTTACTCAGAGGCGTATATAAATTTTTATTTTGCCCCCAACTGGTTTTCGAAACCTCCATTGTACAACCTTAAATTGTTGTCATGGTTAACACACAATATCATAAATAATGCTCTAGGATTAAAAATGAATGAAAAGAATAAAATAAACAAACTGGATTAACGGAATTGAACCTTGCTTAACAAATGGACAATGCGAAAGAAAAGCGAAAAGAAACTAAAACACAATGCAAGCGATGAAAAAAGAAATTATATACATAGTAACAAACAACAATAATAATCCAACACCCTATAAAGAAAGGAAAATGGAAAATTCACTTTCTATTTTGCCTCATAAAATGAAAAGATACCAAAATAAAAACCTTTGGTTCATTTAAGTAAGAATTGACTTTAAAAAAAATTATATTACTTGATTATAGTCATATCATTATTAACACAAGAATTTCCTTTATAATTTAATACTAGCATTTCAATTTCCCAAATATATACATCAACATAATATTACAATGTATATACACTCTTTTTTCTACTAAACATATTAAAATAACTGAACTTTTAATGATACTTTTAATATCTATTAGATTTCTTTTCTTAATTTTCATATAGTAAGGTCAAACAATATATGCTTTTATAGTATTAATTAATAAACTGTTGTATTAAATTAACCATTACAGGATCTCTTCAATTAAAGTAAATAAATTTTGCTCATTTATTATAAAATACCAAATTAATTGAATATCATTGAAAAATGTTAATGTAATGTAACGTTATACCTGCAGATTCCGGTCAATCAACCAATTTACTTCAAAATCATCGTCATCTTCTCCAAAAGGATTTACCAAAACTTCAGCAACCATCAACCACCCCATATAAAAGAAAAACTAAACAAAATACACATTTTGAATTAACTTTCCATTAGATATTAGGAATACAGATTTAAAAATTAGTAAAACTGCTTGGAAGATTTAAAAATAATGGTAAATAAATTTTTTTTTCATGAATGTTTTTAGCAAATTAATTTATAAGTATAGTTAAGTAGTATCTACAACAACCACTGTGCGAAGGGGTTAAAGGGGCCTCAACGACAAAGAATGTTTGATAAAGTAAACGCTACTTTTGTTCAACAAAATAGTAAAATTGATCTATTTTTAAATGAAAATTATAATTGCATATTAGTTGATTACAAACAAATAACGAACATGGCTCCTAGGCAATATAGTAAAACAACCTTATTGACACAATATTTTATTATTATTATTATTATTATAATTATGCTTGCATTTCCAAGGAACCAGATAGTTTTGTGCAAGTGAAATTATGCTCGGTTAAGGCAATGTTGAATGTTGTAACCTTAACTTGATGGTTAGTAACAAATTGTGCCTATAAATGACAAGGAAAAATAATAAGAGTTTTAAATATTCATAATTAAGACATTTTTTACTCAGTGTTCTAAAAAATAAGTTGATTTCCAATAGTGTAACTGTTTTGGTGCATTTTCCATTTGTCTCACTTTACTATCATCTGCTATTTTCAAAACCAAAGTTATTTTTGGACATTGACAATTTGCGACTACATGATAAACTTGTGAGAGAAGAAATCTGGTGCTTAGAAAATATGCTACAGGATTTTAAAAATTCTAGAAAACTTGTTTATACTAGTATTTCAGAAATAGTTTACAAAATATTATTGAAAATGTGTTTTTATACATGTAAATTGTTATAGACGATAAAATTTTCAAGAGGGAATAGAATTTTTTTAATGTGTCCAAAATGATTTTTTCTGTATGTCTTGATTTTCAACTTGCATATATATATATATATATATATATATATATATATATATATATATATATATATATATATATATATATATATATATAACATCCATGAATATCTTAAAGAGTACCATCTGTTAGAAAGATCTTTTACAGCCTCATTTTCATTAGCACTTTTCAGGAATTTTTTTGAGATACATATTCCTTAGTCAAAGAAATGCAATATCATACTTACATTAACTAAGAATTTTAAAGAAGGTCATTATGATTTAAATAAGAAAATAAATTCCTTTTAAACCTATGCATGAAAAAAATCTTTAAAAAAAAACAATACAAAAACTTTTAGATGTTATCATGAACCAAGTAACTTGTAACAAATTTAACAAACAATTTCAACACTTTTATAGTTATCAGGCAGGAAATTTAATGAAATCAAAATTAAACATGTTTTTATTGCTATCATTTGGCAAAAAACCACTACTTACTGATATTTTTCAGCAAACACGTTTCACACTAGATGCGTCTTAACACATGCTTTGTTCAGTGTTGTGAGTCACGGTCAAGACAACCCACAAATTACGGGTTTTAAAAATGTTTGTTTAGTAGAATAAATATTCTGATCTGATAGTGTCCATGAGGGGAAATTTATCTCTATCCGATCTACGATGAGGGTTATGATTTAACAGATATTTTTAACCTATTGCAATTTTTCTTCATTGTTATAAAAAACCAATAAACTTGAAGCCAAGATACACACCCTGTTAAAACAAACAAGCATTTTGTATGTAGTTTCAATCCCTTTCATATGTTCACATTTATTCATTAAATAAATAGGTCTGATTTAAGCCCATTAAAAAAAGCTATATTTTTAATCCCATACTGGAATTGGCATTGAAAAGAGGACAGCACATTTCTAAAATCCTTCATAAAAAGATTTTTCCTAAAGATGCAGTTTTTAAAATCTCTTAATGGCTGAAGCAGCATATACTGTTTACTTATGTGAAAGGTTCTTGGTTTCTGTCAAATGTCACCATCTGAAACTCCCTTCCCTCCCCATCACTTGCTGTTTTTGTCAGATCCCTCTCAGCAAAGCTCTTCGGTAGTGTCGAACTCACACCTTACGGATCTGGCAAACTCAGTTGGATCCACTCCTATTTTCCATCCTTGTTCCAAAGACCTTCTCGGCCCTCTATAACACCTCTGCAACTCGCACTTCCTCTCCCAGCCGTCTACCTCTTGCCATCTAGAATAGGCTACTAGTTTCTAACTTTTAGTCTTAATATGTTTAAATTGTAAACAGTGTTTAACTTCACAATTGGTATTCTTGCTGTAAGCCCTGTTTGTTTATTATAAGATCATCCATCAACACTTTGTTATTCCATTCTAGCTCTAAGTTTTATTACACATTATTACACTATTTTATGAGCCACAAATATCCTTACTACATACATGCTTTGATACACACAAAACAAAAAATGCAACCGAAAAAATAAAAACGAGAGAGAGATTCAGTCAGATAGTTCAAATATTTAAAATAAAGGTAGTCCCTCCAAAATAAAATCCTTTTTACCGTCCCACCCAGAAAACACCCTGTCTTGCAGATGCCCTTCCTATGTCCAGCCTTTACCAAAATCCCTGTTTCCATATTCCTACCTACCCTTCGGGGACCACAAAACCCCCTCCTTCTCTGACTGACTGACTGAATGTGAAAGGCTTGGGTTGTCTTGATGTCAAGAATTCTTTATTTCTTATATAAGAGGGCTATTCAGAAAGGAACGTTTCTGTCTGACGCCGTTAGGCGCGCACCGATCTTGTACATTTTGGTGCGTGCGCACTCGGCAACTCAGTCTGCGTCCAGCAGTGACAACGGGAACATTTCCGCATTGCCCGTTTTTTCGCAATTTCAGCTGAAGATGTGCGCTGCGATTGAAAATCCTGCCAGTTGTGAGGTGCGGTCAGTGATACGGTTTTTGTTGGCAAAAAACTTAAAACTGATAAACATTTATCACCAAGTGTGTGAAGTTTACGGAAACAACGTAATGAATGAAAGTTCTGTTAGAAATAGTGCATTCAGTTTAAAACTGACGTTCATGACGAAGCGAAGAGCGGACGCCCAAGCATTGTAACTGATGAACTGGTCACTAAAGTTGATGAAATGGTTCGCGAAAACCGCCGATTCACGATAACGGAGCTTTTGCTTTATTTCCAACAAGTTTCACGGACTTTGTTGTTTGAAATTGTCTCACAAAGGTTAGGCTACCACAAATTTTGTGCAAGATGAGTGCCGAAAATGCTCACTGCCCGCCATAAAAGTCAGCGAATGGAGGCTAGTTTGACATTTCTGGATGCCTATGACAGACATGGTGATTCACTACTGGATCGCATCGTAACTGGTAGACATGGGTAAAACACGTAAATTGCGAAACGAAATTACAGTCCATGGGGCACACAAGCTCCCCCAAAAAACTAAGAAAATGTTTGCAAACATTTTCAGCAAGGAAGATTATGGCGACGGTTTTTTGGGACAGGCAAGGTGTGCTTCTTATTGACTTTCTTGAACGTGGTGCAACAATAAACTCTGAGCGGTACTGTGAAACTTTGCGCAACCTTAGGAAAGCAGTTCAAAACAAGCGCCGAGGGAAATTGAAGTCAAAAATTTTGTTTGTGCATGACAATGCCCGACCTCACACAGCAAACTGCACCAAAGAACTCCTTGAGTCATTCAAATGGGAGGTTTTTCCTCATCCGCCCTATAGTCCTGACCTTGCACCAAGCGATTTTCACTTGTTTCCACGAATGAAGACCTGGCTAGCAACACAGCGCTTTGACGACGACGCGGAGCTCAAGGCGCTCGTCACTGAGTGGCTGACATCGCAGGCGGCAGATTTCTATGATGAAGGAATTTCAAAGCTTGTCCACCACTACGATAAATGTCTCAATTTGTTTGGCGACTACGTAGAAAAGTAGTATTTTAGTTGCTCTTTGAGATGTATATAATAAAAATTCTTTATTGTACTTATTTTTTTTTTATTCAAAAATGTTCCTTACTTTCTGAATAGCCCTCTATTTGGTCTCAATTATGGATTTATTTTTTAACCCTTCAATGCATGGTGTAGCTGATCAGCTACACCATATATTTTGCCTAATAATTTGTTCTCTAAATAATATGTCATCTAAATGCATGTTGTAGCTTTTCATATACATACTAAGACTATTTTATAGTAGTAAATAAGTGTTCTCATCGCGGGCAGGATGAAGCTATTGCAAATGTTTTGTGAAGCCGCACATGGGAAGCTGTGCATCAGGTGTCAGTAGAATTGCAGGGAGTTTAGTTGTGTATATGTGCTATTTTGGATCTTTGAAAAATAATATTTCCTGTCTCTGATGTATGTAGTTATGGTGTAGTTTTTGTTTTTTAATAAATCTTACATAATTATGATGCTATGTACAATATATTATTTGTAGCTTATCAGCTACATCATGCATTTAGTGCTAATTTGGTTTATCAGAACATAACCTAAACATGTCAAGATGAAAACCTTTTAGAGTGGTTGGAGATACCAGAAAACAGTGAAGGTGATCTGGACTGGACATCTGATGATGCAATGGGTGATAAAGAATATATTCCAGTGGTTAGTGATGGTGATAAAAGTGAAAGTAATAGTGAATTCATTCGAAATAAACAAAGTACCAACAAGATTCAACAAGTTTTACAAAGTGATTCAGTTACATTAGCAGTAGATACAAGAAACATTTCACCTATCCAAAGTAATAATACATATATTCCATTTACCAGTTCAAGTGGTTTTTCTAATAGTAAAAATAATGATACGTCTGTCCCAGCTAGGACTACTACATCTGATATTAGGAATTCTGTTTGGAAAAAAAACATTCAGTTTCTCCTGAACTACAATCAAAATGTATTAGAAATGCAACTTTATATATATGCAACAATATATGCCAAACAACCTCATAAATATGGGTACAAGTTGTTGCTTATGATTTTGACATTTTCACTGAAGATGAAAATGCTCCAGAAAAAATAATGTCAGGGAGGAAGATTTAGGGGTTAGTATGGAGGAACAGTAAAACTGTTATGTTGCTTTTTACTCTAGCTGGACAACCATTTGAAGAATAAAGCAGATATGACCGGAAAACAAAATCTAGAGTAACCATGTCCTGTCCGGAACTATTAAAACTGTATAATAAATACATGGGAGGAGTCGATTTGTTTGACAGCATCATGGATAGACACAAAATTCTAATGAGATCTAGAAAATGGTATCTTAGATTATTTTATCATCTTTTAGAAATGGGAATAGTGAAGTTCTATATCTATATAGAAAAGTAGCAGAGAACAAGGGCAACTCAAACACCATGGAACTTTCCCAATTTCGATTAGGGGTTGCTCAGTGCTTGTGTCGTTCTGTGGTTGTCTGTCCAAAAAGGGGAAGACCGAGTAATGACCTAGAATACAAATGAAAAAAACAAAGGGGCTTGCAGCACATGAACCTCCAAGAGATGTAAGGCAAGATGATGTTGGTCACCTCCCATTGTATCTTCAAATGAGGCAGACGTGCAAAGTACCTGGCTGTAAGGGATTTTCTTGGGTACAGTGCAAAAAGTGAAGAATTGCATTATGTTACCATAAGAAGAAGAACTGTTTTGAAACATTCCATAAGACATAATTAATCATATAAAATATGAACACAGTCACAACAAACACACACACACACGCGCACACGTGCGTGTGTGTGTGTGTGTGTGAACGAAAAATATCATAATAACTGTACTTTTGCCGAGACATGAGGTTTAATTTTACACTATTATTAGTTTTTAGTTGTTCCTATAAATATGTGTTAGTGAGAGTATAAAAAAGTTATAATAACTGGTTCAGTAATAAGGTATTATTAAGATCAATGAGATAGTAGCGGGTATGTGTAAATGCATGATGTAGCTGATCAGCTACAATCAATAAATTATCATTTAATTACCTTAATATTAAAAGTATATTTTTTTAAACATTTTTCCCGGTTTATACTCACTAAATGTTAATGCTGGTAATTTTTTTGCCTCAAAATAAAAAATCATGCATTGAAGGGTTAAAGGGATTTATATTTATTGTCTATTTTTGTAGAAGAGCGTTTTCTTTTTCCAGTGTTATTTTGAAGTTTTTTTGTTTGTTGTAAAACCATTTGGAAATTTTGAATTTCTATGATTATCATTTCTTTTTAGTGGAATTTTTAGCAGTAGTTTTTTTCTTATTTTACTACTGTTGAGCCTTTGTTTTTATTGCAGTAATAATTGTACTTCTCAGCAGTGTGATATTTAAATTAATACTATCAGGAATTTCCAACCATTTTGTTGCTTCCATTCTCTGTTGCTTTGTACTTTCGAGCATACCATGAAATTATGCAGTATTAGGGTAAAACATTGTGTTAATATTGTATATAGATGTAGAAAAATAAGAAGATGTATGTTTTTGACACTAAATAATTGGCCTAATTGGTAACAAAAATTACCTTCTTCAAAATAAAACATGAAGTTAGTTTATTGTTACCAAAAATTGTTTAAATAATTTTTTTTGTATAAATCAAGAAGTAAACAAATTATCATTTTACCTGTAACAGTGAAAATATAGGAATATAGAGATCTCCTCGATTTTGGGGATATCCTTTCTCTGGATCCAAATACTGATCTGCCATGAGTGATCCCATGAAGAAAGCAAATACTACAAGAGTCGCGACCTGGAAGCATATGGGAGGTACCTGGTAACAGATTCACACTAGTCGGTTGTGAAGCTCATCAAACGTTTAATATGACCTAATTTATGAGGGTAAGTCAATTAATATCCAAAATGTAGTTATAAAATTTGATTATACTCAAATAGTAAACTTATATGTACATAATTTTTCGACACTTTTTAATGCACTTTGTTCATTGAACCACAAGCATTCTGATACCCTCATAAAAGAAGGTTTTCGGTTGAGCAGCGAGCCAGGAATGTACCGCTTCCTTCAGTGCTTCTTCTGAGGTAAATCGACTGCTCCTTAATCCCTCTTTGAGTAGAGCAAACAAGTGATAGTCAGAAGGGGCAAGATCGAGACTATGTGGAGGATGAGCCAGTACTTCAAAATTGAATTTTTGGAGCGTTTCAGCAGTATGCGAAGAAGGATTGTTGTGCAACAACACATCACTTTTTGACAAGTCTTTTCATTTAATTCAAATTCAGGCTTTAGCTTGGCAGTAAGCAACTCACTGTAACGTACACGGTTTACTATTATCCCCCTTTCCTTACAACATTCCAGTAATAAAACTTGTGAGCCCCAAAATACTGTAAGCATCAGTTTTCCTGCAGACAGTTGGGTCTTAAATGTTTTCTTGTGCGGCAATATACTCTGCAGTTTCCTCTTCGGTTCCTAATGATAGATCCATGTTTCGTCACCAGTAATGATCCTATCTAAGAAGCTGTCCCATTCATTACCAAACCGATCCAAAAGTTTTTGGCTTATGTCCGAGTGTAATTGTATATGAGTTGATTTAGGACCCATCTTGCACAAACTTTATGAAACACAAGCCTGTTGCAAATGGTTTCGTAAGGAGAACAATGACTAATTTGCAGACGATGTGCCACTTCATCAATAGCTATTCGTCTAAGAGAACCATTTCATGTGAACACTCAATGTTTTCATCATTTATGGTGGTAAACGATCGTCAAGCTCCTTCATCATGCGTAACACTTCTCTAATCCATTCGTAGACACTCCTTTGTAGCAAAACACTGTTCCTGTACTGTACCAAAAGTCTTCTTTGAATTTTGGCCCCTGATACACCTTCCAACCACAAAAAAAAACATATCTCTGAACGTAACTCTACTTTGGTGCAAATAGAAAGCGGAGCAGACATGATTAACAGTATAACAGTGATAAGAAAACTAACCTAGAAGCACGAAACATCCGTAGACATAAATAAACAAAGCATCCATCATCAACACAAAATAACAGTACTACCAACATACACAAAAATTATAACTAAATTGCAGATAATAATTGACTTACCCTTATACAATGGCTGTGGTATGTTTGTGAGAAACTGAACATAGAAAATTTTAATTTTAAATTTTATCAAAACAAATGTTTTACATTAAGTTCTATCGTATTTTGCAAAGATTTCTACTGAAGTACAATTTATTTTCACGCCATGGTTATCTAAATTTTGACTGGTTTTGTTGTAATAAATGTTATTATTGTATATAATTATATAAGGTAGATAAAAAATAAATGTACTTTATAATGTGCATTTTTATAAGGTACCTATTTTTATAAAGTATATTATTGACAAATAAATACGATATATATTTCAAACAAAAAGTATTAAATACAAAAAAAAGGAAAAGATGAGATAGTAGAATCATTATATGTGATTTTAATTTTATTTACTTCAAAGCTAAACTTTATTAAAGTTTACATTTAAAGTAACATTTTACCTAGCAGTAACACTTAGTACTTTCTAGAATAGCTGTTAATCCACTAATTACTTGTAATAATTTACAATGGCTTATTATTAATAAAATACACACAACCTCTAACCACAAATACTTTAATTTTTATCAATAATAAAAATATTTGTGGTTAGTGGTTGTGTGTATTATTTATTAGGTTTTTATTAATTTATTAGCATGGTTAAATTGACAACCTCTAAATAGATAATTACAAGAGATTTTATTTTATCTGAAATAATGTAACTAAAACAAAGTTACAAAATAAAGTAACATTGTTTTAGTATTTTCATTAACAAAAGTTAAAATTATAAAATATTTTTAATCTTTTTATTGCAGAAGAAAGATGAGACACAGATAATGCCTGGTAAAGTTATATATTGTATAGATGACTACACAAAAGAGTTGTATACCCATCATTATATAATCTTGTACTTTTAAAGAAAACAATTTACTTAAATTTTACCTTTGTGCAAGATATGTTATTCTAAGAACCCATAATGAAGATTACAGAACATTAAGGACAACAACACCATTGATAGTAAATGTTTAGATTTCAACTACAGTTGCAACCCTGAATCAAGCTAATTTTCTAAACATTTGTTGTATTAATTTTATATTTTACTACAATTTGATCAAAATATCTATAGATGTAGATTTTGTAGGTCTATATATATATATATATAGATTTTGTAGATCAGTAGTGTTAGTAATAAGATTTGAAAATCTATTTTTGGAGACAGAGACTGGTATGTTTTGTTTTAATTCTAAAATATGTAATTAAAAGCATAGGAGATGGGTCATTTTGTTGTAATTGTATACAATTAGAACAAAATGAGCCATCTTCTATGCTTGTAATAGTACAAAAGAAAAAGCTATAATAAAGCTTATACAAAGTATTTAATTCATCCTTTATAATAAATCAGCTGACCTTATATTTATAACTATGTGTACAGAAGTAACATAGTTTTATTTCCTCCATTTCTTTGTAAATCTTCAGTAAAATTCAATTTGGAAAGCCTAATCTTTTTTATTTACATGTAATCTTTTAACCATAATTGTATCACTTCTCAACTTGAACAAACAAGTTAAATTTGCCCACTAGTAAAATGATTAGTCAAAAAGGCAGGCTTTCTGAAACAGTTGTCACAAAAACTGCAGTGTAGTTCTCGAGACTATAGTCACAATATTTTAGTTCAATATATTCTGAGAATATGAGAGACTGATGGTCATTTGGTTTGTTTATTACTTTGATTTGTATTTTGACATACATCGTCCCTACCCCTATTTGTTTATATTCTGCCTCACATTAAGGTTGTACATTTTGTAGTGCGTTCATGTGAAAATAATAGTAAAATCCTCTGGCAAGAGTTATAGAAAAGGGAAATCTTTCCTACCATAAAATATAATCATTTTACTAATGGAGGTGATGAATCAGATCGTGATGGCCCCCTAGATCTACTATTGACCTCTAGAATGTAAAACATTAAGGTGGAATAAGAAGTGTGTACCTGTATGCTTCAAATGTTTATTATTGATTTACACTAGTTGTTTAATGAAACATTCAATACAAATAGCTAAAGAAAATGACTCTGTAAACACTATAACAGATTCTTCAACTCAAAGTGTGTTGCCTTGCCCATTTACACATGCTCTGTCAAAAACATCGTTAATGAAAAAATAACTGTGATATAAGTAAAACAAAAAAAAATGTCATCCATGTAAAGTCAAATACCAATCTTTGAGTGCCTGGTTTCTCTAGAGCATGGGTTCCCAAACTGGGGGGGCGTGAAGGCAAGTCAGGGGGGGCACGAGACCAGTTGGAAAATAATAAGATAAATTCTCATTTAGTTATAATTAAGTACAAAATTTTTAAATTTAAAACTAAATTTACACCTCAGATTTTTTTACATAGGTAATCTTATTGGTCATGATCTAAATATGTGGAAAAATGATTTCCTCTGCCAAATATGATTTTGACAAAATGGACAAAACTCATTTTGGATTAAGTGCTTAAAAGTGTGTCCAAAGTATCGCAAGCGGCTCTTCGATTATACTCTCCTTTTTCAAGCACCTAGTTGTGCGAAAAAGCATTTTCAGTACTTGTTGTAATAAAAACAAAATATAGGAACAATCTTGATTTTTGTAATGACTTTACTAAAATAGAACCTCAAATAGGGATGCTAGTTTAATAAATTAATGCAAGCTCATCCATCTTACTAACAGATTTTTCTCTTATCAGTTAAACTTTACCCTGCAAATTAAAACTTGAAATGATATATCATGTTTCTTATGAAAGTATGTATAAATAAATAAATTGTTTTCAATATATATATATATGAAGTTAATATATTACTATTGTAAGTAATTTTATCCACCATTAAGTGCAATGATTTTACCTTGAGTGATGAGGCACCTTTCGGTCACTTGACCATTGTCGAATCACTTGTGATTCGAATCAGAGTGATTCGACAATGGTCAAGTGACCGAAAGGTGCCTCATCACTCAAGCAGGGTGTCTAGTAAAATAGCTTGAAGAAATTCCCTGAGTTTTCCCTGACTTTTCCTCTTTTAGATGTCTATAAAAAGCCCAGTTTACATTGGGCCCATCCATTGATATCTGAAGGATTTTGGTTAAATCCAGACTTTGAACACCTTTTAAGAACGAATTGAGTAACTCTTTTGCTTTTGTGTCTTAAGGAACACAGGACCAAAATATCGAGCTTTCACTTCATCCATCTCTGCATCCCAATACCTAACACTCAAATCCATTTGGGCTCTTTGTGATATTTTGTTTAAACTTTCATCAAAGCCAATTACATAGTTAGAATTTGAATTTAATGATGTCAGTAACAGGTCTTTAAAATAATTTGATAAACCGAATACAACACTATAGGAAATTTTATCTTTCCGCAATCTCATGTTCTGTGCAATGGTGCTATCAGGGAACATCCTTGGAAAGAGGCACACACTACCTTCTGCATTGCGTAAAGAAGTGTTGCATTACTAAATTCACGCACCATATAATCTCTGCTTAGGTCACTTCATCTTTTAGTTTATATTTATCCTAAGGAAGGAGGGGAGGTAATGACGACATCTGCATGACGCGATTGCCCGCTACGGCAATGAAAACCGGAACCTTCCATGTTGAAATAAACAGTGTAAAAATAATCACCGTCAACTAAAACACATACAATCACGAGTCTAGACAAATAGCTGGCTACGAATGTTTACACAGCGTTCTGTGTGGTCAGAAACAGACTGAGTTATCTGTTATCCCCACCTGTCCATATGATAACAGAACCACTGCACACCCCAAGGCCACGGTTCAGGCTAAAACTTACCAGCTGTACCAACTCGACACATTTAATATTTATTGACATAAGTCCTGAAGTCATAACAATGGGCTTATCAAATAAATAATGGGCATCTAAATAAAGAAGTGTTATTTCCTGACTGCCCTGCCCCTAAACCAGCCCGCTGGCTTACAATACCAAATATTCGAGAGTAATGGCCACTAGTTTTGTTTCTAATCAAAATAAATATTTTCCCGATTTTTTAAAATTTTCCCTGACTTTTCCCTGAATTTTCCAGAATCTTAAAATTCCCTGACTTTTCCAGGTTCCCTGTCACTAGACACCCTGTCAAGGTAAAATCATTGCACTTAATGGTGGATAAAATTACTTACAATATTAATATATTAACTTCATAAAGTCAGTGTAACGGAAACACAATGGATAACGTAAAATATCAAGAATATATATATATATATATATATTTCTTTTTCATATTCCCATACCATTTATTTATAGTGTAAAGTGGAGGGGCTAGGAGGGTTTCATTCTAAGAAGAGAGGGCGTGGTACCAAAATGTTTGGGAACCCATGGTCTAATGAGACTAGGATATGCTAAGACTTAAAATTTTGACTTGTATCATAGGAACTCAAAAAGTATGTGTTTATGTAGTAATCAGGTTCTAAAACATTGAAAATGATTTGCCTAGAGTTCACAGATGAAAGCATATCATAAACTCCAGTTTTTATGTATGCATATTGTGTATAGTTTTGATTAACTTAAGTTTTTCAACGATGACAGACAAAGTGTATAGGATGTCACCAAGGGTTTTGAGAAAGAGATGCCAAAGGAGTGGTCCAAAATGAGCTTGAACCTGAGGGCAGACACTGAAATTATCTAGAAGTGCTAAAAAGATGAAGAGTACGATTGACCAAGTGACGCAACTTTGCAGCTATTGTGCAAAAAAACTCAGAGACATGTCCTTCCACTCTGACCGCTTTGAACAATCAGCCAACCAGCTGCATTAAAATGGCAGACTCTTGCCACATTTCCTGACCTGTTCACTCCTCTGTGATAAACGCACGTGATTTTTGTATAATGAACCCTGTACATGACATTATACAACACCAAACTTAGTTAATAAATAAACGTCATTGAAACTGCATGTAACCAGAAATGCCAAACCCTAAATTAGTCACCAAAAAGCTTAATAAATTTGTTATATAAAATATTAAATTTTATACATCACAACATTTAAATTCAATAACACACACACAGATACGGACAGTATTAATCTCATTTCATAAACAACTTTACACTGCTCAAAAAAGTTGTTAGTCTTTAAGTTTCATATTTCCCAAATACTAAGTTGTAAATGACTTAGTGAGAGTGACAACACCATTGAACTAATCAAAATTTAACGCAAATTGTAAACTCGTTAGTTTACAAATTGGCCTCTAAATTATTTTTTAAAATCAAGTTTTGTTGACACTTGTGTATTTTACAATGCTACTAATTTATAAAATATAAAACTTCGTCAGAAAAGAGAAAAAAGCGTTTTTAGTTTTGTATAAAACACTGTATGAGACGGAATTCCTTGTATAAGGCTGTAAATTACAGTATTTGTATGTAATATAATGCATCACATTCATTTTACCATACATTTTATGGGTTTCTATTGGTTACATTATATTTAATAAATGTTGTCAGATGGGAGGAGAAAATACTAAAAATCACTTGGTATAAAATGTCATCCAGTACTTTCCGTTTTCTCTTAGCAGTGTTCAGTTAAAAGTTTTTCTTGTTCATGAAATCTTTATTAAAATAAATATACAACAGGTGAATGTTTACATTTTAATTATATAAGACATTTTTTTGTTAATATGTCCTATAGCAGATGATTATTTAAATTTAATATTTTTATCAAGTAGTCTATTAAGAGTTCAACTAACCTGTGTATAAACAAGAGGTACACTGATCCAATCATAGTTCAGCAGCCCACCGCAGCCTCCTCGAAACTTATTAATCTCATCTATTAATGTTTTTACTGCAAAGTCATCTCTAACAAAACCTTCTTTCCTTGCTCTTGTAATAATTCCAGCAGCCCACACCAGAGGAATCCAGTATTTTGGGTGTTTTGTTTTCTGTTCCATTTCTTCGATAATCTTCTTCTCTCCTGGTTGTAGGAAACCTGCCTCAATCAGGTGTTCATCTGTTGCAAATCTTTTCTTAACAGCAGGTGATATCATTCGAAGAACCATGAGTAAACTTACATTAGCATATCGCATAATTGTACGCCGCATCAAGCGACTTCGGTCATCCTATGAACAAAATATATATGTTTTTATTTAGATAATATGACGACAATTTAATTTTCTGATGACAGTCATGTATTTTATTTATAAGTTTCTAAATGATTTTACTATTTTTTAAATATTTTAATATAACAGCTTTGAGCTACAGTAAAAAAATCCTTGTGATAAAATGTTATCATACCTAGGTCAAAATTGCTATATAAAACTTTCTGCCAGGAATAACATTTAAACTTATCACATTTAAAAAAGCTAAAAGTGCTACAATCTTTTCTGTTCATATTACAAAATACATTTATTTGTGTGTGTGTGTGTGTGTGTGTGTGTGTGTGTGTGTGTGTGTGTGTGTGTGTGTATGTGTGTGTGTGTGTGTGAGTGAGTGTGTGTGTATGTGTGAGTGTGAGTGTGTGTGTATGTGTATGTGTCTTATCTTTCTCTAGTTACGTTTGACACAACTATTAGAATTACACTTTTTCTATTAACTTGCCAAAAAAATCACTAGTTACTGATTTATTCAGCAGATGCGTTTTGCACTACCTCCCCGCATTATTCAATTCTGCAAGTCACGGACAAGACTGTTGCTCAGGTGTGTTGTCAGTCTTGTCCGTGACTCGCAGCATTGAATAAAAAGCATCTGCTGAATAAATCAGTAAGTAGTGTTTTTTTTGCAAAGTTAATAAAAAAAATGTAATTATAGAAAAACCTCAAGATCTGCAACACAAAAACTGCAAACTATTAGAAGTTTAAACGTCGTTAAACTGCTCAGGATTTCTAATTAAATTTATTTTTCAAATGATGTACAGTTTTGAACATGCGCCACATGAAGGCCCTTTGACCTGTAACAACCTCCCTACACTGGGGGAGGGGGAGTATGGTGGTGTTATCTATACCACTGCATTTATACATAAAAGAGAAAGTACAAAGTGTGTGAAAACTGTTTAAAATTATGTTCTGGGAGCAAGTATGTGGGGAACCAGAAAGGAACAGATATTTTGGCCTATTGTGGTTGTTGGCTAGACTACAGCTGCCATCTTTGTCATATGCTCCTATACTTAATCTGCATCAAACAATGTTAGTGGTTTTTTCTTCTATCTTAATTATTGACAATTTGACAATGGTGTCTTGATAAGCCACTTTAACTCTATCAGTGTTTCAAAATACTTCTCTAAATTAACTGTTGTACTACATTCAAGAACATTAACAAGATTCATTCCTTAAGAGTCCCAAAAAACAGTAGACATGATATTAGGTACAGTAATCACAAAATCCGTATCCTTCATGCACAAAGTGTATTCCATTACACAAATTCAGGCAGGGCTTACTGTCATAGTCGACTCACATTCACGCTAAACTAACTCTACACATTTAATAAAGAATATCTAATTTGTCCCTTACTGCTGAACTCTTGGGGAAAAGTGTTAGCATAATCCTTACATACTGCATTGATAAGTAAGGCCTGGAAAACAAAAACTATTTCTTGGTATTGCATAGATTCCCAGTAGAGCTCATTTTATTTAGTTTAACGTCTAATTTCACACAGTGAAGTCCTTTTCTCAGAATGGTTTCTGTATATCAACAATACCATCTTGTAGAAAACAAAAACCTACAATTTACAGTAGAATCTTGAAAATCCGAGTCCCAATATTTCGAGTTTCCATTAAATTCGAGCCTATTTTATATATTTGAAAAAAATTCAAATTATTTACTGTTAGATAATAACCATTGTATCCCGAAGAAGATCAACTGTGGTCTGTTGAAATCCGTGCTTTATTTCCACCAGCAAAAGTTACGAGCCTAATCCAGCCAATAGATCAGGATGTTCTGCAATGTATGAAAAAAAATCAGATGTTACCTTCTACAATCGTTTTTTGAAGCAAATGAAGGGGAAGGAAGCATAGTAGGCTTTCTAAAAAAAATTGCAGTTAAGGATGTTGTGCACTGGATAGCCGAGTCATGGAACAAAATAAAAGAAGAAACATCAAATAAGTCGTAGAATAAACTCCTGTGTAATATTAAAACTGTTGAATCTGTCATTAATCCACAAGAAGAGGAAGATTTGACATTTCTAATCAAGAAATTTCAGGTTGTAAAAATTCCAATGATACGGACATAAGTCGTCAATGGCGATCCATTGAAATAGAAATACATAAAAGCACTTAAACTATGATATATTTCAACCACACAGTGGTCTTTGTCAATCAAAGAGAAAACACAAAAAGAAATATGAGAGAATGAAATAAAATAATTATAAATTGTAATCACAGATTGTGTAGAGTAGAAATCAGATGTCACAGATGCACAGATTATAGATATATATATTGTTTCCATGAGCATATGAGTGATTATAGTTTATATAAGTCTGTCATACCACACAAATAATTAAATCACTCCCCCCTGATTGCAATCCCTCAGAACTGAGAAGATGGGAACTATCATACCAGTGGTATACCAAGTGAAGAGAAACCCCTTACCTTAACATCAGATAAATCCATATTTTTTTCCCCCTAATAGCCTCAGACGTCTCCAATCTCTTTTCCCCTGACAGACTTATATAAACTATAATCACTCATATGCTCATGGAAACTATATATATATCTTTAATCTGTGCATCTGTGACATCTGATTTCTACTCTACACAATCTGTGATTACAATTTATAATTATTTTATTTCATTCTCTCATATTTCTTTTTGTGTTTTCTCTTTGATTGACAAAGACCACTGTGTGGTTGAAATATATCATAGTTTAAGTGCTTTTATGTGTTTCTATTTCAAGACTACAGAGTGGACTCTTACCAAGGTAAGTCTGTCAGTCTCCCAGTCCAAAAAATCTAAATAATCTTTACCAACCAAAACTAACCTAAATATATATATATATATATATATATATATATATATATATATATATATATATATATATATATATATATATATATATATATATGATTTTGTTTTTGTTTAAAATTTGATGTTGATTACTGTATGAAATAATATAATTATCATTTTATTAATTTAAATAATATTACAAGAATTTGAGCTTTGTTTTATTTTAACCAAATTTGTTTTAATTAAATTTTAATGCAAATTGCAATATCAACAGCAGAAGCAACAATAATTAATTCAAAGGGAATTTATTTCTTTTAAGAGAAGAAAAGCAATTATGGTTCTTTAGAAAAACTATGGCCACTTTTGGTGCCCAGTTCATATATCACAGTAAAATTTCCCATTAATTCAAACTGTAAAAAAATTACAAAAACCATTCAAATTAAGTAACGAAGGAGTATTTCAGTCACAATATACCTGATGACCTTGAATCAAAGTGCTAACATAGAGAGCTAAAGAGTCAGGCCAAGGAATGGTGAGGTATTGGTTCCACCATCTGTATACTACAACGTTCACATAGAATCCAAGAATAAATGAGACAGGAATATAGGAACTGTAGGACTGACACATCAGAGATAAATTTTCAAATACTCTGTAAAAATTAAACTTTTTAAAAATGTATTCTACTTACAAAGTACAATTAGACTTGTTTAAAGGAAATATTTCAAAACAATTCAATTTATTTATAATTTAATATTTAATCCTGATATTGTAAAACTTCTAAATGTAAGTTATTACTAGCAAAACATTAACAAGTAGCATTAAAAAAAAATTAAATAAATTACTACTTAAATCAACAAAGAATAATTTAATATTATTTTTATTTTATATTTACAATTAATATAAATATGTATATACATATATCAGAATAACAATATTAAGTGGCAAAATAGAAATAGAATTTCCTGCAATTTTCCACTTTTGTTTTTATGTGTGATGGAGTATTATTTTTATTATTTTATATAGTTTATTATTTTTTGTCGCTTGCATTGTGTTGTAGTTTCTTTTTACTTTCCTTTCGCAGTCCGTTTGTAAAGCATACAGTTAATCCAGTTTGTTTGTTTATTTTATTCTTTTTGTTAATTTTTAATCCTAGAGCATTATTTATGATGTGAGGTCTGTTCAAAAAATACGTGGACTGAGGTCATAAAAAAATGTATTTTATTTGGAAGTTACACGTCTGGGTCTCCTTCAAAGTACTCTCCTCCCCAATGCACACACTTATCCCAACGGTATTTCCACTTGTTAAAACAGTCCTGGTACGCTTCTTTTGTGATGGCTTTCAGCTCCTTCATCACATTTGCATTAATCTCCGAAATCGTTTCAAATCTTCTTCCTTTGAGGGGTTTTTTGAGTTTTGGGAATAAGAAAAAGTCACAAGGAGCAAGGTCAGGTGAGTAGGGGGGGTGGGAAAGAACAGTGATCGAGTGTTTGGCCAAAAACTCATGAGTTCTGAGTGCTGAGTGAGCTGGAGCGTTGTCGTGATGGAAAAACCAGTTATCACTTCTCCACAGTTCTAGCCTTTTGCGTCGGACGGCGTCCCTCAGACATTTCAGTACTTCAATGTAGGTAATCTGGTTGACTGTAGAGCCTTCAGAGAGGTACTCATAGTGAACAACTCCCTTAGCATTAAAAAAAACTGTCAGTATCACCTTGAAATTTGACCAAACTTGGCGAGCTTTTTTGGTCTTGGGGACGTTTGACTTATCCATTGGGATGATTGGACCTTCGTTTCAATGTCGTAACCATACACCCATAATTCATCACCGGTTATAATTCTTGACAAAAAGTTCTCATCTTGATTTGAACGATCAAGCAGTTCCCGACAAACCCGGACACGATTGGCTTTTTGGTCGTCGGTCATCAGGCGTGGCACAAATTTCGAAGCAACGAGGTGCATCTTCAATTGTTCGGACAAAATCTCATAACAAGATCCAACTGATATCCCACACTCTTCGGAAAGCTCCCTAATAGTCAGACGTCGATTTTCGCGCACCAGGGTGTTGATTTTGTCAACGTGTGGGTCGTCAGTTGACATTGAAGGACATCCAGGATGCTCATCGTCATCAATCGACTGTCGGCTACCCTTGAAACGTTCATGCCACTTGAAACATGCAGTACGCTTCATGGCAACATCGCCGTAAGCCATGTTAAGCATGGCAAATGTTTCTGTTGCAGATTTCCCTAGTTTTACACAAAATTTCACAGCAATTCGTTGCTCTTTCAGGCTGTCCATTTTACAATCTGACGAAAAAAAAAACTCTTTACTAAACTGCGTGTAACTCATCAACAAATGAAGATATCTGCGACTGAAATACGGCGTTTTAATCAGCTGATGTATACGAGCCTAGCGGCGCCAAGCGGATTCTCCTGAAACTAACTTGAGCCGTGAAATTCAAACAGTCCGTGTATTTTTTTAACAGACCTCGTATTGTATGGCAGCCATGGCAACAATTTAAGAGTGTGTAATGGAGGTTTTTCATATACATCTTTGAGAAGTTTATTTCTAACTATAGAAAGTTGGCTCGGTGCCAAAAAGCCCTAAAATACTTAGTTGGAATCTGATCTAGACCCCCAAATTTGTATAATTTAATTATTGCATAAATATTTGAATAAACTGTATTAAAATCAAATGTCGTTCCCTATAGGTTATAAAAATGTATCTGAACGTGATTGAATGAATAAAAACATATTCTATAAACAATTGAAAATTTGTACAAGATATATATCAGGAGAGTATGAGTTAATAGATGGAATTTATAAAAGAAATTGATTTTCCTTGAATTGATCAGTTTTACATATTGTGGATTCATTGTTATATAGCACTTGTGATTGTGAAACTAAGCCTTAAAAATTACTCACAATATTTGGAACATACCAGCTAAGACAAAATAACACCTTTATTTTAAAATATAAACAAGTAACATAAAAAAAACCTTTTAAAGTAAATTCCTAGTTAGGTCAACAAAAAAAAATGTCATTTTAGTTACTCTAAAGCACTATTTATGATATTGCATGGTAACCATGGCAACAGTTTAAGGTTGTACTAGGGAGGTTTTGATAACAACCAGATTGGGGAAAAAATTCATATACATATTTGAGAAATATATTTCTAGGTATTAGAAAGTTGGCGCAGTGCCAAGTCTACTAGACTTTGAACATGAAGATTCTCATTTCAAATCCGGTTGGACCCTAAAAATTCTATAATTCAATTATTGAATAAATATTTGATAAAACTGTATTAACATTAATTGTCATCCATTATAAGTTTTAAAAAATATATTTGAACTTGATTGGATGAATACAAACGTATTTTAATAACAATTGAAAATTTGTACAAGATATATATCAGGAGAGTGTCAGCTAATAGAAGGTATTTAATGCAAACACAAGTTTTGGCTCGATAGTACAATTTTAATTTTGGTTGATAACTCCTTGACTCATTAGGTTTTTAGAACTTAGTTTTAAAAAGGATCAGACAAATGATGACTTTACTAATGCATTGCTGCATGCTCAATCTGAAACTTTGAGTAACTCTCTTCAGCAGTGTTTGAAATATGAGGTGGATTCATACCTTACAGGTTCCTAGCATGAACTGTGAATACCTATGATTTCAAGTAACTTCAGAATGATTTCCAATGATTACACTTTTAGTATTACCTTGGCAGAAAAACCGCACTACCTGATATTTTTCAGCAGACGCGTTTCACACTAGGTCAGCCCATTATTCAATGCGGTGAATCACAGACAAGACTGTTGCTCAGTTGTGTTGTGTTGGTGTGAGTCTGTGGTATAATGGTGTTCTGTGGAGTGTTATTGTTCACAGAGTAGTTGTTTATTATGTGTTCAAATATAGTATTTAATTCTTCAATTTTGTAGTCCATTATGTTCAGTGAAACTTAATTAATCACTTTTGCATTAATGTAAAAGTGATTAATATGGTACACTGTTCAATTGTGAGTGTGTATTGTCATTTAGAATGTGTTGTGGATAGTATTTGTGGTGTTTGCGTACCTCAAATTTTTCTGTTGTATTTAGTTTGTTGCTTTTGTTGGTGTGTAAGTGCAGTGTGTTTTGTATGTGTGTGGTGAAATTTGATTTGGGTTGTGTCTCTTTTATGTTTTTTATGTGTTCGTTGTACCTTGTGGTAAGTGTTCTCTACATGCAAAACTGCCCTGGCTTTTACATAAGATAAACAGGGAGAACATTTACCACAAGATATAATAAACACACAATAGACACAAAAGACACAAATCAAATTTTGTCATAAACATACAAAACACACTAAACGCACACACTAACATAGACACCAATCTAAAAGAGAAAACCTACACTACATAAAAAAAGCAAGAAACTAAACACAAAAGAAAATTACGACAAATACAAACACCACAAATACTATCCACAACATGTTATAAATGACAAAACACACTCACAAACAAATACTATATTTGAACACATAATTAACAACTACTATATGAACAATAACACACCACAGAACCAATACACCACTGACTCAAACCAACACAACACACCTGAGCAACAGTATTATCTGTGACTAACAATATTGAATAATGCCCTGACTTAGGCGTGGGAAATGTGTCTGCTGAAATATATCAGTAAGTATTGTTTTTTTTTGACAAGTTAATACCAAAAGTGTAATTATAGAAAAAACCTCAAGATGTACAACACAAAAACTGCAATATTCCTAATGGTTGAATATTCCCAGTTTCAACATTTCACATCCCACAGTAACATTTTCATTATGAAGAGGATTTTTGTTTATCTCTGGAAGATTCTATTCTCTCTAATACCTAAAGTTTTCTTTAATTACATAACCAACAAGGTTAAAATCAGCACTGAAAAAAACAATGACATCTGATGGTAAAATATTCAGAATGTTTTGAGATGCTGCAACACAGCTTTGCCAATGCGGTGTTAAGAATTCTTGAATGACCATCATTTTATATGGTTATAAACTCTAATGTCATACTACTTCACAATAGAAACAGCCCCTCTGAAGGTTTCCACCCTAAAGAAAAACGTCTTTTGATCTGGAATCAGCTCACAAGAAGCAATTTGGTTTGATCACTGTGGTTTCCCTCAATAATAACTGCTCATCAATTAAAAAAAGGCTGTTCCTCACTCTACATAATGAACATGAACAAACAAAAAAGGTAAATACAGAAAGCAAAGAAAAAAAATTTTGAGCAAAAGATAACAAGAGGTTGTGTCTTCTTTAGTGAAGATAAGAAGGATCAACAAGGAAAGTGGTAATTTTACAAATACAGTAAAATCCCTTAAATCTAGACCAAAATTGTCCAATTGGTGGCCCGGGGGCCACATGCAGCCCTATAGGCTATTCTGTGCGACCCGCCAATAGTTTTTCAAACTTAAAAAATTGGATCAGTGTATCAGTCAGTTGAAACCATCTAACAGCCTCAAAATGCAACATTTTGCATTTAATTTAAAAACGTTTCCCCCAAGCATTAATTTTAATTCCATATTCCCAGTAAACAGATTTCTCGGACCCTACACCATACACAGATGTGGCCGGCCGTTTGCCCTAAAGGTTGAGTTTCAGCCCCTCCCTTTGTAAGTTGGAGAACGCTGATCTAGACTATCTGGGTGTAAAGTCATCTGGATTAAATACAATAAAAAGTGAGCAGACTACTAATCATTCTTCAAAAAAAAGATATAATGTAATACTTTAAAAATAATTTTAGTATTTTATTTTAAAATACACAATTTTATTTTACATAAAATTAAACCCCAAGTGGCAGGAAATTACAGAATATTATAAATTCAGATCCAGCAAAATTATTGAGCACATTATCTACATGAATGAAAGACTTATTACACTTTGATATTACTTGCAACCAGACTGTTTGTTAACTAAAGATTGTTAAATTGTTAACTTACACTTTGGTACCAAAGAAGCACAACTGCAGCAATCCTAGCAGTAAAAATACGAAGCTGAAGAAGTTGTAATACGAAAACGTTTCCTCCAAGTGCAAGTTAACCACTATCAAAGTGTAACAAGTAATTAACAACCAGCTTGTCATGAACAGCAACAAGATTTCGAGACTTATAGAATAAGATTACTATACATTAGTATAAGATATTTTGTTTACTTGTTTATAATGCGTCTAATGAAATTTAATTTCAGCTATGTATGATCAAAATGTATCACACTGAGTAAGGAGTATATGCCTAAATATTCTAAGTTCTCTGAGATAAGAATGTTTTATAACCCAAAGAAATAGCAAAATTTCTAAATGTTTCTCTCATCATAAGTGCCCAAGAACTGAAAAAAATATATATAAGTAACACAAAGGCCATATAGGGTTAGATATTTTTCTCTTGAATTTTGTAATCCATAATGTTCGGTGAAACCTAAATATTTTAATTTTAAAAATTTGGTGCCCAAAATATGAACTTAAAAAATTATTGAAATTTAACCTTTTAAACTTGGCTCATAACATGTATTTATATTTCTCATTGGTCATTTATATTTAGTCATTAAATATTGAATTTTGTAGTTCATTACATTTGGTGAAACTTAATTAATCACTTTTACATTAGTTTATGACTATCTGAACTTTAATTTATGTTGTAAATTTGTAAAAACTTACTGGGACAAATTTGTAAGGCTTTATAAAATTACAAAATAAATTAAAGTTTTGGATCGTAATAAACTAATGTAAAAGTGATTATTGTATTTATTTTTATCTCAAATATTTAATTTTTGGGATAAAAATTTTTTTGTAAGAAGCCAGCATAAACTGTGGCTATCTTCAGAAAATTAAGCAGATCTGAGTAAATGTTACTCAATTTTATATTTAACAATGATTCATTTTGTAGCTATCAAATTGTGCTACATTTTACTTTAAATTTGCTAATAAAAATCATAAATTTACAAAATTATGTTCAACATAAAATTATGTTGTCTTTACTAGAGTAGCTTTTATACTTATAAAAATAGAAAATAAAAATATTCCACTAAAAATAAAGATGTAACAAAAATTATAGTATTAAGTGATTGGCTGATCTGGAAAGTGTTTTTCAATATTTAAAGTCGTGATGATAATTAAGGAACAACAATTTTACATATTTCATTACATAGTCCTTTCATATAACATCTTATATTGGAATTGTTTTTGGCAAAGAATGTAAACATAATTAATTAATAGATAGTACTGAATTTGTAATATGTTTCACATTGATAAATAAATATGTTGTAGACAACAAGTTATGCATTTAAATAAAAGGGTTTCTGGTATTTTTTAATCTTTCAATTACTCTTAAAAGGATAACTAGGGAAGCCATATTGTATAATCATTGTACACTAATAGTTTGATTATACAGGGACCAGCAGAAATAGGGGATTGTTTTGTATTGAATAAAACTTATCAGATATAAAATAATTTTAAAAATTATTAAAAGATTTGAAACATTATTTCTTGCTATTTTTAATTAAAGCACTTAAATTATATAAAATTCACTTATTTTGTTTTAAAAATTGTCAGTCAAATGACACTTATTCTGCACGCATTCATGTAATCATACCTGGAAATTATTCATTGCCTTCATAATCATATCATTAGGTAATTCATTGCAAATTGTTAGCTTCAGATCTTCAGTTGTTCATGGCCTTCCGACATACAATTTTGATTTCAAATAACCCCAGAGAAAAAAGATCTGGGGAGAGTGCAGTCGAAGAAAGGTCACCATTTCTTGAAATCACATGCTCTGGAAACATTTCTCGTAACACGTTCATTGACACTCTTGCATTGTGAGCAGTAGCCCCCCATCTTATTGGAGCCAAACATTTACAGTATAAAGTTCACAATGTTGTAACTCTGGTGTAAGGAAAATATACAGCATTTCGGCGTAACAACTTGAAGTAATCAAAACTGCTCGACTGTTCTCTTCATAAAAATATGGACCTATCGATCTGAATTTAGCCACTGCGCACCTGTCACCCATTCACAATGAAGTGGCTTTTCATGTAGGGTACATGGATTTTCTGCCGCCCAGTACCCGAAATTTTGCTTATTAACACAACCAGATACGTGAAAATGGGCCTCATCTGACGTTATAAGTATTGAATCTTTAGTAAAATGTTCGGAACTGATTGCACACTCTTTTCAGTTTTGGAAATCATGTTAGCTCACCCTTGAACAGTTACGATTTTACATGGATGAAAATGAAGATTCAAATGCAAAATTCTACACACATCTGATAATCCTAGCTTAGCTGCATGATATGAGGCAGGGTGACGTGAACTTCTGATTACTGACTCTCGTAAAGCTTTGGTGTTTTCAAAAGTACAAATGCCTTTAGGTTCCCGTTTTCAAGATGAAGCCATTTCTCTAAAATTATTCCAAATTTTGTACGAAACAAACGCTGGGTTATGACTACTGAATAACCCTTACTAAAATAAGCCTCTATGATAAAAGAACGTTGTTGTGTGTTATAACTATAATTGCATTCAATTGAGATAATAAATACAATTGCTTGAGTAAATACAAAAACCTGTAGAGGGGAGATAATTCATTTTGAAACAAGGGTTTTAACTAGCATTTACTTATAGCTTTTTTTACTAAAAGTCGTATTGTATAAAATAAAATTTCATATTTTTTTACTCTATTCACCCTTATAACTATTAAATTACACAAATTCTACTTACACCCTTTGCTCCTCATTAAGGACAAATCTGTATACACCACTCAATGAAAAATACAGACTACAATATATAATGAAGTTCGGCAGCAACAACTTGTAAATACTTCCTCGCCACCTAAAATAACCAAATAATAATTCAGCAATGAAATATATTCAGTTTAATGCACAACACATAGCATGGCATGTAGAGAAACAGTAGTCCAAGATGCTCTCACTACACTCCCCCAAGTTCACTTGTACAATAGAACTTGAAAGTTACTATCAGCATCTCAATAATGAATAAACAGAACATGAAGATTAATGAAAAATAAACACCTAATCTAGTACAACATAAAAAATATAATACACCAAAATTAAATGTAATTAAAAAAAAAATTTAATCAAGTAAATAATGATATCCCACACAGTGGCTAAAGCTGCTAACGTAGGTAGTTTGTTCCTCCTATACCATACCAATACTATATTGTTAAATAATAACAAATTGTTTGTTAATGTTGTCAATACAACAAAACCTAATATGTGTAATACAAAATATAATTAAATGCGGCCATATGTTAGTTACAATATTTTATGTTAGTGTTGAAGTAACAAAACGGCCATTTTAATTGAAAATAATTAATTTTACAGTCGAACCTCCAGATAACGAAATCCTCTATATAACGAATTTTAATCTTGTCCCATGACATTTTAGAAGTTATACTGCTTATTTACCTCTATGTAACGAATTTCGGACCTCTCAATAACAATTTTTTTTTCCATTTCAACTGAAGAAATGTAGTGTTGTATAGGCAGCTCACAATGGCATTTCCAGGAAATTGTTTATTTTCAGCAGGAGGGTCAACAAAACCAAGAATGATAGGCGAACCACATGTCGGCAATTGACTGCATGTTATAGTTCGGTTCAGTTAACACGTTCAGCATGGCTAGCGTTCTGGCACGCTCTGGGTTTCCTTACAGATGCGCTCCCAGCTTATTTCCTTAGATACGGCGAGCAAACCGGCACGCTTACTCCCAGGCTAATTGAAACTTCTCTAGTGTCGATATCTATATAAAGGTTTGATTTTTACGCCAGTGCTTTAAAAGAGTTTGGAGAACATTGTGCTGAGTTGTTTTTAAATCCGACCATCCCAAGTTAACTTTTGATGCTTCAACTGAAACAATGATTCAGGAAGTTTTATGAACAGATTTAATTTGGTTTAACTTTTATATTTTAATGTTTTTTTTAGTTTGAACCATTTAACGCGGCAGAATATCCGGTAAAAACAACGATCATAAAAATTAACCAAGTTTTCTGAACTAACGCAAGAATAAACGATAACTGTCTTGTTAGAGTTAATAAACCAACTGGAGGTGGGTACAGACTATTGTAAATATGAGTCATTGACAAAATGCTTGGACATCTATTGTGTCAACATAAGATTGTAATAAAACATTGTCAGCTTATCTCGGCTATAAATAGTCTCGGACGTGACATATGTATTATCTTTGTCTCCGTTTACATTACGATCTCCGAAACACTTGGCACATAAAGAAACAAACATTCTGAGTGAAACGTTGAGTGCTTATTTTAGTATGTAATATATTTTAGTAGTAGGGTCTTTAGTTTTGTATATAAATTTTCTTTTTTCTCTGTCTTTTTTATTGTGTTTTCTTATTTGTCATACAGTAATTTATCATTTGTATTATTTCTATTTTTAAATTGTGACCAGATAAATAAAACAATATTTTAGAGTCTAATACACTGTTCTGATGTCACCAATAAAAATATAAATGTTAGAAATAAAATTATTCAGATGAAAACAACGGGGTAGATAATTAGATGCTACGACAGGCTATGCAACCCGCATGGCATTTCACTGCCGTCAGAGCTGGAAGTTAAGGAAAAACAGGCAGTAGTTTGATGAGATCACCAATATCTCAGGTAGTGCGATATGCGTAAGATGGGGTGGGAGCATTCTTTACAACACAACCTCTCAATAACGAATACCTCTCTAATAATCGACTTCGTTATACAGAGGTTCGACTGTATAACTATTACATGTGGATTTGGTAAATTTATAAAAACCTTTCAGAGACCACCATTATGTACAACATTATACAAAGACTCAACATAATGTTTACAACTACACATTATGTTTTGTTTACATTTGAAAATGTTTAATCTCAGTAGGTTTGTCATAAATTATATATTTGGCAAGTTATTGTACTAAGTTAAAAGTTTTATTCGATTGTTACTTTTAAGATACCAATCATACAGACATATGTCTTGAAGATGAGCTAGTCTTAAAACTATTGTGAGCTGATAACCTTCGTTACTGACTGCTTTTTTGTTACGATGGACCCATAGCTTCCTGCGCTGTATACAATAATTCTACTTTGCCAGACATGTTTCTGCCACGCAACAAACACACGGTAGCAATGTAAGGAAACAACTATGGATGATAATGCAACCTACATATACATTACTAAGAGACCTGAAAATAAGAGAGAACTTTTCAAACAGATGGTAGCTAGTTATCCTGAGGCATGGGTTCCTAAACTTGTTGGTACAACAACCCCTCTTCTTGAAATGAAAGGTCCCCTCCCCTTTACACTATAAATAAACCATAAGCATATGAAAAAGAAACAAATACAGTAGAGTCTTGATAATTTGAAGTGAATGGGACCGAGACCCCTCAGATTACCAAAATCGAATTACACGGAAAAATTTCCTGAGCATTAGAAAAAATAGGACTTCTAATGAACTCTAATATAGTAAAACTCCTCATATCCAGATCAATGAAACAACAGCCCGAAACGGATTTATTAATGGCAGGAATAAAGACCAGTCCAGCTAATCATAAGTGTCATCATTGTTTGATTGATTTTTTTGCTTCAAGAGAGTTTATTTTCTGATATGTCACGCACAAGACTAGATATTTGTGCAGGGATATTTGTTGACTGTCAAAACTATCAGCGTAAAGAAAGAAAGATATTTATGGCCCATTGACCTCCTGTCATCTAAACATAACTAAAACATACATTTAAACACAACATAACATCGAGCATAAGCGACAGCATAACAACAACAGAATGGGGAGGAAGAAAAATACCCTATTGATAAAAACATTTCTTGGAAGTCTGACTTGTTTCCTTTGCATGATGTATTGATATATATATATATATATATATATATATATATATATATATATATATATATATATATATATATATATTTCTTGAATGCCCGATTTATTTTCTTTATGGCTATGAACATTTCTTGGACGACCGACGCATTTCCTTTCAAATAGGTAAAATAGGCTCAAATAGAAATAGGCTCGAATTATCCGGAAGCTAAAAATATCGGGACTCAGATTTTTGAGACTATACTGTGTTTTATATATATATATATATATATATATATATATATATATATATATATATGGTTTTTCTCTTTCTTGACTGAAGAAGATCATGTTGATCAAAATATTTCAAATAAAAGTGTATTAAGTGTTTTATATGTGCTTATTTCCAAGAGATTGCAGTTTTGGACTATTGCCTTTAGGTAAGTCTGTCAGTCTCCTATCAAGTCCAAAAAATTCCTATATATATATATATATATATTGAAAACAATTTATTTATCTATACCTACTTTCACAACAAACATGGTATAACATTTCAAGTCTTAATTCGTAGGTAAATATTATTTGATAAAAGGAAAACCTGATAGTGAGGTGGATGAGCTTGAATTTTGTTCACTAGCATAATCTATCTGAGGTTGTATTTTAGTAAAGGCACAACGCAAATCATTAATAACATCAAGTTTCTTCCTATATTTGGTTTCTATTGCAACAAGTCCTGAATATGTTTTTTTTGTACAAGTAGGTGCTTGAAAAAGGCAAGTAAAATCAAAGAGTCACCTGTGATACACATTTAAATGTCTTATTTAAAATGAAGATTTGTCCATTGTGGTGTTGTTGCCGCATTGAACGGCAAACATTCATTTCGCAACACATTTGTACTATTATTGTTTTAAATTGGTTAAGTTGATTTAATTTAAAGTTTACAAAATTTGCACAACCTTTACTTATGTTTTTTTACAAATGCATACATTTAATTTAAACTTTCTGAACATTATGATCAATAAAATTAACAATGTAAAAAAAATCTGAGGTGTAAATTTTATTTTTAAAATTTGATAAATTGTCTTGTAATACCCCCTACTTATGCGATAGGTGGAACCAAGCGATAACCGTGTAAGTTGAATTCGCATAAGTTGGGGTATAATTTTACATAAAATCACATAGGAATCTTGTTTAATTGGGACCAAAGACTAAATAAATTAATAATTTAGAAGAAAAATGTGTATTTATTAAAATCTTAAATACATAATACAACAAAAAGTTATATTATATACATACATATTGCAAAGAAGTAAGTAAAACGAAGTTATTTTTACATAGAAGGATTTATAAAATCTAACAAATTCGTTTGACGAATTGAAGATTTTTTCTTCTCACGCAGAATTTCCTCGTAACTCGCTAATTTTTTTTTTTTTTTTTTTTTTTTTTTTTTTTGAGGCAGAAATAAGCTAATTGTTGGAGTCTATGTTATCCAAAATTTGTAAGCCTTACTCAATTAAACTAAGCCATTTTGTCAAGTTTCTAACTGTCATTTCATTTTTTATGTCAACTGGGACTAAAGAATCTGTGTTTTTAAGGTCTTGCTCTTCCACACACTTCTTTGAGTTGCACACACATTTCAATTAATTGTCCGCTCCTAGTTGTGAAAATTCAGCATTTCTATCCACTTCTAAATTGAGTTGTCTATCAAAACTGACACCTTCTTCAATCACATCAGTAATTTCATCTGACTCTGGCACTGATTCCACTTGAGTTTCAGTAGCAAAAAAAATAGACACACCTTTTTCCTAACGATATTACAAGTTTTTTGTGAAATTTCATTCCAAGATTGTCCAATGATTCTCAAAGAATCTTAAACATTGAATAGTTTCCAAAACCCTTCAACAGAGAACTCGTTGTTCTGTCTCATAGCTTCATGCAAATGTGCAAATGATCTTCTTGTCTAATAAGCTCTAAATATTTTTATGACCCCCTAATCCATCGGTTGAAGCAAAATAGTTGTGTTTGGTGGAAATAATAACACTGTCACCCAGGCCTCCCGATTCGACTTCTAAAATCACGGGCAAGATAGCTTTAGAAATGTTTTTAATGGCTTTGGATTTTTTGAGCGATAAACTATGAGAGGTTGTAACTTACAGTCACCAGCTGTATTTGGGCCAATTATCACTGTCGATCGGTCTTTTGCGGCCTTAAAACTAGAAATATTTTCTCTTTATGTGCTATAAAAGTTCTTTTAGACATTTTCATTCGCATCCCCTGACTTGCCTTCATGCTCTCCAAGGGATGAATCCGTCCATTTGGGAACCGATGTCCTAAGGTTTGCACCTGGTGATGATTGGTGTATAGCCCACTTAATTTTTTGCCTTATCCCACAAGTGATATTTAATTAATTTTGTAACTATCTAATTTATAATTTTGTAAATATCTCAATCAAAAAAGATTTTTACTGAATACATTAGAGAATTTTTCCCTTTAATTCACTAGGATAAAACATCACCATTTTGATATAACTTTACAAACAGTTATAATGACATTATATCACATTTAGTTTTCTTACAGATAATATTATGTACTTGAATTTAACGTACTTATCTAATTATTTTATAAAACAAAATTTATGGGCAAAACTTCTATCGTCCAACAGTTTGACTTTTTTTGAAAGTGGTAAACTTTAAAAAAGAGAATAAAAAACACAAATAAGAAATATGTAATTTTATTATAGTATTTTGTAAAACATTTTTATTTTTAATTTTTGTAAAACTTTTATTTTGAATATTTTTTTTTATTTTTCCAACCCTACTCTTGATATTTTAGTTTAGTATTTCTGCTCAAAAATTTTGCAATACATAAAAACGAACAATAACACACCACAGGACTCCAATACATCACAGATTCATACACAAACAATACACCTGAGCAACAGTCTTGTCCTAACTCACAGCATTTAATAATGCGCTGACCTAGTGCGAAACTCGTCTGCTGAGAAATATCAGTAGCTGCAGTTTTTTTTTAAGTTAATACTAAAAGTCTAATTAAAAGTTTTGCTTTTTTAATTCAAATTTCATAAAATTGTTCATTGAAAAGTCCCAATTAAGAAAATATACAACACCGTAAGCTTTCCATTCAAGAATACCAACTAGAGCTTTAAAGATAATTATTAACAAAGCATAAAAAGGGCCTATCAATATAGAGTTTTGTAACTGCCAGAAGCAGGGTTAGAAGCTTGTTAGTCTGGTGTATCGACAAACAAACATAATATAATAAACTGCATTTTAACAGACTAATTAGGTTGGAGGATGGGTCAGAGGTGGCATCGGCGATAATCTCATTAACAGTTAGAGTGTTGTTAGTTACAAGTGAGTCATCCACTGTCACGTAATCGGGGAAAATTTTAGAGAATTTCCTCAGTTTCTGTTTGTGTGATGTCGGTGGTGTTTGACTCGTCAGAAAATCTGAAAGCAGCCTTCCGAAAACAGTTTTTATAATGAGTGGGTAAATTTCATCCCAAGCAGCAGTAATAAAATGAATTGAGTCTAAAAGATTAATTTTGGTTGGATTTTCTCCCTCCATGTCTCTCAAGTACCACTGGACTAATTTGTTTCTATACTTTTGTTTGACCACTTTGATAATACCCTGATCTACGGGCTGCAACTTGGATGTAGCATTAGGTGGCAGAAAAACGATTTTTATGTTCGATACAGGGATGTCTTTTGGATGTGCAGGGCAGTTTTCAACAAATAGAATAACTTTTCTTTTCTGCTTACCGAAAATGGCATCCAACTGATGAATCCAGTTTTTAAACAGATCTCCTGTCATCCAAGAACGAGCTTGAGATAGGTAATCGCTTGGTAGAGATCGTACATTTTTATAACAACGAGGAAAATAACGTTTCCCAATCACAACCAACTTTATCTTATTAGTGGCAGTAGCATTTATGCAAGCCAAATCTGCCAAACATTCTTTACTCAGTTTTCCACCATGGCATGTTTCATTTTTAAAAGCAAAGGACTTGTCAGGCATGAGTTTAAAAAAAAGTCTGAATTCGTCTGCATTGTAGACATCCTCAGGCGCGTAGTATTTCAATAATGAAGGCAACACGTTATTTTTCCATGAATAAATATCGTCCTCGTTAACAGCTTCAGCCTCACCTGAAATTTGCCGGTAAACAATGCCATGTCTGTTACGGAATCGGTCCAGCCACCCAGTCGATCCACAAAAATCAGTAATATTTAGTTGAGAGGCTATTTCCTTGGCCTTTCCATGATAACACCTCCACTCCATGGGTAATTATTGCTGCAAGCTTGTTGGAACTATTCCACTAACACTTTCTCCAAATCCTCGTGCTTTGCGTGTTTCAGTTTTTGTCGTTTGATTCCTCCGACGTTTTTCTCAATATCAACTCTACTTTTCAACACCATTCTCAATGTAGAAGGAGCAATGCCAAGTTCTTCAGCGATTTCTTTTTGTTTCTTATTTGCTTTACACCCTTCATCGTACTTTTTTAAAATGTTTAATTTATCAGAAATTGATAAAGCTCTTCGCTTAATGCCACTGGAACCACTTGCCATTGTAAAACACTTCACAAATTCACAAAAACGTGATACAGCGGTTCAAACAAACAACTGAACAATACTAAACCGTTCTATACCCAACGCTCGAGACCTAAACTGAAGGGTGACTCATGTGGCATTAGAGCAGAGAAAGGCTTTCTTGGAAACCAAATGCTCACTTCCCCACTTCGCTACACCTATCCCTAAAAGAAGAGTAGAGAAAATGCGACCTTGACTTCTATTCCTATTAGTTCAAAAGTTCTGCCTATCCAACACCCATTTTCAGGAGAAAAAAGAGCTTGTTATCCAACAAAACAGAGCGTCTTACCGAGTAGATTTTATATGCATTTGCATAAGAAAATTCAAGGGACCGACAAAAAACAGCGTATTATGCGGGAAAGCATATTAAACTAGAGCGTCTTAACAAAGTTTTACTGTATATATCAGGAGTGTGAGCAAATAGAAGGAATTTTAAAGTAGTAGCTCAAGTGAAGACGAATCAAATAATATTATAAACTATGTTTTTAAGGGGTAACAATAAAATAAGCTTATTTACTAGTTTTACTAATAGGTTTCATATAATACTGTTTCCTAATTTGTCTACTTAAAACAAAAATATTCATCATTTTAAACTTACCTAAAAAGAAGCTTCCAAAAGCAACCATGTTTTCTACAGGTTGCAACAAGTGCTGTATAGGTAACAGTCATTCTCTTTATGATTTCCCTTTCACAAATGTTTATACAATAGAAATAGAATAACAGCATAAAATAGTGTCAAATGCTAGAGCACATAATGAACACCTGCAGACAAAGAATTAAAATTGCAAAATTAAACAACATCTATACAATAACATATCAAATATAGAGTTGTGTTTACCTATAATCTGAGAAATATTAGGTAAAGTCTGAGAAATAGTTTAAACCTATATTAAACAAACTACCAACAACGAATTTTATCAATGAAGAGTTCAATGTCAACAGTATAAATATTTAGCCTATACTGTCCCCTACTGTCACAGGCAAAGAAATAAAAAACCTTGAAGGAATGTGGTAATAGCCATTACAAGTTTCCTAAAGCAATTCTTGTGTCACATTTTTGTTGTGGTGAAACATTTTATCATATAGCAGCTTGTTAGGGTTGAGAATGCTATTCTATAGAAAGTAAATATAACACAACTCTTCCAGAGAAAAAATATTATAACTGAATCTGCAGCTAAAGAACTTAAATAAAGTGAATTCCAGTTAATTGGACCACAAGTTAATCTGACCAACTGTTCGCTTGAGCCAAATTTTTTAAAACCAATATGAAAGCACTTTATACTTGAAAAATTATGCTGGCTAATCGGTGAAAAAACCTACTTATTTGGTCCAGTACTTTTGTCTAGACCAATAAAACGATATTTTATACTGTCCAAATAAGCAGAGAAGTCAACTAAAGAGGAGTAAATTAGCAAAACATTTTAATATACTGAATGGAGAATTGATAATGAAGTGATTAAACAGATGTTAGTTGTCAATCCCACCCTCATCACTCAAAATTGACAAATCTATACTTTTGTTAATGTTATCTGGTTTTATCATGAAACTGACAAACTTGACTAAAAGTTTATTTATAAATACACATCTCCTTAACATTTGAAAGGCATATGGTGTATTTCAAAATATGGATGGTCGATATTTTCTGTCACAAAGACTTATCACTGACTTTGTTTGTCGCTGGTGGTACCAGTGACAAAATATGTAATATGCCAGTTCCAGTCACAATGGATCGGAAGTTGCCTCTGTTGTGATTGGGCAAAAAGTCACAGTTACTGGATGAAACGGATGTCGTTGGTTGATTTGTCGCTGTCACTGGCTCTGCTCTCATGGTACCGATTATCGTTCAATGTCGATGACTGAAGGGGAGATGAGGGTTGTCTCTGTTATGATTGGGCAAATTGTTGTGGTTGCTACTGAAAAGTTTCTGATATTCTACCATGGGTGTCGCTGGTTGATTTGTCGTCGCCACTGGTTCTACTCATTTATGTCGTGTGTGGGTGGTCAATTTGTCAGGTTTCAAGATAGTTACAGTGATGTGTACAGTACATGCTATTTCGGGCTTGATACTTTGTTCTTAATTTTGTTGGAGTTTAATTTTAAATAAAATGAGTCTTCAAAAAAAAAAAAAAAGCAAGGCGTGGAATCATTTCACAAGTATGGTATGCCTGTCTGTTATTGGCACTTACAGAACAATCTCAGTATCCCTTGTCACCAGTAATAGTCACAGATCCAAACCTGGCGCTGCCACTAAAATCATTGATCTGTTAAAGTCGCTGGATTAACCATCCCTATTTCAGAGATACAATAGGTATCATATCTTGCTTCTTTGCAAACACTCAATTCAGCACTGTTTATTAATTCTTCCACTTGAAATTACCTTTGTCATATTCAGAATATATTCTGAATATATGTCAAGGTTCAAAAATTGAGGTTACCCAGCATTTTGTACAGTACGAGTATATTATGCTTTTTTTAAATTCCACTTACTAGGACTAATCTAAAATAATCTGAAATTATACCGGTTTTAAAGTGGTTCTGTTATTTTGAATCTACTGTATGCTGTAGAATTTCGAGCTTATGTAGAATTTCAACTACTTATGTAAAGATAAGAAGGATTTCTTGAAGAAACTGAGAACTCAAAATAAATTAAATATAGTTGTTATTGAAGAATATACCAAGTCTTACAATGAAAATATTGGAAAGAATCCCAATATCACAAAAATAAATGTTTGCTGTATTGGGATTCTTTCCAATATTTTCATTGTAATATATTATACCTCTGTGCTCTTGATATTGTATAATATATCAAGTTATATACTGGGTTGCCTGTCAAAATTACTAATCCATTTTTACAAATAATATTATTTTTTAATAAAATTTTTGCTAAAAAAATTTTTAATTTAAAATTTTTAATGAAATAAAATTTCTAATAAATATCTCTATTTATAATATACAATTAATCCAAAGTAATGTTATTAGCAAGTAGGGTTAAATATTCTACAGTTTGATTTTCCTCCTTATAAATTTCATATTTGGATACAATAGACATAAGTCTTGCATTAATAGTTTTCCACTTCTTTCCCCTTAACTTTAACTGCATGTCCCAAAGCTAACTCTTTTTTTAAAGCTTCTTAGTCAGCCTATTCTTTTTGAAGTTTGTTGATGAATATATATATATATATATATATATATATATATATATATATATATATATATATATATATATGTCTGAATGGTTTTTTCCAAGTACCAAATTAAATCTATTGTCACCCCTCACCACAATTGTTTGTACGCTGCAAATCGCTGAGAATAGCATTACATTGATCCCATAATGTAATCCAAAATTAGTAATTTAATAACGAATTTAGATCAAAATACATTTATTGCGTTTCGTTACATTCGTGCAATGTTTACAATGAATTTGTTGCAAAAATGTAGTTTCCATAGCAAACACTTTTTGAAAATTCATTAGAAAAAAAAAATTATAAACATTTTTTGAAAATGCATTAGAAAAAAATTGTTAGTTAAAATAATTACAAATTACACTTTTGTTATTACTTGCGACCAGACATTTGTTGCAGACATATGCAAGTAATAACAAAAGTGTAATTTGTAATTTGTAATTTACAACCAGCTCGTCATGAACAGCAATAAGATTTCGATATTTAAAATAATTATTTAGACAAATGCAATAATAGAAATTTATAAATAGAACAATTGCTTATAGCACTTTCATATTACTTGCAACCAGACTTTATGTTTACTAAAAGTTGTTAAATTGTTAACTTACACTTGGAGGAAACGTTTTCGTCTTACGATTTCTTCAGTCTCGTATTTTTGCTGCTAGGATTGCTGCAGTTTTGCTTCTTTGGTACCAATTTTTGAAAGTTAGAAGTGATGTGATCGAATATTATGTGTGATCTGTGCCATGTTTGTTCATTTAGGATGTCATTTTCATGTATGTTGCTGTGTCTGTATATTTAATATTGTTCTAGTGTGTTTATTTTATGGCCTTTGTTACATGTGTGGATGATGCTTATTTTATTTTCCATACTATTGCATGAGTGTTTGGTGTCCATGAGGGGATTTGCGAAGGTGGATTCAACAGTAGTGTGCAGTGCGCTTTTGTGTTCTTTATATCTTTCGGCAAAAGATCTGCCTGTTTGTTCAATATAGAACTTACTACAGTTGTTGCATTGTAGTTTATATATTCCAGCGTTATTGTATGTGTTGGTATTGTTATTAATGCTGTGTCTGATAACTATTTGGCTTTTATTTGTTGTTCTGTAAGCTGCATTGTATCCTGCTTTTTTGAATTGGTGTGCTATTTTATTTGTGAGTTTGTTTATGTATGTGAGGGTGATGAATTTGTTTGTGTTTGTATTTTAGTTATTTGTGTTGTTGTTACTGTTCTTGTTGAGTATTTTTCTGTGTAGTTTGTCTATTAAATAATTGTCATATCAATTTTTGTGAGCTAAATATTTAATTGTGTTTAGTTTCTCTGTGTAGTTAGTTGTGGACATAGGTATCTTGTTAGTCTGTGTAGTAAATGTTTGAGTGCTGTGTGTTTATGTTGTATTGAGAGGTTCGATGTGTTGTGTATCAGTGTGTCTGTCATGGTTGGCTTGGTATATGTTAAATTCAAGTTTGTTTTGATTTTTTGTCATAGTGATGTCTAAAAAATTCAATGTTTTGTTGTTTTCAAATACTGCAGTGAACTGGAAATTTTTGTGTTTTGTTTATAAAGTGTTTGGAATTGTTGGCATTGTCTTATGTTTCCTCAGTATAGTATTATAACGTCTACATATCTGTGCCAATGTTGTTATCTGCATATTTGTTGTTATTTTTTATTTTATTCTGTTCTATGTGTAGTAGGAATATTTCTGCAAGAATGCTTGAAATTGGCAAACCCATTGGTAGGCCTTGTTTCTGTGTGTAATATGTGTTGTTGTGAGTTAAGTAGTTCTATTGTGTATTGGTGTTCAAAATGTGTATGATTTCTTTTGCACAAAATAACATGAGCTACATTCTCTACACATGCAACAAAGGCCATAAATTAAACGCACTATAACAATATAGAATATACAGACATAGGAACACACATAAAAATTACATCCTAAATGAACAAACACGACACAGATCACACATACTCTTTGATCACATCACTTTTAACTTTCAAAAATTGGTACCAAAGAAGCCCAACTGCAGCAATCCTAGTGGTAAAAATACGATACTGAAGAAGTCGTAAAACGAAATCACGTTTCCTCCAAGTGTAAGTTAACAATTTAACAACCTTCAGTTAACAAAAAGTCTGGTCGTAAGTAATATCAAAATGTAATAAGTAACTAACAACCAGCATGTCATGAACAGCAACAAGATTTCGATAGAAAAATTGCATTTGAAAAATTGATCGGGAACGGGTATACTGAGTATAACATTATATCTAATATGAAATAGAAACATTTGTTGATTCCATCTTCGCGTGAGCTACTAGTAATCACTAAACACTTTTAAATGTTTTAAACTTGCCTATAGAAGCACTTACTTTGCTTGTTGAGGACGGCCGTTTCGGGAGATGTGTCCCTTTGTCAACTCAGACCGTAACTCGAGTTTTTTTAATACATAAAGTAATACATTTTACTTAGGTTATGGACAATTTTATGATTGAGGTATAATAAGTAACCATTTTAAATAATAACTTATCATTAATTGAAACACAAATTAATTAATACGCCTTATAAATGTTATTATTCCCAACTATTTTAATATAGTTAAAGAGATTGAATAAGTGATACGTTTGTATAAATTTCATGCAAAATAAATTTAAATTCAATTTTCAAGTAAAACTGTTTTAAAATTTAGTCTATTTTTTTAAATGCTTACTATTGTAGAATGTGTTTATGAATATTTGTCATTAAATTAGTAAAAATAAAAAGGATCATCTAACTATTTTAGAAGATTTTTTATCAAGCAATAAATGATGAACTTAATTTTAAACAGTATTATGTTATAATTCTAGATACTGACCTCTTTGCTCAAGTGACAAGGGTTTCAATATCACTATAAGTTAATCACTTTAACATTAGTTTATGACTATACGAACTTTAAATTTTGTATATTTGTAAAAACTTACTGAGACAGAACGTTTTCGATTGCTACGTGGCGAGAAGACACTGGTGAGGATCACCAAGTAGCGATCAAAAACGTTATGTCTGAGTAAGTTTTTACAAATAAACAAAATTTAAAGTTCGGATAGTCGTGAACTAATGTTAAAGTGATTAATTAAGTTTCACCAAAAGTAATGAGCTACAAAATTCAAGAATTTTTCACTATAAGAGTTATAACATCACTATATGAGCTTAAAATGATTAATCACTTAAACAATAGTTTATGACTATCCGAAATTTAAATTTTGTAAAATTGTAACAACTTACTGAAACAGAATGTTTTTGATCGCTATGTGGCGATCTTCATCAGTGTCTTCTGCTTGGAGTTGTCGGGTCAAGCGGTGATGGTTTTAAAGGCAGGTTTTCATCAGATGAAGTTCGTCCTGCAGCAATTAAAAATGTTCTGTATCAGTAAGTTTTTACAAATTTATAAAATTAAAGTTCTGATAGTCATAAACTAATGTACAAGTGATTAAAGAATAGTAAAAATTAAGAAACCCAAACATCCAGAGTAAATACTAGCAGTGTCCTTGTTTACATGAATAAATCTGGAATAGTTAACCCCCAAAATCTCACTATGCCCCTGGTTAAAGTATAAATGTTATAGGCCATTGCATATAAGTAATTATTTCTGCAAAGAAAAATATAACAATTCTGATTTCAAAACATAATATGAAAATTTCAGATTGTTGAAGTTATTAATAATTAAAACTTAATACAACTAAAACAAACATTTTTCAAAATGTTAAAAACCTTGTTAAATGTTAAAAACTCACAAATCTAAAATGTGAGTTCTGTCCATTACTAACAGCATTTAACAATGCACTGATCTAGTGGGAAGGGAGTCTGCTGACAAATATTAGTAGGTAGTAGTTTTTTGCCAAGGAATATCAATTAAAATATACAATTTATTAAAATGAATATAAAATTCATTAAATGACATTCAAATTTGTCAATAAAGAAAAAAATCGTTCTATTCAACTGAACTTAATTGTTAATTTGTCAACAAAACTGTTGAGATTGGTTTATTAAAAAAAAACTACTTACCCAAGAACAGAGTACTCAATCGAATTTGGTTCTAAATATGACTAACAGGTTAATGTTATTTTAGCTAAAGTTTAAGTTGCAAATTAAACTGTTTTTTTTTTATTTATTATTTTAAAGAAATTACTTTTGATATTTTTGCCTTAAGTTTTCAATAATTCAGGGAATCATACACTACAATCCAATTACGGTTTGAATTTAAAATTTGTAATACGATAGCTGTGTTATCGCTCCAGCTGTTTTCTCATAGATTGTAAAATTATAATGGAACTAAGTTATATTTATAACAAAAGAGTTATCCTTAGAAACTAATAGAAGGTCTTGAATTTTATAATCCATAACGTTCAATGACACTTAATTAATCGTTTTTACACGTCTATGATTATCCGAACTTTAAATTTTGTAAATTTGTAAGAACTTACTGAGACAGAATGTTCTCGAACGCGATGAACGATCGAAAACGTTCTGTCTCAGTGAGTTTTTAAAAAATTTAAAGTTCGGATGGTCATAAACTAATGTAAAAGTGATTAATAGAAGATACTGCAATACTTGTATTGCATTTTTGCTACCCGAATTTATCAAATATAAAATGTATATTTTATTGGCTAAATTCTCGGGTTATATTGTACTCATCGATTGTACTAATTTAGAATGTTGCGTTAAGGATTAATTATTATAAAACCTATATATTTTCTTCAAAAAATTTTAAAGAAATTACATAATGACCTATGATTCATGAATAATTTGTATTTTGAAACTAATAGTACTGAATTTATTATAAATACACAAAACACCCTCAAACTCTAATCATTTTTAATAACCTACGCATAGTTCAGTTACCGCAGTGTTTTATTCTTAGTCGAAAATAAAACCCCAGTTGAAGAGTGCTGAAAGAGAAGGGTTTTTCTAATTTCTAATTCAATTTGGTGAGACGTTATCTCTTCAACGAATAATCTATTCTTATATATTTTATGTTGACGTAGTTTATAAAAATAACTGTGTAAATTGTGCAAATAGACAAATATACAAAAAATTTAGACATTTAAATTTAAAAAATACAGTATAATAAATATTTTATATTTTACTAAAACATATGTAAATATTTTACAACTTGGCTAAAGTAGCACTTACTTACATTTGGTGATGACGGCCGTTTTGTGAGATGTGTCCCATTCACATTCGGATTGGGACACATCTCCCGAAAGGCGGTCATCAACAAATATAAGTAAGTGCTACTATAGCCAAGTTGTAAAATATTTACAAGCGTTTTAGCGAAAACTAGTTGCTCACGTGAAGATGGTATCAACAAATATATATATATATATATATATATATATATATATATATATATTGTATTTGTTGATTCCATCTTCACGAGAGCTACTAATTTTATTTTTATAAAATATTTTATAATTATAAAATCATAATTTATAAATAACAAAACTTAAATAAAATGTTGAATAAATTATAGTTGACTAAATTTATCAAAACTTTTAGAAAACAGGATTACTGAATCATTTCCATAAGTCAATAAACACTTGTCTTTTTAACCTTAAATGTTGTAAAGTTGCAGGTTGGCAATACTGTGTTCAAAGTTGTGAAGGATTTACCTTAATAAATACATTTAAAAGATAAATTTTCTGTATTTATTATTCTAATCATGCCGCAGGGAAAGTTAAGAAGCAAAGCAAAATTACCGCCTGCTGTTGCTGCTGCAAAAAATAAACGAAAACCTCCACAGGTTCTTCGGAAATGTAAGTATCAATAACACTAGAATTTTAGAAAGCGTGGTGACGCTAAATTGAGAAGGTTGGTGATAAGCCTAAATTTATTATACATATTTTGAGTTGTAAATATAATGAATATTTATGTTGAAAAAATAAACAAAAATTATAATAAACTTGAAAATCACTAAAAAGTTTGTTGAGATAAGTATCTATGCTCATTTTAGTTAGTTTAATAACAAATCGCCTTAGTTCTAATGTAACAAATGGAGTGATATTAATCATTTTCTTTAATTGCCCAAAATTATATTTTGGTCCCTAAAAATATATTTTCGTGAAAATATGTATGAGATATTTGGAATTACTGAGTGTATTAAATACAACACTGTTTTATTAGCGATGGGATTCATGTTCAATTAATCTAAGACATCCCTTATGTGGGGGGGGGGAGAAGAATGTATTTTTTGTGATTATAGCTATTTTTGCATTGACACATTAACAACCAATTGTGGAATTAATGAAAAATTTCTTGGATATTTTTGTTTCAGGAAAGGAATAGATCATATGATTTGCTAAATTTTTTAATATAAATTAGTGCAAAATGTTTACTATTATGAAAACGCAACATTGACTTCAAGTTTTGAAAATATTCATCTTAAATTTTTGTGGGCAAACAGTTAACACATTTTGATCACAAAAAATTATTTTGGTTATTCAACAGTTCCCCTGTATTCTAGCATTTATGGGACTAAAGCTCTTCTAGTTTACTGGAATGAACCCTTAAACTTATGAGTAGCAAAATACAACCTTTTTATAAATGCCTTCGCTGAAAAAGTGGTGCTTTATTTGTGATTGAATTGTTTGGTACCGGTTAAACAAATTTTACTGTAATTTACACACATTGTTTCCTTGATTAAAACAAATCAATTGTTTAAATTTGGGTACACAAAGCAGTTCTTAATTACGTTTTAACTACAGATAAATACACACATGCATTTTTTGTCACTAGTGCTGTTTTTATCTATATAGACATTTGTATTGTGGATACATATGTGTTTTTAAAAAACAGTATTTATTTCTCGTCCCCACATGTTTGATTTTAGTAAAACAATTTATACCGGGCGATGCAGAAGTCATTACAAGTACAAAAAAAAAAATATATATATAAAAACTTTCGCTCATGTCCCAAAAATTAAAAAAAATCTTGAAAATATCAATAAAAATATTGAAAAGAACCCCAATACCACAAAAATAATCAAAAATAACAAATAAAACAAGTTACTTAAGATTAAACCCTTATGTACATTTCGATGACCATGTCATCATCATCAGAGGGTCTTGTTACAAAATACAATCTAGCACACAAGAAATTACAAACTAGAATGATACCAATCGTTCTCCGCGGTTGCTATATATAGGCGTGAGGTAAGCTCCGCCCTCGACCGACAGATAACGATTGGCCATCAGGTTATGAAAGTGTTTTTATAGTCAAATCATATTGTAAATTAGTGAATGCAGATAAAGGACCTATTCCTAACTCACCATTATATACTTTACTTAAATAGCTTTCTTCAAATACGATGTATTAATTTAATTACTTTTAGTTTATTTATTGTTATTGCTGTAGTTTTTATTACATATGTATTATTATAATGTACTTTTTGACTTAACCTATTTGGTTCCTGATGGCCGATCCTTATTTGTCGGTCGAGGGCGGAGAGGGGGTGGAGCTTACCTCACGCCTATATATAGCGACCGCGGAGAACGATTGGTATCATTCTAGTTTGTAACTTCTTGTGTGATAGATTGTATTTTGTAACAAGACCCTCTGATGATGATGACATGGTCATCGAAATGTACATAAGGGTTTAATCTTAAGTAACTTGTTTTATTTGTTATTTTTGATTATTTTTGTGCTATTGGGGTTCTTTTCAATATTTTTATTGTAATATATTGTACCACTGTGCTCTTGAAATTGTGTATTGAAAATAGCAGTTCATCCCACCTCTCCACTGCACATCTAAAACGTTACAAATTCAACGTTTTGGCTTTATTTTTGTGATGTAGGAATTCGCAAAATGGCCTCAAAATGCAATTAAACTTGATGTTGACTCCCAGAAAATACAAAAAAAGTCGCACTACGTTTGACCCGGCACACAAACCCTATAGAATTATAAAACTCGCACATAGATCTCACTTTTTGCGATCAGTTGCAAAATTATTCAAAAGGACAAAACAAACACTTACAGGCCCTATTTCACACACAAAACATAATATTGCATTAAACATTTACACATATTTTATTTCTTTCCAAAAACCGATAGAACTTTCCGTAAAAGCGTCTTGAGTTGATGTATTAACGTTTTTCAAAATTTGTATCTTTTTTAGAGTTATCACCAAGTTTAATTACATTTTGAGAATTAGTACATCAAAGAAATAAAGCCAAAATGTTGAATTTGTAACGTTTTAGGTGTGGCATGGAGGGGAGGAGGAACTGCTATTTTCCAAAATTTTTAATTTTTATTGTGAGAGTGTTTATGATTTTTTTAAATATTCCCAATGCCTTTCTGTATCACATGGTATAAAATATTTTACAAAAATCAAACGCATGGGTACAGAAAATAAATACCAAAAATATATTCTAAAAGAGGAAAAATGTTTTAAAAATTCAGAAACTATTAATAATCTTTAAAAGTTTTATCAAATGTTTTAATATAAACATAACCGCAATTTACCAAATGTACTTCCGTATGAATTTATGTCTGAAGAATTAAAGCACTATATTATATCATATTACTTTAAAGCTATGTTCAAATATAACAAATAATTATAGGTGACATTAAGAAAAAGGTAATTATTAAGATCAGCGACTACTGCTCCGATCGGGAAAATGTTTTTTCCTGATCAATTTGACCTTGCTGAACACGAACCTGAAGTTTTTTTACTGGAAACTCGTATTTATATAAAAAAATATAACCTAACCTAACCTGACCTGACTTTTGTGCTTACTAAGCTCCGATCAGCAAAATTTATATTTTTCCTGATAGATTTGACCTTGCTGAACATCAATCTTCAATTATTTTTAACGGCAAACACATATTAACCTAAGAAAACCAGGCCAGGTTAGGTTTTTATTATTTTAAAAAAATGTGTTTGCAGTAAAAAAAAACTTCAGATTCGTGTTCAGCAAGGTCAAATTGATCAGGAATATAAAAAATTTGGCGATCGAAGCGTTAGTCGCTGATCATATTAATTACCAAGAAAAGGAATATCTGCAAATATCGTTAATTAGATACCATCAATTTTACATCAATTTCTGTTGAGCAGAAATATTTTAGAAACAAGAAAAATAAAAAATCTTTGTGTGAAAGCCCCCAAAATTTAGAAAGAACATTTAACTAGGTATTCATCTCCAGTTCCCAAAGAAGCGATTTTTAACAAACAAAATTATCCAGGTGATGCAGAAACCCTAAGTAATGCAGAATATGGAAAAAATTATGAAAACATTCGCTCATGCCCCAAAAATTGAGAAATAGAGATTCTCGCCTCCAAGGCATACATAAAACATTACTGATTTATCGTTTAGGCTTTATTTTTGGATGTAATATCTTGCAAAATGCCTTGAAGTATAATTAAATTTGATGTTGACTCCCAAAACGTTTTTATAAATTTTAAATAAAAATTAACCTTAACAAAGCATTGTAGCATCACATTTCACACCAACCTAACACAATTATAAAACTCTCACCACACGTGAAACAAACACTTTCAGACTCTATTTCATGCACAAAACAGAAAATATTGAGTTGACCATTTACATGCCTTCAATTTCTGACTTAAGCCTAAAAACAATAAAACTTACTGTCCCAAAGAAGTTTATTTTTTTTTCAAAATTTATAATTTTTCAAGTCAAAAAACTTTTAAAAATTTGTAAACTTTTACAAAAAACATTTTTACAAATTTACAAAAAAAAAATCATAACGTTGAGTTTGTAACGTTTTAGGTGAACTGTGGAGGAAGAGGATTTGCTATTTCCAAAATTAATAAGGTGTGACTGAATGTTTGTATTCCTGGTGACATAATGAATGAATTTCAAATTTAAAAAAAAATATAAATAGCCTTGACCCTTTTATCTTTTTTAATGAAGATTGATTCTATATATTAGTGCTGGTTCATAAGGGATGTTGTGAGCCACAGATTAAACAAAAAATTCTTCTACAAACTAGTATAATGTGTAATAATTTTTGGTAATTACTTGGTTTTGCGCCCCTAATACAATGTGTATAAATCACTGGAAAACTTGTCCTAAAGCTACATTGATGAGAATTTTTTTTTTTTTGACATGGAAGGTAATTTTTATATCTAATTTGAGTTAGAACTAGTTTTCTGGGCATGCAGTAGCAATGGCGCACCGTACTACATACACAACATTACTATATATACCTATAAAGTATCCAGTTAAGATAGATTTAATTGTAATTTTATACAACATGTAACCAAGCAAATCTACATATGTAAGGTAAGAACAGAGATCGTGTGACGTCACTGGCAAAAGGTATTACTCCTCAGAAGCAGATGTCTAAATAGTTCCCAAATCTAAATAATTACCTCTATTTCTTTACATAAACTTTTATATTGAAAGGATCAGAGATAAAATACATAGAAGAATTAATTGGCTGTTTGGAATCGTTATAATTATCATACATTTTTAGTTGGTTTATAGAAATATGAAACCATGTGAATGTAGTTATATAAGATCATATTGTTTTAAGCACATGATTGAACCAAACTTTGCAAAGTGACCATTTTTTGTATTTATTTGATTGCTGTTTATAATAGAAGATTATTGTATTCAGTCAAATAAGTTATTTTATTTTTGTATTTACTTTATATATTATATTAAGTCAAATACTTTTGTAGTTCTAACAGTGTAATTATTTTGGATTTATATAACGTTTAGTAGTTTATAACGTAAATTTACATCTTAGACGTAGTATCCATATGGCGTAGTATCTTACTTTCTAGTTCCATATGGCGATAACAAATCAAACCAAGAATCAGTTTCTGACACTTCATTTTTTCATAAATAACTAATTTTGTGTAACGTAATCAAAATTTGGTGTGTCAGTATCAAGTTTTGATTATGTTGTTTAAAATAGTATTTTGTTTTAATGAAAATATTGTTAATATACAGTTATATTTTTCTTAGAGCGTTTAGGTTAGGTTTGTAATTTTTTCAAAAATTTAACCCTTTGTAAATGGGATTCCACAAGGCGGGATCATTTCCCTGATCTTTTTTAATATCTATAGCGCTTCACGATATACCAAGATTGTTTCTTCCAAAAGTAGAAAGTATGACATTTGCCGATGACAAAACTATTTGGATAATTGACTCCGATGATTTAAAAGCATGTGAAATAATGCAGACTGCCCTAAATAAGTTGAGAAATTGGTGCTCTAAATGGTCACTTACTATATTAGCAGAGAAAACGGAGTGGATATTTTTTACCCAAGAAAACAAACTTGTCGGATACACTCCTAACCTTGACATAGTACGAAAAATGCTCAAATACAAGAAGAACTCAAAGTTATTTGGCATTATCTTGGATCCTAAACTAAGGTGGGTAAAAAATTTGGAGTACATCATGATCATCAAGACTGAATGCACTCAAAGCAGTTGTTAGTTGCAATTAAGAGTGCAGACACATCACGCTAAAAATGTTTTATCTTGCATTCTTGAGATCAAAAGCAACGTATTATTGTGAAGTGTGGGGATCAGCATCTAAGTCTCATTTGAAGAAAGTCCAAGTAATCCGATCAGCAGCAGTCCGTTTATGCCTGGGTTGTGCCAAAACAACATCGATAGCTGCAGTGGAAATTGAGCTAGGTGTGGAACCCATGAACCTCTTCATTGGTAAATGAATATGGTCAAAATACATGTCAACCTTATCTCTACCACCAAGCCACACATTGGACAATTTTGTCATTGGTACCAATAGCATAAAACAATCTGTTAGTCACAAAATAAAATTGATGGCAGTTTCGATGCCAGGGAATACACCGGAACCAGTTCCTATAGCCGGGTCACCAAATAGCTAGTCGCTTCTAAGAATAAAACTGAATTTACCTAAAGAGTGGAGCAATAGGGACCATTCAGGTCTACTACGATCGGGGGTACTTGGAATGATCCACACACTCTATAAAAATTTGTATGGATGGGTCATTGGATCAGAACAGTGGAGTATCGGTTGCAGGATAATACAATGAATCTAACAATGACACTTACTTCATCCCGGCGAACTTATCCTCTAGCATGGATACGGAACTACTAGCCTTAAGTGCAGCGATGTTAAGCTGTCTTCAGCTCACCATTTATAAGCAGATATGTGTATTTACCCTTTGTACCTTGGAATGGCTGTCCAGAATTCTTGAAGGTGAAGGCTGCGCCGCTATCTTCTTAGGAACCAAAGACTTTCACTAAACTCTTTCTAAATTCTAAGTATGTCAGTGGTTTCCTTTGGTTCTTTTCCTCTTGCTGGTAGAGAATGTATGAAATTTGTGCATACCTCCAATACTCAAAAAAAAAAATCTTCCTCTGTCACCTTTTAGTGTGGCACATAATTTCATAAGAAGATATAAAGTGGTGACTGGGGGATTATTAAGCCATTTATTAGGAACCCGTCAAATATGATATAGTTCCTAATAAATTATGATTTATATTTATAATAAATATGATTTTGCATGGGTACTCATCATGTCCACTACTTTTATCTTTCCAAGAGAGCACCGATACGTTGTCATTTCTTTGAGAAACAGTGTCATCTTTTTTCTTTTTATTAAAAAGTATTTTTTAGATTGTGGGGCATGTTTTTTCTCGTGGTCATCACAGTACCAGCCTAAGAGACATGAAAACTCACTTTACCTTTGTATAATATGGTGCTTTCATCTATAGCAACTCTGGTACATGGTTCCCACATATGACAAAATTACTCAAAAGAACAAAACAAACACTTACAGAACCTATTCCACACACAAGACAGAAAATATTGCATTGAACATTTACACAGCTTTTATTTCTAACTTTGGCCTAAAAATGACAGAACCTAGTGCACAAAGCAGAATTGAATTAAAGTGTTAAAGTTGATTTTTTTCAACATTGGTAATTTTGTGAGTGTCACCAGTAAGTTTAATTACATTTCAAGGGATTTTTCAGTTACTACATCAACAAAATAAAGTCAAAATGTTGAATTCGTAATGTTTTAGGTGGACTGTGAAGGTGGGAGTAACCACTATTTTCAAAAAAATTTTAATTTGGAAACGAAAGTTTTTATAATTTTTTTTGTATTTCTGATGACTTTTTGTATTGTCTGATATAATTTTTGTTACTAAAATTGATTACAAGGAGCAGGAAATAAATAGCAAACTTTTAACTGTTCAGACCTTGTTAATTTGAATTTAACCTAATCCAGATAATTATTTAACACTGCAGCGGTAAATTTGTGTGCCCTATTTTTGGTTGATGAGACTTATGACCTTCAGCAGCTATCTACCTTTCACACACACATCCCCACTGTTACCTACTCAAGTAGCAGAAGTGTAAGTTGGCATGTTATTTTTGTTGAATATTTTTAATTCACCTGGATTACAATACTAATCTGCACAATCACTTATGATATGTTTCCTATATATGAAGTGGTTTTAATATTTTGTATTTTAAATAGATATTTTGTTGTTTTTGTGTGAAAACAATATTTAAATTAGTAACACATTCATCTGTAAACAATGTCTGAGCCAGAGCTTGAACAAATATGACGCTGGCTTGCCAAAACCGAAAGTGTGTTACGTTGACCTAACTTAGTTTTATGTTATATATTACTTTTGTGCTACAATAAAAAAATGTTTTTCACCACAATTGTCTTCAAATAACCCCTTAAACATCCTAAAATGGTTATAAGATGTTTTAAAAAACATTTATATTTTGAAAGCTATTTCAAAGTTGATTACAATAGTAATTTGCGCAAACACTTCAATGTTAACAGCAGATTATAAAAATTATATACAGTCAAGTTAACCTAAAAACTGTGCAGTTGTTGTGACTGTGAGAGGGACCATAGTGATACAGGTGGTAATTGAGGTTGGTGAATAATTAACTGTTAGGACAAGAAATCAGTTTCAAAGATAATCACCATTTTGGAACAAACTATAGTGAATTTATAATAACCAAAATAACTTTGTGTTAATTTTAGTTCCGAAGCAATCATTCTCAGAAAAGTTTGTCTCTGAAGATTCTTGCTTTGCGACCGAAATGCACATAACGTTAATGAAAACTTAATGTAGAGGGTGTTTGTGTGCTATTTATTTCAAAGATAGTTATAGTGGGGAATAGCCTAGACCTTCATTTTCTAAGTAATAGTCTTGTATCCTACTACCATAAGTACAAATAAACATTTAATAACTTTTACTGCATTTTTCAAGTCCTATTAGCTCACACTCCTGATATATATATATATATATATATATATATATATATATATATATATATATATATATATATATATATATATATATAGATTTTTTGGACTAGGAGACTGACAGACTTATCTTGGTAAGAGTCCACACTGTAGTCTTGAAATAGAAACACATAAAAGCACTTAAACAATGATATATTTCAACCACACAGTGGTCTTTGTCAATCGAAGAGAAAACACAAAAAGAAATATGAGAGAATGAAATAAAATAAATATAAGTTGTAATCACAGATTGTGTAGAGTAGAAATCAGATGACACAGATGCACAGATTAAAGATATATATATATATTGTTTCCATGAGCATATGAGTGATTATAGTTTATATAAGTCTGTCAGGGGAAAAGAGATAAGGCTATTAGGAAAAAAATAATAAATAAAAAATGAAAAATGGCTTTTATGTGTTTCTATTTCAAGACTACAGTGTGGACTCTTAACAAGGTATGTCTGTCAGTCTCCTAGTCCAAAAAATCTAAATAATCTTTACCAACCAAAACTAACCTAAATATATATATATATATATATATATATATATATATATATATATATATATATATATATATATATATATATATATCTTGTACTAATTTTCAATTGTTAGTAAAATCTGTTTTTTTTCATCCAATCAAGTTCAATTACATTTTTTTTACCTACAGTAGATGACATTTGATGTAGTAAAGGTTTTTTGAATATTTATTCAATCACTAAATTATAAAAATTTGGGATGTCCAGTCATCCAAAATTGATGATGTTCAATAGATTTGAACTAAGAATCTTCATGTTCGAAGTATAGTGTGCCTTGACACTGCGCCAACTTTCCTAGTAATGTTTCTCTAAGATGTGTATGAATTCCCCCCCCCCCAACTGGTTATGGTCAAAACCTCTATTGTACAACCTTAAACTGTTGCTATGGTTACCACACAATATCATAAACAGTGCTCTAGGGTAACTAAAATAAAATTTTTCTTTGTTAACCTCTGTAGGAATTTACTTAAATTTTTTAAATATTGTTTATAAATAATCAAATTACTGTTTGTATTTTGTTTTTTTCTGCACGGAACCACAGATAGTTCTTATTAATTTGCATTTTCCTAAAATTATTGTACTTTGCAATGTGTATGAAATTTCATTTAATTCATTGTTAATTTTTTGTTATGTTGCCTTGGAATTTTATTTAACTAACTTTAAAAAAAAGGTAACAATGTCCTGACATTGTTTATAGAGTGTACATGATTTTTTTTTTTAATACTTTTGTAACGTTATGGGGATTTGAAACTAATCTGGTGATTTTATTTCAGGTGCACCACAAACGCCAAAAAAGAAAACTCTTGTACAGGAAGCTCAAAAAATAAAAAAAACCATTACCAAAAATGTAAACGATGCCATTGTGGCTGAACTAAAGTCACGTGCTACAGATAGTCGAGCAAGACTTTCGCCTAAGAAAAAACAACCAAAGACAGTCAAAGGAAAAAAAGCCAAAAAGTAAAATATAGTTACCAGACATGAAGGTAATTAATATTCTATAATGATATGTATCATTTGTATTCAGCTTCAAAAGTTATTATAAATAATAAACACCTTATATAAACGAGTTTTTAATGTTTTGTTTTGACCTTGAAAGTTAACTACTCAGAATGGTTTCCAATTTCCAAAAAAAGGAATTTAACCTAGAATGTTATTTACTATAACTGAGAAATAAATGAATTAAGCAAAATTAATTATTTTGGCAGTTATAATCCACCAGCTTATAGAAATAATATATTTGGTTAGAATTCAAAACTATAATAGAATTTTTCTAGAAAACGTTTTTGAAAAATAACCGAAGGTAAATTTCTTTTGAGTAATTGATGTATATATATATATTTAGGTTAGTTTTGGTTGGTAAAGATTATTTAGATTTTTTGAACTAGGAGACTGACAGACTTACCTTGGTAAGAGTCCACACTGTAGTCTTGAAATAGAAACACATAAGAGCACTTAAACAATGATATATTTCAACCACACAGTGGTCTTTGTCAATCGAAGAGAAAACACAAAAAGAAATACCTTTTTTGTGGAAAAAAGATATTTCTTTTTGTGTTTTCTCTTCGATTGACAAAGACCACTGTGTGGTTGAAATATATCATTGTTTAAGTGCTTTTATGTGTTTCTATTTCAAGACTACAGTGTGGACTCTTACCAAGGTAAGTCTGTCAGTCTCCTAGTCCAAAAAATCTATATATATATATATATATATATATATATATATATATATATATATATATATATATATATATATATATATATATATATATATATATATATATATATATATATACAGTAAACTCCCGATTATCCATGGAATAGGGTGGCCCGCCAACGACGGATAACCGAATTCCCTGGATAATCCGCTATGAACAACGATCGATAATCGATTATTATACCATAAGTTACACAAATAATGCAATTCACAAATAATCTTCAGGACAAAATAAATACAGAAAATAATTTGAAATGTCAATGTATTTGACTGATTATAACATGTACATTTATATGTCTATCTGCTGTATTTACAATACGTACATAGGTATATGTCAAAAGTAAGTATGTATGTACATATGTAATTTCCTTTACACATAATACAAAAAAAAAATCTGTCACTTTCGCCTTTTTTTTGTGGGCATTGATTTAGCTTTAATGTGCGATCTAAGTTTCTTGAGAACCATTTTGACGCACAGTGTCTACTTGTGTCACAAAGCCATAAAGATAGATAATGTATATGACAGACATGGATAATGCATATGTCATGTCCTAGACTATTATAGCCGAGATTAGCTGATATTTGTTTACAATCTTCTGTTACACATTAGGTTTTCGGGCGCCCAAGCATTTTGTCATTGTCTTTTATATACAGTAGTCTGCTCGCCCCTTTTATTTCGCTGGCCCTCGTCGGGATACTTCCCTTTCAATGTAAAAATTAGTACGTAGATATTTACATATCTATTCCATTCCCTTCATCTTAACTTCTATTAAGCCTTATATCTATCCTTAAATTAAATACTTTCTGTAAGTAAATTGTATATATATGTTGTGTTTTATTGTGTCCTTAATAACAACGATAACATATTCACTGCTGCAGTAGCCGTTCATCTACGTGTCATATTGATGTCAGATGTAGCATTGGCCAATTGGCATCCTTCTTCAATGGTCTATTTATAGAATCAGTAAATAAACCTGCTTCTGGTCAGGTTTTGATTTGTTCATGACGCAGTGAATTGTTAATAAAATTATTAACTTATTACAAATCATACACATTTTGACCACATTATACTTGATAATGTCTTGATTAAAAACTTTTCCGTTTTGATTAAAAAGTTCTTTGTATATTTACACTTGTGTGTTTAAATTAACATAATCCTCAAGGATGATGTGCATAATGACTTTTAACATGAAAGGGTAGGGAGTACATCTTCTGAAAATTCACTTAAATGTTGGTCAGATTTATTAAAAAATCCAAATTTTTAATTATAATTTGCTATTATTTAATTACTTTAAAACTATGCATTGGGACAAATTCTTGTTGCTTGAAGATCAATTTCGGATCGTTTGTTGCTGTTTTTCATTGAACCTGTTAGTTTTTCTACAATAAGTTGCTAGTAAAATTTTTGCTATGGAGATTGGGCATAATTTGCCAAGTGTTTAAAGACGAGATCATGTAAAAAAAAAGCAGTTTTTAAGTGGCACACGCTTTTCAAAGATCAAGAGATAATGTGAATGATCATCAAAAGGGTGGGAAAGCCTCATCAGGGATGATGTATTACAAATTTCACCTGACGGGCAATTACTAAATAGTGAATAGTACTAAAAAGACCGAGAAGAAACAACTGATCAAGGAAATTAATATCGCGATGATATTATTGTATGTACCATGACAATTCACTTGGCCACATCTGCTTCATGATAACTAACTACTTTGAGAAAAACGGCAAAATGATTCCTTAGCCCTTATAGAACCCCAAGTATCATCAAAGAAGCTTCCACTTATACCCTCAAGAACCTTCCAGGAAATGCTTATTAGCGAGCCTTCAAGTTGTGGAACAACTGCTGGTAAAAGTGTGTACCCATGGGATGTATTTTGAAACACTTTAAAGTATTGTAGCAATATCTGAAATAAATCTATTTCCCAAAACTTTACTCTGATACTTTTTAACACGTTCATTGCCAATCACACGATATCGCGTGATGTCAGTTCTTACCAGATGGTCGATCACACGTTATCGCATGGCCGTTACTATCCAAATTCTAAGTAAATTATTATAGCTGGCACAGCGAAATTGTGTGTAATACTTATATTGGCCACTAGGGTAGGGATTGACCTTTTTGTAGTGGGGATGGCCACCATCCATTTTATTTTGTTCTTATCAGCCAGTGCACACAGTGGTAACGTTTGAATAAGGTAACAATAATTTTGTTTTTAGTTATTCGTTGATTTAGCGTTTTGAAGTTCGGTTTTTAATTATTTGAGTGTTGATTTTTTAAATTATGAGTGACCAACCAGGACCCTTGAAAAGGCTCAAGGAAATGCCAAAAAAACATTTTCGTCTAAAAAAACATTTTTTTAAATTACAGAGGTGGAAGAGTTATTACTAGATTCTGAACCCCATCCGACCCACAAACAACACAGAAGTCCCAACAAGACCAAGTCCAACACAAGCTAACTAAAATTGATAAAGCTAAACCTCAATGTCTCAGCACCAGCAAAACAGTAAATGCAACTTCTAAAAAAGATTGCAAAAATTGCTATAAAAATAAAAACGGGATAAACACCACAACTGAGTGTAAAACTGTCCAGGTGCTCCATTATTATGTTTTGACTGTTTTTTTAATTGCATGATTACAATGCTAAAAATGTTTCGATTTTGAAACCATTTTATAAATTTTGAATGTATAAGTGAATTACAATAGAGTGAGTTTTTCAAATTTTGCCTGATTATAAATGTCAGATAATTAAAGTCATTACAGTTAATACGTTCGAATGGCTTTTATTTGTAAACTATGTACCCTTTTTGGCCGAATTATATGTCACGCGATATCGCGTTTTTGGCCATATGGGCAATCACGCTATATTACGTGATGGATATTAGAGACCATAATTCCTAAGTACATAATAATAAAAGTTTGTAAATATTATATTTCCTCATTTTGAGCACTATATAACTAAATAGAACAATAAAAAAAATTTGGCCACCACACAAAATTCCAATTTCCACCTTGGCAATGAACTTGTTAAAAATGTCTGACATTTTAAAATGCATATTTTCAATAACAAAAATTAACGATTCAACTTGTTGAACCTATCTTATAAGTTATTGATATTTTCGAGCACCATTGAACACTTGATAAAATTACTCTAAGTAAGAACAACTAATTTCTCAAAATGTAAAGAAAATTAAGAGAAATTATGATGTAAATGAACTACAAATACAAAGTTCTACTAGCAAAAAGTGTTTCACATCAGCTGACAAGCTAATTTATTTACATTCTACTTAAAAAAAAAGGAAAAGACAAAGTAATATTTACCAGATACATTCAAAGAAATTGAAAAAAACTAGTAACAACATATGTTAATGTTTGGTCACAGTTTAAAGAATCACAGCAACATAACTGAAGACTCGCATGCTGCTAACAAACATTAGAACTATTATATTTACCAAAGTAGAACCACATATAATTGGTTAACTGATTTCTTGGTTAATTAGTATTTCGATAATCAATGCTATTCAATAATAATTACATAAAAATAACAATTATATTTTTCTCCTTTTAAAAATAAAGTATAACAATATTTTAAATTTATTGTTAAATTAAAAGTTGAAATTAGTAAATACATTTAAGGTTTAAAGTCTTGATATTATATATATTTGAGTACAACTTTCTGCCTTTCCTAACGTTCCAATATTCTCCTCTGTTGATGCATTTTGGAGTGACTCCATTTTCAAAACTTTAATCGTAATCTTAATTCGAAGTAAGGTTTAAGTTTTGAAAAAGGAGTCACTCCGAAATGCGGAGAATATTAGAACATTATGAAAGGCAGAAATTTGTACTCAATTGTATAGAAATATTCTTAACAGAAATGAAGATGAGTATATTAATAATTCTTTCTTAATATTATAATAATGATTTTTTAAAGCTCTAATATTAACTTTATTTTAATATAAATTACAATTGTTATAGGCTCCTAAAAAGTGTTTTGAACATTTCTGCATGTTGGTATATAATACCCCAGTCCTTTTTTGACTCGATGTAAATATAAAACTAGTAAATGTTTATAGAATAGTGTGTAGTACTTGATAAACACTTCCAATTTTTCTCTTTTACATATAGTATATAGAAATTCATTTTAAACATGTAAAAAGTTTTTTTAGATGTTGCAAACAATAATAGTGGTTAAAATGTTGAAAAAGTACAAATTAACAAGACGTCAAAAAACTGATTAATACTCAGTGATTCCTATGCTAACCCTTTTGATCCCAACTACCAAATTTTCGAACCTTCACAAAATATTTTTTTAAAATATAATATAATTGGTAAAATAATTCTTGCATATAATAAAGCATTTGTAATGACCTCGTTTACAAAGTTATAGTACTTTAAGGCATTTCTAGTTTGATTTAGCAACTCTGTTTTAGTTCAAACTTGATGACAGTAACTGCTCGGCACCAAGTGCCTTGTCAGCTGTCATTGTTATGAGTAGTGAGTGAGTGGTCTGTTTGTTATTCACAATTTTGTTGTGAGGTTAATCTTCTTGTTTGGAAGTTTAGTGTTTACATGGTTTACAACAAAATTATTATTTTGTGTAGTGGTTTATGTTAGTGTATATAAGTGTTCAAGTATATAACATAAAAACCTTTTTTTCTGACAATAAGACAAGATAAAAACATTTGATTAATCCTTAGCGCTCGGATTTTTTTAACATGCTTTGCTTCCCCACTTGTATTTAAATTGAGACAAATTCCTCACCAGCAAGTTGCATTATTGTTTATGGGAAACTTTGTTTTCTCTTACATGATTTTAGTAAACTAAGCTATTTTTATTCACTAATACTGTATGTACATGATTTTATTATCTTATTTGCAGTTTTGCAGAGTATGATATCTTTGAAAACAGTCTTCCGAATGAAGTCCTGGTTTTCTGCTGCGTGTTTTGCAGTGAAAAACTGTTTCCCTTCTACCTCCTTTTATCTTCCTGTTACTGCAAACTGCACAATCCTTAGATCTACTTTTATCATTGGAAAAGATTAAATGTAATTTCCATTCAGTCTTTCTTCTTTGTCAGTAGTTGATGGCGACCCCTCTTACTATACGGGTTATTCCTGATATCACCAATGCGTTGCCTTATCAAGTTTGGCAAAACTATTTTTGTTTAACAAGATTTTTTCTCATTTCCTTTTTTTTGTTATTATAGATAATAAAACTGTTTACTACAGCTACATCTAATAGCCATAAAAACATTTTCCTCCACCATTTATTTGTTCGTCTCGTAAAACTGCACGGTTTATTATATGAACAGCTAAATCTACACCACCCACCCATAAACTGGTTATATTTACAAATACCTGTTGTTTTAATTATTTTGTTTATGAAACTGAACTACATTCTAATAAATCAGGATCAAGTAAAAGATCAGGAATTTCAGAATCACTAATTGCACGTGAAGCCACGGCAAACTACGAGTAAAAAAAAGTAACCTGCAAAACTGTAACCTACTTGCAGCTTACAACATAGCGGCAAACTAGATTTTGTGATGACTCACATATTCCTGGACATTTTCAACTTAGTTCACATTATTTTCAATAGAGTGTAGCACCAAACGGTAAAAGAATGAATGTCGTGGGCTTCGCCGCAGACGAGTTATAGACTGCAATATACGCTTGGCGGGGCTCCCCGACAGTCGAGTGCTAAGGGTTAAAACTGAAACAGAATTAACATGCTTATTTTGTAATTTTACAACTGACTATTAATTACTCCTATTTGTATGGATTTTCATGTCTTTTTCATAATGTTGTGCTGTGGAACTAAATGTGCACGTTTTAGTTATAAACCTATATCTCAGATGTTTGTTGATATAACTAAATGAAAATTTGGAAAAAACTCATTTTTATGTGTACAAAGACAAGATTATTTAGGAACTGATTTTTAATTTTATATACTCAGTATAAAATATACACAGAAAAGTTTGAAAAATGTTTTTTAGTAGGTAACATTTTCCCCATAATTTTTGTTGTTGCATGTTTCCTATAATTCTAGGTAAGTGTATGTTATAAGTCTTAGAGAAGTAAATTAAAAAATGAAAATCTATTGATAAATACAAATTTGGTGTAAGTTTTGTCAAAGCATTACATTTTCAATAAATCATGGCTGGGACTGTAGCAGATATCCTTGCTAAAAGTCCTGGGATCAAAAGGGTTAATGAAAGTGTTATATTTTACTAAGTAATATAGATACAATATAACAAGTAATGATAAAAAAAGTGACTCATTTTAAGAAGCAAATATTGAGAAATTTAATAAAAAGTTTTTCTTTACCAGATTTTAATAAAGATAGCTGACATCAAATTAGATTTTCATAACAAAGAGAATTCTTAGTTTGTACATTTTTAAAAGAGGAAACAGATTTCTGCTGTGAAATACATTACAGTTAATCCCGGCAATCCGAAATAATAATTGCACAACCATTTATATTGATTTAATTTGTAGTTGGGTGGAAAATTCAGTGCAGAGTAGTAAGAAGTACTATGTCCAAGTATCAATGGCAGGCTGTACTACATAAATTTAAATATACCTATAAAGTTTCCGGTTACGATAGATTTGGTTGTAATTTTATATATTACTATATACCTATATTAAAATATACCTGTAAAGTGTCCAGTTAGGATAGATTTGTTGTAATTTTATACATTACCTAATTAGACATCTACTTCCGCATAGTAATACTTTGATGTGATCTATATTCTAGCCTTACATGTGTACATTTGGTTGTTAAACGTATAAAATTACAATTATATCTATTCTGACTGGATACTTCATAGATGTATAAAATTAACCTTCAATGGGAATAACAAACAATAACTGTCACTATAGCTTCAGGACATGTTTTTGTTTCATTTTAAATGCATTGTATTGGGGGTGGGCAATGTGCATTTTTACCAGCACTATTAGCAACAAGTTTGGGGGAGTTACATTTTTCTAAAGTTGTAAACTTTTGGGGTGTGAGTGAGAGTTTTCATAATTTTTTTTCGTATCTCTGATGACTCTTCGTCGCTTGGTATAATTTTTTTTGCTAAAATCGAACACGTATGAACGGGAAATAAATACAAAATTTCATCTCAACGGGTCCAGTATTTTTTACGTGATTGAGTAATATACACACAGACAGACACCATTAGATTTTTATCTAATAGTATAGATTACTTCCCAATAAATATATCAAACTATAAACTTGCTGATTATTGTCTTGAAAACCAAGGGAAGGAATAACTTTTGCTTGTAACTTTACATTTGTAAAGAATATAACTAACCTCAAAAGATGAATAACAAACAATTACTATCAGCTGTTTAAATTTGTTTAAAAGTGACTGTAACAGGTGATTAAGTCAAGTTAAGCTAGTATAGTTTTGTTTTGTTTTCTATGATGGCAAGTTTAAGTGAACAATGTAGAGCTGTGAAATTTTGTTTTCTACTCGGTAAAAATGCTGCTGAAAGTGTTTTATTTTGGGAACATCTTACAAAGATGACGCTATCGGAAAAACAGGCGTACGAGTTGTTTTTGCTCGGTTTAATAATGGCTTCATGTCGATAGATAACAAACTTTGTTCTAGACATCCATCAACTGCCCAAATCAACAGAAATGTTGATAAAATTCGAGAGCTTGTGCTGTCAGACAATTAAGAGAGAGTAGTGTCTCAACTGTTAGAGAGTAGTAGGTAATCTTGGAGTTCCGTTCAGCAAATATTAATGGAAGATTTGGGAATGAAAAGGGTGGCTGATAATGGAAAAGAACATAAAGTTAAAACATGTCATACTTTGAACTGATCCAGATTCTCAGTCACGGTTATTACTGATGATGAGTCGTGGTGCTATGATTAAGACCCAGAAACAGCAACAGTCAAGAAGACGTTATCATGCCATTAAAAAAATGTCAAATCAAAACGATGCATTGGCTTTTATGATGCCAGTCATTCAGAGTTTGTTGCCACAGGTTAGATTCAATCTAACATTTTATTTGGAGGCTTTAAGAAGATTGCACAACAGTGTTCGTCAAAAAAGACCCGATTTGTGGCAGGCAGAAGATGGCACCACGACAATACACTTGTACACACAGCCATCATTGTTACACAGTTTTTAACTAAAAATGGCATAGTTAAGCTGCTCTATGAAACGTTTTCTTGTTTCCTCTTATGAAAGGACACAGATTTGAAAACACTGAAGAGAACAAGAAAACAACGAGTGATGCATAATAGTTAAATCATCCATTATTATATTCGGGCTAAGAAAAAAAATTAATAATTTACTAGTGCAATAGTAGATTTCATCATTCTTGCCTGCCTTTTATACCTCAACGTGTGTTATCCACATACACCCTATCGACAATATAAACAACAAAAAAACTTTTAAAACGTGCAACAAAAGAAATATAATCTAAAGTCAATTGTACAATCTTTGAGTTTGTGGTTTGTTAAGAAAGGCCAAGACCGGATGTGGGTTGGTATTTTCACTTGTGTTGTAATAATTCAGAAAGTAAATATAAAAGGGTCATAAGCGGCTGTAAATATGTTTATAAATGCATTTGTTTTAATTAAATTTTTTTATTGTATACAATTTTGTAGATTTTGCCTATTTGTGTACTTGCGCTTACTAATTTCTCCCTCTGCCTCAAATATGTTGAAGCAAGTGGACTAGATCCCAGGTTCTCAAAAAAAGGCCTAGGCTTTCTTCTCTCCAATAGGCAAAATGATCAACATAGGCCACACAAACACCTATAAGGATAAGTTGTTATGTAAAAATAAATATATTGTAAGTGCATCATTGATGTTTTTCAGCAGTGAATGTGTTAGAAAAGATCTTGTTTTGTAGAGAAAATCAATACTGAATAAATACAAGACATTTTGCATTTTTGGATTAGGAAAATTCAAAACGTGCATGCAGTGGACTAATTAAACAGTTTAAAACTTGCAGTTTTTGTGTTTTACAATAAAAGCAATTGTTTAACAGGTTTTACTATACAATAACTGGTACTCTGAGGAGTCCCGATAGAAGTGGTAACAGAATAAATCTATTAGTTTTGCATAATTTTCAACAAAAATATGAATTTATACATTTTTAATTCAGTTTTTACATCATTATTTGAGGAATGTATTTAATAAAGACTAATATTTATTGTAGTTAATAAAAAAATAATGTGGGTAACAAAAACATTTATTACATGTTTACTGAATACAAATTTGGTTCAACAAATTCAATTCAAATTAGTTTGTTTACATTCCTTCTATTAGCTTACACTCTCCAAGATACATGTCTTGTACAAATTTTCAATCATCAAAATACCTCATTCAACCAATGAATACATTTATATTCATCCAATCAAGTTCAAATACACTTTTTTAACCTATAATGGATGACAATTGATGTTAATACAGTTTTTTCAAATATTTATTCAATAAATAAATTATAAAAATGTGGGGTTCCAGTCGGATTCAAACTGTGAATCTTTATGTTCAAAGTCTAACGCACTTTGACACTGCGCCAACTTTCTAATACCTAGAATATAAATTCTACAAGAGATATATGAATTTTTTACACCATTTGGTTGTCGTTGAAACCTTCATTGTACAACCTTAAACTGTAGCCATGGTTACCACAAAATGTCATAAATAGGATGTCATAATGTGTAGGATTACTAAAATAAAAATTTTCTTTATTTTCAGTAGAAATTTACTTAGAAAAAGTTTTATAATGACTTGTTTAAAAGTATAACATGGGCCTAACAAAATTTTCCTTTAAAAAATTGGAATAAAAATAAGTAACTTATTATCGTTATATTGGATTATTTGTATTGTGATTTATCAAAATTTAAATAAATTAATGTTGACTGATCAAAACTATTTAATAATAATCTACGTGTAAAACGGCTGTTTTATAACATAGGCTATAACAAAAAATCAGCTGTAACATGAAATCATGTTATCATTTAATTCACTTTGAGGTGACTTATAGCGTAACCTGATGGAAATATATACTATAATGTATGCATTTCAGAAATAGCATGACATGAAAGCAGTGTTTTAGTCTCAAGTTTTGTTCACCCAACCTAAAGACGTTATCACTTCCATAATATGTTTGATTGTAATCAGGTATACCATTATGACATGCATCAATATTTTTTTTAAACTTTCTTTAATAAATATGTAAATTTTAGCTTTTAATATGAGATGAAAATTTTTTAATAGTTCACCTTTGTGTCAACCTTGACTACACAGTATCAAGATCTTTCTTTAATATCATAGACCTTGGGTTATATATGATTACCTTAATATTCCTAATTTTTTAAATATCCTTGTATGCAATAGTCAAAACAACTTATTAGTGTATTTATTATAAAATACTAAAAATGTGACAGTCATATGACTTACCACTGAATCAAATATTGAAAATTAATAAGTTTGGTTAATAGATTTAAATAATGTTAACAAATATGCTAATTCACATATTAAAGGGCGAGAGGATTCTTAAATTACATACTAAAATTAATTAGGATGACAACATAAAAAGTATGACAATAAACAAAAATTTAAAAGAGATATAGAAATTAATTAAAAGTACTTACGTATTATATGGAGGCCACTAATATAGGTATATAGTAATATTGTACAAAATTACAATAAAATCTATCCTGAGATTTACGTTTATACAATTACAACTAAATCCATCCTAACTGGATGCTTTATAGGTATATATTCATGTCTAGACGTAGTGCAGTGCGCTGTGGCTACTGCGTGCGCAAAAAGATAGTCTCAACTAAAATATGAATAAATAAATTTAACAACGTTTTCCGCAGTTAATTTGTGTGTTGCTTCAATTTAATTTAATTACCCATGAAGTATCCAGTCAGGATAGATTTGGTTGTAAATTTATACAACATTACTACGCACCTATATTAGTGGCATCCATATAGTACGTAAATACCTAATATAATTATAAAAGAGGTATAGCAAAGTAAATAATTTGTAAACAATATTCTATTGTTGTTTATAACTAGTAAACAATAAGCTAATAAATAGGCTTACTTGTTTATGTTCACTCTATATTTTTAATAAAAAATACATCATTAAGAATTATCTATATTTTTAAATTAAAAAGGATCTCCTGTGAAATATTAAAATAACATATTATTTACTTTCTCAAAATATTTATTGCTTGTTTTAACAATATTCAATTAAGAAATAAAATAATATTTACAAAACATTTTAATATTTTTAGTAACTTTTAACAAATATTTATATGTAATAAATACATGTAATGTATAAAGTAAATTTTGAATTGTTAACAATAACTTAAAACAATAATAAAGCATAGTAAAATCATTAATCATATAAATGTGTTAATAGAGATTTTCTTTTTTTAGTTTTGTGTGTTAAAATAATTTTTATTTTCATTCCTCAATTTTGAATATGAAATTCTCAAAACATTCTACATTTTAACATTGTAACAAATTATGAGTCTTACTCGTAAAATTCTTACTGCCAAGTAATAGAAACGTTTTTAATTCAAGAAATTGATGGAACTCGTAGAAACAAAATATTTCTTAAAAATTTTTTGAAATTTTGTTAGAAATCCTCTCTTTCAAACATTTTTTTGAAAAGAATTGTTTTATCAAAACTAAAACAAAAAATAGGTTTCTTGTATCATATCAGGTAGCTAAAAAATCAGTAGTAGATTTTAGGAGTTTGAACTATTCAAAACCCATGCAAAATTTCATTCTTTTTGAAATTAAATGGTAATTTTGAAATCTTGTTGAAAACATCAAAATTTATTTCCAGAGTTTCTCTAGAAATTTCAATTAAAAAAACATGATTATTAAAAGAACAAGATTCCAATTTGCAATTCTTTTGTTTTATTTTGTGAAATATATTACTATATCTTGTATTCTTCCTTTTCAAAGATATTTAACTGAAATCTTTAATTGATTAATATTATATTGGTTACATTCATTATGTCCAGGAGAATGAAATTATGTTTATTCCATAAAGCTCAGAAACTAAGCAATCATTACTGTATAAAAATAAACTTTAAATTTTTTTTAATGCAATTAGTAAATTTACTTTATTTAAATAGATAAAACTTCTTAATCACAAATAAGCTTTCTTATTTAAATCCTTAAGTTTCTTAATTTCTTAAATCCTTAAAGCTCTTCAATGTTGATTGTCTATTGATATATTAAATTCAAGAATTTGTCTACTTTTTCTCCAAATGTCTTGGACTCCTCATTACTGAGATATTTTTGTAATTAATTCCTGTGAATATGATTGATTTTCAATCGAAATATATTTAAAGATTTAAATCAAGTTTATTTATGGTTAAGAAGTTTTATCTAATTTAATGAAAATTTACACCACTGTTGCTTCAAGTCGTTAAATCTGCATTAGTTTCTCAAAGATTTCTCATTTTGAAAATAATTATAGGCACTAAAAATTTCAGTCTTTTGCATCTCATCCAACAACAATAAGGTGTCCACTTTTCCCTTTTGAGATGTTTGGCCCATTCATACCTTGTGCAATATCAATGATGCCCGTCTTTCCATCAGTTAGATTATGTGAAATTCTGAAAGCATATAGAATAAGTTTATTTTCTTTAAAGGAATATATCTTCTAAATTTATTGCTTTTATCACTTCAGAAAAACAGTTAAAATTCATTACTAAAGATTCTTCGCTGAGTTTACAGAGTTGTTTGAATAAAAATAGAAGACTTATTTTCTGGTAATCATTTATTCAATATTAAGATCCCTAAAAATATAAATAATGGTTTTTAGTTTTCCTTAGGCTTGCAGGCAAATCTTGTTAATAAAAATAACTTAATTGCGGTTTAAAATAATTTTTCTAAAATATCTAATAGGTAGTGTAAAATATATATTAACTTATTTACTCAGCTTTCATATACAGCGTGGTTACATCCCTAATGCATTCAGAATAAAATAATAATCAATAAAAGTTTGTATAGACGTCAATAACAATAAGAGTGTCACATAACAAACAGCCGTAAGTGTAATGTATAGACGGATTACTATCTTGACATGTGATAATGTTATTGCATAGTGTCAAGATTTCATGATTATTATTTTATTGGATTATACCTGATTTTGCCCTAGGATTGGCTTAAAATGTGAAAATACTTGGGAAATATAGAAGAATCTGTGACTAAAGAAATAAATATACATTTTAGAAATCAATTAATTTGTCTCTGAAATACATCTTAGCTATCTAAAATCTGTCCTGCCTAAAAAGTTACAAAGGGATCATCAACACACCTGAAAAAATAATAGCTGATTTTTTTATATCCATTTGGAAAGCTGTTCTATTTTAAAACTATTTTCTAGGCTATCTTGTCTTTGTATATATGTGTGTGTGCATGTGTGTGTGTGTGTGTTGATTGTAAACATTATTCCACCATTAAGTGCAATTATTTTACCTTATGTGATGAGGCACCTTTCGGTCACTTGACCATTGTCGAATAAATTAGGATTCGACAATGGCCAAGTGGCCGAAAGGTATCCCATCACATAAGGTAAAATAAATTGCACTTAGTGGTAGAATAACAGTTTACAATTAAAAATAATAACTTTATAAAGTCGGTGCAACGGAAAAATAATGGACAACATGAAATATATATATATATGAAGTTAATATATTACTATTGTAAGTAATTTTATCCACCATTAAGTGCAATGATTTTACCTTGTGTGATGAGGCGCCTTTCGGTCACTTGACCATTGTCAAATCACTCTTTGAAAAAAACCACTGATTCGACAATGGACAAGTGACCGAAAGACCCCTCATCACACAAGGTAAAATCATTGCACTTAATGATGGATAAAATTACTTACAATAGTAATATATTAACTTCATAAAGTCAGTGCAATGGAAAAACAATGGATAACGTAAAATATCAAGAACACACACACACACACACACACACACACACACACACACACATATATATATATATATATAAAGTTATTATATATTAATTGTAAACAATTATTCCACCATTAAGTGCAATAATTTTTTTTTGTTTTCAAAATTAATTGCATTTGATGGTTGAATAATTGTTTACAATTAACATATAATAACTTTATAAAGTCAGTGCAACGGAATAATAATGGACAACGTTAAATATCATATATAAATTAAAATTTTAAAAAAATTTTAATTACAGTTTGTCAAATTTATAAAGTACAACTTTAAAGTTTTAGGTACAGTAAACCCTAGATTTTTTGCAAATATTTCAAGACCATGAGAAACAGTTTTTTTCTTACAATTCATTTACAGTTGAAAATTTATAAAAAATTGATTGCCTTTACTTTATACATATAGTTTTATTTAAGATAATGTGAAAATAAATTTATACTTATAATAAAAATATGTTTAGAAAACTAACTAGTAACTTATAATAAAGCCATTATAAATTATTTAGATATTTATGATTAAGTTTAAAACTCACGAAGTCTGATAACTGTCGTTTACTGTACTTGAAGTTAAAAAAATGGTTTTTTTATTAAATAATTTGTTTACAGGATTGAAATAACCTTTAACAATTATATTGTTGAATCATTACTGTTAATAAAACTAATTAAAGGTTTGTACATTTTATTAAGCTAATTAAGTAAATTATTGTAGCTAGGTAGTTACTTCGGTACTTACATATTATACGGAGGCCATTAATATAGGAACGTAGTAATGTTGTGTAAAATTACAACCAAATCTATCTTGACTGGATACTTCATAGGTAAATAAATTAACTTGAACCAACCCGCAAATTAACTGCGGAAAACATACTAAAATTAGGTTACGTTAGGTGTATTTATTCACATTTTAGTTGGGACTACGTTTTTGGGCGTGCAGTAGCAACAGCACAATGTATCACGTCTAGACATTAATATACCTATATAGCATACTGTTAGGATAGATTTGGTTATTATTTTATACAACCTTACTATATATCTTTATTAAAATATAAGTACGAAGTATCCAGCCAGGATAGATCTGGTTGTAATTTTATACACCATTACTACGTTCCTATATTAGTGGCCTCCATTTAATACGTAAGTATCGTTACTTCTATTAATCCAACAAAATATCATTACTTACTGTCCGTTTTCTGTGCTGTTAATGTTGATTAAGTCAGGATTGTTGGTAATGGATGTTAAAATAGTCAGTGCTTCAATAACATTTGGCAGTTCTAAGATAAGATCGCCCTTATCTTTTATTAGTTCTGGAGAAATCCTTATTAAAAGGAATTTGTCTGCTTCTGTGGTTACTTCAAGTTTATTAATCATGTCTAGCGGTAACTTGTGTTTCAGTTTAAACTGCTTTGTATCTTCTACGACCAGAAACAGAGTTTTGTTGGTAAGAATTAAAATGCGGTTTCTGCGTTTGTAACCATGTCTGTCAAATTTGTGTACTGGACTGGAATACTGTGAACAAAAAATTTCATTCATGTTTAAAGTATACGATTAATTCGTAAATTGTTAAATAAATATTTTGTATAACATTCATAGTGTTTTCTTACAGTACTAGTAGTTATTTGTGCCCTTAATAAGCATGTCTACAGATAACCTTACTAAATGCTCATGCTACTTAACATTACCCTTACACATTTTTATAAAAAACTGGTTTACCTAACTCATCTTTATTTCTGTTAGGAATGTTCTTATATATTTCAGTACAGTTTTCTGCCATTCCTAACGTTTTAATATTCACCTCTGTTGACGCGATTCGGAGTAACTCCATTTTCAAAACTTAAATCATACTAAAAATTTACCTACTCAAGAGTACGATTTAAGTTTTGAAAATGGAGTTACTCCGAAACGCATCAACAGAAGAGAATATTGTAACGTTAGGAATAGCAAAAAACTGTACTAAAATATATAAACTGGTTTACCCTTCACACGATGCAGCAGTATAAGAAGAAATGAATACCAAAGAACTTGTTTGAAAAAATTCAATTTAACTCATCATTTTTATTCCCATCTCCCAGTAAGACTCTTATCCTCTTTCAAGATTTACAAAGCCCTGAATACATGAATTCTAACCATTTACTTGAAGTTTTAAAAAAACAATTATAGCCACTGCCTATTATAGTACAGTAGAGTCTCGATAATTCGAGGTAGATGGGACCGAGACCCCCTTGTATTATACGGAAATATGTACCTGTGCATTAGAAACAATAGGAGTTTTAATCAACCCTAATATAATAATTAAAAATGAACTAAATAAGTTCATGAAATCATTCGGGATCATACATTTCAATTGATTAATACTCAATAACCATTTACTCTAATTCTTGATATATTACATTCAAATAATGCGTTGAAACACATAAAATATAGTAAAACAATTTATAATTAATTTATGATATAATAAAATGATTTATAATAATATAATCATTTTGATTACATTAATATAGCTAAGATATATTTTTAAATTAATACATTTATCAATTTATAAAAGAAGTTTCCAATTTAATACTATTTTCACCCAATAAAGTAAAATAACTTGCACTTTAAAACAGCTTTTATATGTAAACTAACCTAAACACATATAAAAGTTGTTAGATGGAATTATGTTTTCACTTGATTGAAGTATCAGATCTATACTATATCATGACTCTTGATAGAGTCATATCATCTATTTATTATTAGTTGCATATGTTGTAACATCATTTTAGGTGATGTTACATATTAAAACAGATTCAGAGAACAAACGAGATATTAATATTAAAATGTAAAGTACTATAAAAAAAATTGTAAATTATAACTTAAAGTCCAAGTGTAAAGCCTGACATCTATGTTTAGAAACTGGAATGACCATATGCACAGAACGAGTGCACGGAGGTTAAGATACTCGCGTGGTGGCCTTGATAAAACCCTCTCGATACCAAGATGTGGCCAGATGCGCACGTCTCGAAGACCGAGGAGCAAAAGGGATGATTTTGTTTTAAACTGTGAAAATGTGAGGGTTGTTTAAAGTTTGTTTTTTTTGTTTGAAGAAATGTTCCTACGTTTAAGACACAACACCAGGCGGGAGAATAAATTGCGAGCGAGCCAACATAACATGCAGAATGGCGAGATCTAAGTTCGGGAACCACGTTTTGCTACACCGGTTTTGTTACAACACGGCTAAGTCATAATTTAAAGACATTAAGTGATCAAAAAGGAAAAATTTAACTTTAAAACTTAAACCGTTCAGTAGCATGATAATGCTAAGTTTCCTATTTTTAATAATAGGGAAAGTGTAAATTCATTTGTGTAATGTAGTAAAATTTTAAAGTCAAAAAGACAAATTAAATGTATTCTAAATACGCAAAGCAATCTTGAATGGATGTCATGTTCCCTGCCATAGATTTTTTTTTAACATGTAAAAGTCTGATAAATATTATAAAACGTAAAATCTGAAAGTAGCGTAACATTTCTAATGTGATTTTGTTTGTATTATATATATATTTATTTATTTATTTATTTATTTATTTATAGAAATTGTATATATATATTTCTTTTTTGTGAAGTAAAGTTTGATTTATTTAAATTAACGTTTGTCGTTTAAATTATTTATTGAACACATCATTCTTATTTTCAATTAAACATTTGACATTGCAGGTCAACTATTTAATTATGTAACTACACCTCTGCAATATTTAATATCAGCATTAATTCCTTAAGAATTAATGTTACAAAAATATAACGTTACAATGTATTGATATTTCTTAAATTTCAATTTAATTAAATTTCTTTCTATACACTCAATCACTTATCACAGGATAGATGTACTATGTCAGAAATGATTGTGGGAATTTACTCAACAACTTCCAATAGTTTCATGTCAATTGGAAGTACTTACATGTTATACGGAGGCCACTATTATACAGCTCACTAAGGTGGTTAGGTTAGGCTATCATAAATACTAAACTATTACTTTTCCATTTACATTATGAATTAGACAATGTAAGGGAGTGCTAAATAGAGGAACAAGAGGAATTGAGCTACCGCTGAACTGTATATGTGTATATATTTTTTTTAGCCCGGTTTGGGACCCAAGAACCCGCCTAGCCCTCGTGTCAGCCAACCTCTAGCGAGCTGCCTCCGTCTCACATGCTCATGTGATTAGTATCCCTACCGCAAGTGAAGGAAACGGGATTGATTGCCCGTGTACCAAGCTCATAAGTTCTTTCGACAGAGAATAAGGAGATATTGAAATGAAACTGTACGGCAAGTGTCGTGCTGAGAGAGGGATGAAAAAACCCGGCAAGAAAGAAACCCTTCCAGGAAAAATACAGATCATGCAGGAACCATTTTCTTACATCCCCTGAAAAATAACCTCTAAAAATAGTGGCCTCCGTATAATATTCAAGTTCCCTATTGGATTAGTCATGTGCATTAATAATTATTAGGTTTCAATTTCAGTGACTAAATGCTTGATCGAAAAGTAGTAGCATTTTTAATACTTATTTTGAAAAGTATTGGCTTAGATGCTACAAATGTGCTAGAAATATATATTTATAAATTAATTCAAATTAAAAATAATTTTGTTTTCAAATTCAACTTTTCTAATTTTTTCATTTTACTAGCTTCCGCTTTGTTTCAATCTATTTACTGGTGTATTAATCTTGTGTCATTTGATAAATAATCTATTATATTATTTTCTATTTGAAATGTTTTTTAAAGTTAGTTATATTTTATTTTAAATATAATAAGCTAATAACTAGTTAATTCTAGAGATAATAGTTCTCATTGAACTCACATACAGGGGTTTCATAAAAGAATAAACAGGTATTGAATGTGATTAAAATGAAAAAGAATAACTTATGGTTAATTTTGTATATCAATCGAATTCTTAGTCTCATTTTTTACACAAATAAATTTCTAATATTTGCTCTATTAGTTATACATTATCAGATTTCTGCAATAGCTGGATTTTTTATATGCGTGTAGTATCAGTCTTTTGTACAAAACTAAATACTCAATAAGCTTCAAATTACTGATAAAAACTTATTTATTGTAAAAATGAATACAAGGTTTATAAAAATAATGTATTTGTATAAAACTCTGACACTATATGGCTTTCCATTTATGTGGGTTTATCCTAAAAAAATTTAAAATACACTATAATAATAAGTAAATGATGTGTTTTAAAAATGTATTATGCGTGTATGTGCATGCAGTTGTGTGTATGTGAGTGTATTTATATTTATAAAATCTATAAAAGTATTGACAGTGTCAACAATTACTATCTGAACTTGTTCAATTTGATTTCTTAAATTTGTTTTAGGTTTTTTACAAAGGTTTATAATAATTCTAATGCTTTGAATCTGCTTACAGTGAGCTTCTCTCCTTGAGGAATACTGCCCTGGAATTGTGCCCTCATCTGTTTTTGGGCATCTGTCATCAGTCTGTCTTCCACAAACCATGGGCCAACACTCTGAGGGTAGCTCTTCTTCTTGCCTGAAGCAATATTTTTACAATTTTATAAATTGATAATCATATAATTTTAAAAGTGTGTACGTTTGCGTTAACAATACCAATGAAACCCAAAATATATCAGTTGCAGACAAAATACATATTTTTATAAAATATGTAACATATTTATAATCAAATATATGTAGAGTGGCATACGTTGATATAGTAATTTTTATTTTAATACCTTTATATACATGTCAGCAGAAAAAACTCACAATTCAATGTTTGTGTAGTGTTTCAACCTTCCAAAATATACAGTATCTTGGAAAATTATCAGATTTAATATTGATTCTATGGGTGTTGGTGTAATGAAATTGTCAGGAAATTGACAATGAATTACGGATAAAGCAAAATTTATTACTCTAGACCAAGGGTATCAAAACTTTTTAGCATTGGGGCCATATTGATTAAGGGAGTTCCAAGGTCCAACACAGTTTTAATTTTCCTGCCAGTATCTATAATCTATAGATTTAGACTAGTGTCTGAGTGTGCCTTGAGCGAGCACATGGTTGCTAAATTCGTTTGTTCAACCACTATTGTGTGTACTTTAATTTTTTTTTAATTTGGGTCTAGGCTCCCAGAATCCGCCCAGCTCTCGTGGCAGCCAAACTCTAGCAAGCTGCCTCCGTCTCACATGCGCATGCGGTTAGTATCCCTACCGCGCGTTAAGGAAATGGGATTGGTTGCCCATGTACTGGTCATCAAAGATTTGTAAGCAGGGAAAGTGAGTTGGGGAATATAGCCGGCAGTGGAAGAGATGACTCACTTTAGGTGCTTGTGTATGCCTATACATGCATCACTATTTTGCGAAACAGACTTGTCTTTGGTTGAGGCATCCTTAGTATTGAAAATTGCTGTTTTGGTTATACACTAATCGCTGACAAACCTAAAATGATAACAGAAATGTTTGCTGTATTATCCATTCCAGCCTGCCATCTGTCAAATCTCCCCCTTCACTGTTGTACTACCTGCACCACTATTTCTCCCACCATCCTATCTACCAAATCTGTTTACTGCGCATAAAATTTTGACAGGCCTGTGGCAAACTGATAAGCTTTTTCCATGGAGAACATATATTGTATTTTTTTTTTAACAAACGTGACAATGTAACAAATGTGGTTACACGTTTAAATAGGTAAAATACCGTGTCTATCCATCACTAACAGATAGCGCTCAAATCATATTGAACCTCATTGGTTCAAGAACGTTCTTATGTATTCCACTCACTTCTAGATGGCATTTCCACCTAGGAATGCGTAGAACCGAACCTGTGTGTTGTGAAATAAAGTAGTAGTAGTGTAACTCATTAGCTTAAAATGTGTTTGTACATGATTAAAAGACATCTTCGTTCATGTACTTTAATTTGAGTTGTTGTTTTTTTGTGCGATTTAATAGCATGGAAAAGAAGCGAAAAATAGACATTGAGTGCAGATTATTCAATGATCAGTAAAATTTTCAATATCTTGTAATTGAGTCTATGTTTGATTTGCAGCTACACCATAGCCATTTTTATAAAGAATATAATATTAAACGTTATTATGAAAGAAAACATTTAACAAATTACACAAAATATATTTGATGTTTGTGGACACAATTTTTAAGTTGTAAGTTGTGATTGAAATCACAGCAATCTATGTTTACAAAACTCAGTACTGAAAAAAGGTAAATTTATTTAAACCTGTCACTTTTACCTCGAAAGTGCAAAAGCAATCGCAGAAAATATATCAACTCAACTGTCTGACAAAAAATAGACATCTTGAATGGCCTGGATGAGTCAAAGGATGTGTCAGATACTGCTCAGGTATTGATATTTATTTGACGAGTACATAAAAGCTATGAAGAACTTCTAGTGTTCACGGCACGACTTCTGGTGGTATTTTTAAGAGAGTTAAAAATGTCATTAATAAAAAGAAACTTTGATGGAAAAAACTAAAATGTCTTACAACTGATGGAGGCAAAAACAAATGGTAAATATAAAAGAGTGGTCGCTCTTTGTCAAAGGCTGTAGGAAATGGTGGTTCAAAACCGTTAGTCTTAGATTGTATCATTCATCAACTCTCTCTGTGTGGAAAATGTTTGGATGTAGTTCTAAAACCAGATACATCAACTGTTAATTTCATCAGATTCACTGGGCTGAATCACAGAGAATGCTCTGAGTTTACTGTAGGGATTGAAGGAACTGATTTACTATATTATACTAGGGTATGCTGATTTAGTTGCACAAAAGTCCTTCACCACTTCTTTGTACTTCTAGCAATGATAGAAAATTTTTTTGAATGGAAAGCACCGGAGTTCATCTAAATTATAAATAGCGAATGGCTGTAGAAGTTAGCATTCTACGTCGATTTGACAAAACATATGAACAAACTGGCAAGTAGAAATCCAGCTACTGTTAATGTCTGCACTAAAATCAAATCATTCTGGCAGAAAATTACACTGTTTCATTTACAATTCTGTAAAAAGTGTTTAATACATTTTAAAACGTGAAATATTCAACCACGTTGAACTCAGTGTTCCATCGATTTTACAGTCAAAGCTTTGATAGTTTTTAATTTAAATTTTTATATTCGTTTCTCAGACATTAATGTCATTGCGAATAAAACTGAGATTTTTCATTATTTGCTCTTGGGGGCTATTTTCTGTTTTTGGTACTACTTGCATGTTTGAGAAAACATTCTCCAAAATGAAGTACGTAAAGAATGCCTACAGATCTAAGCTTACCTGATGACATCTTAAATCTCTTAATAATATTTGGTTCACATAATAACTAAAATTGGTCCATAACTACAAACTATTGTCAGTGGAATATCACAACTACATAAATCTCATTAGTATTTTATATGTTATATTGTTTATATATATTTGTATGCATGAGTAGGATTCATTTCAATTATTTGTTAGTTATTGTGCTTAAGTTTAATTTTCTACGTATTATACTTGTCATTAAGCTCTTCATAGCAAATAAATAAAACAGAGTTATTATCAATTTGTGTTTTTTAATCCAACTTATCACAACAACAATAAGCCATTAGTTGTCGCAGGCTGGATTGATGACACTAGCAGGTCATAGTTTGAAGACCCCTGCTCTACATTTGAATACCAAATATGAATATTTTTAAGAATGGCATTTCTAAGTAGATTACAAATTTTGGACAGAATATGCTCACACAATCCGTCTTAGTTATTGTCCCTATTATTCAAGTTTATACGCCATCAGATTGTAATAACAAATAAATAGATCTTTTATATAGCTTTTTCTAAATTTACAAGCACTTTCAAGAAAGATGATGTGATAGCTGTTACGGGAGAATTTTAATGCCAAAGTTTGTAAAGGGGTATAGTGATTAAGGTATGAGACTAGAATAAATAAAAGTAGTGCCTAAAAAATTCTATTTAAAAACAACCTGTAGTGTTAAATATATTGTATAAAATACTACCTGAAAATTGTATACAGAGATAATTTCTGATGAAAATAACCCTCTTCAAAATCAAATAGGGGATTTGATGAACAAACTATTAAGAAATAGTTCATAACTGATAAGGAAACTATTATTTGATAGAGGTTCATAACTAAATAGTAACAGATCATAACAAAACTTATTGGTGACTTTAAACTGAGTTTTGAAATATGAAAAAGATCTCATAACAAAATAAGTACAATGGAAGACTCGTGTAAATTAAGTTTAAGAGATTTGAGCAATTTATAGAGGTTAAAATGGACAAATTTTATGAAGCCAGTTGAGAAAAGTAGGAAAGAGATATTAGAACTAGGCTAAATGGTTAGAGAAATAATTGAATTGAGGAAAATATTTTTAAAATATTAAATATGGGATGACAAAAAGTGTTGATGGTTTTATTGTTTGCTACAATTGTAGAAAATTCAAGTGTTTTTATTATGCGTTATGGTGATGTCTAAGAAATTCAATGTTTTGTTGTTTTCAAACTCTGCAGTGAACTGGATATTTTTGTGTATTTTGTTTATATGTGTTTGGAGTTGTTGGCATTGTCTTATGTTTCCTCGGTATAGTATTATAACGTCATCTACATATCTGTGCCAGTATATTATCTTATCTGTGTGTTTGTTGTTATTTGTGATTTTAAATGTCCAACACACATAAAAATGACATCTTAAATGAACAAACACGGCACAGATCACACTCTCTTCGATCACATCACTTTTTACTTTCAAAATAATGGTACCGAGGAAGCGCAACTACAGCATTCCTAGCGACAAAAATACGAGGCTGAAGAAGTCATAAGACGAAAACGTTTCCTCCAAGTGTAAATTAACAATTTAACAACTTTTGAAATATTATGCAGAGCACAGTAGCGTAATTATGATAAATAAATAACAATAACCCTTGCTACAAATATTTAAATACCCTTAATGTCCATTTCCCCAACACAGTTAGCATCATCAGAAGGTTACAAACATTCTGGGACTAAAAAGAAACAGTACAACTAAAATCGCGATGGGCTACAAAAGAGAATAAACTAGAACCAGGATTTGGGCCTTTATCAACGTTCATCAACAAATCGCCCATAGTTTTAGCAATGAATATACTTTCATAACTATTGAGCAACCTGTTGGAGAACACCGTTTTACCCACTTTAACACTATTCATATCCAATTCATGGCCATTATTAAGGATATGTTCAGCCACGCTGGACTTATCCTGTCTCCCATATTTAATATGGGCTAGATGTTCTTGAAATTTAGTTATAGTCTTTCTCCTCGACTGACCAATATACTTTTTGTCACACGTTTACAAGTAATGGTGTAGATTCCAGACCTATCCAACATCGGAAGTTTATCCTTAGGATTTCCTAATAAATCGGTTAACCTATTAGGATTTTTATATTCAATTCTTTTGAAAACGTTGATAAAGGCCTAATTCCTGGTTCTAGTTTATTCTCTTTGTTACGACAAAATACATGATTTTTAACTGTAATTATAGTTTAGTTCAGTTGACAAGATAATTTATTATTGTTTATGTTACTTTTATAATTTTAGTTTACACTAGTTTGTAATTAATTTTAATTTAGAATTGTCACGACAAGTCAGTGGTGGGTGTGGCCTTGTTCCACATGCAGCTCTGGTACACGTTAACAAACTGGTCGCTGGGCGGAGGAGTGGGAGTAGCCCATCGTGATTTTAGGTGTACTGTTTCTTTTTAGTCCCAGAATGTTTGTAACCTTCTAATGATGCTAACTGTGTTGGCAAAATGTACATCAAGGTTATTTAAATATTTGTAGCAAGGGTTATTGTTATTTATTTAACAACTTTTAGTTAACAAAAAGTCTGGTCGCAAGTAATAGCAAAAGTGTAATAAGAATTAACAACCAGCTTGTCATGAACAACAACAAGATTTCTATATTAAATAAATTCATATTCCACCAACTCAACAATTTTTAATATAAACATTTTACAAAGCTACAATATCATTTCAGTTTTTATTACATATAATAAATTTTTTTTTAAAGGTTAGTGACATAAAATAAAAAATATGTATTATAAGATGTACACATTTTAATGTATATATCATTTCAGTTTTTATTACATATAATAAATTTTTTGACAAAATAAAAAATATGTATTATAAGATGTACACATTTTAATGTATATATGTTTATTTAGGAAAACATTTACTTAAACATTCCATAATTAGTTTAAATTAAGGTTCAATTATATATAAAATATCTTGAAGAATTCTATATATTTACATACCTTTGAAAAGAGACTCAGCGAGTACTTTAAGCTCTAGTTGTTTCTTCAGTTTAGGGTCAAGGGCCAATCGATAATTTCTTGCTAGCCATCTTCTATACATTTGATGGAGAATATGAGATGACTACAGAAAAAAATAGGATTCTTAAAACCAATTTATTACATACGAAAATATTACTAAAACTATATCAGTATACAAGATATTATCAGTATACAAGACATATACACCAAGAATATCAAAACACAACTTCTCACAATAAAAATTTTTCCAATAAGACAAGCTTTTAGCATTATGTTGCCTTCAACAATGACTCAAAATTAATATTTACATCATTGTAAATTAGTCACTGACAAGGGCAACATAGTTGTAAAAAGCTGTTTTGTGAGAGTTGTGTTTTGATACTCCTAGTGTCAAAATTTAGTCTCACAAACAAACTCTAACTGATACTATTATTAGCATTAGAAATCAATATTTGTTTTGAATTTTTGGACTTGAAGTTTTAAATTCAAAATAAGAGTTTCACAATAAACTTTATAAGACATATTATTATTATTCAATTTTTCATTTTAACCCCTTGCATTCAAAATGAAAATATATAAGGTATAGTATGTTCCTTAGCTCAGATCTGTCAAGACAGGTTCCTTCTGCTCATATAGCTATTACTGGTCTTGAACCATATTCAAAATGTATGCTTGGAAGGCCACTATAGATAGCTAGTCATTTTCATTTATTATTGTTTATTATATGGTTTTAGTTATTGTCTTGAGGATTTTTTTTCATATTCACCATGTTGAAAACAGAAATTTGTCACCTTAATAAAATTTATACATCTATATTTCATAAATATATCAGATAAATATCTAGAAGAGTAATATTCTGTCTGTGGATAAACAAACTAAAATTAGTGATTTCAATTAGTGAAGAATTTTAGTATTGCAATGTTTGGCGTATTTACAAATTTAGGTCATGTTCTTTAACAAATAATTTTATATTACTAAACACTTATGTATTTATATTTATAGCTTGTCTATAGTACCCTGGTGTTATGGTCAGGCCGGAGTTATGGTCTGAGTTGACAATGGGACACATATCCCGAAAAAGCCTTCCTCAACAAATATAAGTAAGTGTTAATATAGGCAAGCTATAAATATAAATACACAAGTGTTTAGTGAAAACTAGTAGCTCACGTGAAGATGGAATCAACAAATATTTATATTACTATTATTATCGGTCAAAAAATTAAATATAACAGTTGTACTTTAATTTTGTAGCAATTTTTTAAAAAAATATATCTAATTGCTTCAACAATAATATTTGTAAAAACAAAATTACTGACCTAAGATAAAGCAAATATTCTAATAGCAAAGCAGAATTCAGCTGAAAACTTGATGCCGTTAGCAATGACAAACAAGAAAAATTATTAATCACTTATACACTAGTTTATGACTATCCGAACTTTAAATTTAGAAAATTTATTAAAACTTACTGAAACAGAACATTTTCGATGGCTATGTGCCGATCTTTATCAGTGTCTTCTGCTTGGAGATGTCACATCAAGCGGTGACAGTTTTAAAGGTAGGTTTTCGATAGTATCAAAGAGTATGATTTATATTGTGTTTGTTCGTTTAATATGTTTGTACTTTGAGTGTCTATAAATTTCATATTGTTCTAGTGTGTTGAGATGTGGTCCTTTTTGTTGATGTGTCATAAACTAGTGTTTAAGTGATTAATAAGATTCACCGAACGTAATGGACTACAAAATTCAAGAAGAAAAATTAGTGGTGAAAACCACTGGTGTCTGGTCAACCTGCAAGGGCTAAAAGGTAAAACATTGTTCCAATTTCTATTGCTCTATTGAACCAATTTAGCCATTTCAGTTCACAGAGGCGAATTTCTTTTGCATTTTTATCATTAGTAGCTAATATTAATCCCCTTGGACCCACCCTTCAGTGTGCCACTGATTTGAAATGCATTCTCTATTTTCTAATTGTACTAGATAATATTTAGTTATGGACAAACAGGTTTAATAGATGATAAAAACATTTTACTAAAAAATATGTTTTTTGCTTATTTAAAAACCAAAATAATATGTATTTACCTCTTTGCATACTATAGGACCGACAGGCCATGTGTAAATTAGAAGACTCTGTGGCAAAGACTTTGCCAATCTGAGTAAGTATTGAACTTTTGTTATTTGAATAAATTTTCGGTTAAGCTCTGTAGGTTCGCCACTCCTTGTTATGAATCCTTTAATAAAACTGAAACATGCAAGAAATTGTTGAGATTTAATGACTTTGTTTAAAATTCTTTCCAAAGTAAGGTAAGGAAAGAAGGCTATCCATTGTTATTGATCTTAAGAAAACAGTAAGTTATTTGAAATGCTCCAAGCAAAATAATTGTGTTAAATACAACCACCATTTATAGCATTACCAGTTTTATTATTTTTTTCTCAAAACAATATTTCCCCTTTTTGATAGAAGAAATGGTTTATTCTAATTTTCACAAGTACCTTTAAATGTGACTTATCAAATCTTCTATAATTTACAAATAAATAATTTAAAAAAATATTTGTAATTGGTTTAGTAAAATATTTTAAAATAAACTTACTTTCTAACAACTTGCACAGCTTTTCTACGCTCTTCAGCTCTCTTCTGTGCCAAGAATCTACGAACCCATGTCTCCATAATTATTGCTGATGCACGCATTTTCAAGTACTGTTTTCTTTGAACATATCTTTTCCAATTAGCTTGTATTTTAGTTGCCAATTCGTGTTTTCTTGCTTGGAATGCATCTTCAATGCTAAATAAAGTTCTGGCATCACGGATGAATATCTTGGTACTGAAAGAGAAAAAACATTATTTTTTTGTTGGTGTTTTAATACAATATGTTGCTACTTTTAGTATCATTTGGCAAGAAATGACTACTTACTGATATTTTTTCAGCAGACGCATTTCACACTAGATCAGTGCATTGTTCAATGCTGTGAGTCACTGACACAATTGTATATTGTATTGGTGTTCTATGGTGTATTATTGTTCATAGAGTAGTTATTAATTATGTGTTCAAATATAGTATTTGATTGTGAATATGTTTTGTTGTTTGGAATGTTTTGTGGGTGGATTTGGTTGTGTTTGTATGTTTCATAGTTTTCTGTTGTGTTTAGTTAGTTGCTTTTTTGATGTAATGAAGGATTTTTAGGTTAGTGTCTATATTGGTGTATGTGTGTAATGTGATCTGTATGTGTATGGTGAAGTTTGATTTGAGTTGTTTTTTTAAATATCTTTTATGTGTTCCTTGTATCATGATGTAAAGTTTCTCCCTCTTTGACCTATGTAAAAGCTGGGGCAGTCGTTGCTTGTGATCTTGTATAATCCTGCTCTGCCACATATGTATGGAACACACTACACACATACACCAATATAAACACTAGCCTAAAAATCCTTCACTACATCAAAAAAGCAACAAACTAAAAACCACAGAAAATTATAAGATATATAAACAACACAGAATATATTCAAAATATCATTTCGGAGTTATTCATTCACACAATCTAGTACAGAAAAATGTTGGCAGATGGAAAAAAAAATAATTTTAATTTCAGAATAAACGAATCTATTACTATAATGAAATTGATAATTAAAATTATACAACTTATTAAATGGTACTTACTTTCCCATGCTGAAATCTTTATTACTGTAATTTAAGTTTTTCAGAAGGGAATTAACTCCTTCTTTTGCAGGACCTCTAAAATTAGGCCAAGTTGAAGGGGATAGACTTTTGTAACGCTCAAGGAATTCTTCGTACTTTCGCCTATAAGCAAACCCAGCTCGCCTGACTCTTAGATTTTCCATTAGGCCTAAATACTTCACTTGATGACTTACAATTTGTTCATCCATAATTCCTGAAATTAATTAACATCTCAATCAAATACTTCAACTTTAAATTATCAACATTTGTGTCATAAAAAAAATAAAATCATTAAAAAGAATATAATTTTATAATACCAACTATAAAATTTAGGTTAAGGATTTAACCCATATCATCTTATTTGTTTATCTCTTACCAACTCGAAAGCTATTAAAGCTTAACAAATTGTTATGGGAACAGTACAAAAATTCTAAAACCTACAATAAAAAGACATTTTTAATTCCACTAAAACGTCTTTTAAAACTCTACTTTTGATAAAATATCTTAGCCTTTAATTCTGAAGTATTATGAATCACTAAAATTTTAACTTAGTAAAATTAAGAAATGAATTGTCTACTTCAAACAGTATAGTTGGAGTTTATATGTTTAATATTAAAAATATTTTACAATTTTTAATTTGTAACTAGCATGTTGAATCAATATGAGAAATTCTTATTTGACTATTTTCCATGGACATTTAGAAATATTTTTCTTAAAACAATTTTTTGCCACTTATAAAATTTTATAATATTTAATTTCTGTAAACTATAGATCAGACTTGTCCAACTTACAAAGGTGGAAGGGGCCGAAAATCAATATTCGGATCAAACCGTGGTCCACATCTGTATGTTGTGCAGGGTCCAAGAAATCTATTTACCAGTGAGAATGGAATTAAAATTATTGCCCGGGGGGGGGGGAACGTTTTTAAAATTAGATCCAAAATGGTGAATTTTGAGGCAGTTAGATGGCTTCAACTGGCTGATACACTGATCCGGTTATGTATAACTTTATGAAATAAGTATTTCTTTTTGAGTTTGAAAAACTGTTGATGGGTTTCACAGAATAAGCCTGCGGGCCGCCAGTTGGACAACCCTGCTTTAGATGATTTAATTTGATACATATACCACTTGATTACATAGTACATTAATGATATTTCAAAGGTCATTATATAATTAAAATGTTATTTTCCAAACATAATTTATAATTTTGAAATTTCGTTCAAGTTTCTATTAGGTCACAAATATTTTTTTGCCAAGTGCATTTTGTACGAAACTGTTTTACAATTAATCGAAAAAATTTTAAAATATATTTCTATCTGTATTAGAATTATAGTTTTGTTGTTTATCCTTGTTAAGTATAATAATATTTGTGGATCACCAACTATGCTAATATGCTTCTAGTGGCTCACCTGACTTCTTAAAATCATTAGGCTTTATGCATCTGATGTAGGATGGTTCTTTTGTCATGAGGATATCCATTAATTGATTAAGACTTGTTTTGAACTGTGTAACGGCTGTCTCCGGCCTTTTCTTCCTCAAAAGTTCTGAAGTAGGGAACACTGCCTGAAGCCAGCAAAATGTTTTTTATATATTCCTTTTATAAAACTCCAAGTATATAAAAGTTGCATACGATTTAATTAAATTAATTAATTAATTCAATTTAATTTTAAGTTGTTTAAATTATAAGCAAGTTGTTTCAATTATAATAATTCACCAAATATCCTGAACAGTAAAATCAGAGTGCAGTTAGTTGCAAACATAAAACGGTAGCATGAGCCTTCCAAATGAAATTACCAAACTAAAAACGTATGTAAACAAATACAAGCAGAACGCCATTATAACAAACCCTATTAAATCGACCATTGCTTATAATGGACTGTTTATTAAGATAAATCATTAAAAAACTATACTACATAAACCCATGTAGAACTGATACGGTTGCTTAACCTTGTATTAAGTGTCATTCTCTTTAAAAACAAGTAATATAAAAAAATTATTTAAATTCCTACTGAGGTTAACAAAGAAAAATTTTATTTTAGTTATTCTAGAGCACTATTTATGATATTCTATGGTAACCATGGCAACAGTTTAAAGTTATACAATGGAGGTTTCCACGGCAACCAGATGGGGGGAAAAAATTCATATACAGTATCTTTGAGAAGGTATACCTAGGTATTGGAAAGTTGGTGCAGAGCCAAGGGTTGCTAGACGTAGAACATGAAGATTCTCAGTTCGAATCCCGCTGGACCCCACAAATTTTTTAATTTAATTATTGAATAAATATTTGAAAAAAACTGTATTAACATCAATTGTCATCCACTATAGGTTGAAAAAAATGTATTTGAACTTGATTGGATGAATAAAAAAAATATGTTATTAACAATTGAAAATAGTATTTTTTAACGATTTGTACAAGATATATAACAGGAGAGTGTGAGCTAATAGAAGAAATTTAATAATGATACAATAGGACTATACATGTTATAAATATAGGGCAGGAATATAACTAATAAATATAATACTAATATTTTCAGGGCCTATGATTTTTTGAATGAAAACTTTGCAGTATCCATGTTCCAAACTGCAATACCTAAACAGTGATGGTTTGTTTGTGACGTCTGTTTGTTAAAACTACTTCAAGTGATCCAAAATATATGTAAACTATATAACAAATCAAAAATATATATAATACTAACTTATCTAAAGTATTGACAATAGTTTTGGAAAAAAATCCCCTAAATGCTGACCACACTAGCCTACAATGGGACTTTTAACAGATAGTGCTTTTAAATAAAGCTTGTAGGAAATTAATTCTGAAAAAATGGTGTAAATAAAGTATAAACAGAGTGAATAAATGTTAAATTAAATCAATTTTCATTCAAAACAATGCAAAGCAAAGTTTGCAATGAAAGACATTAACTAAAACCTAGAAAATTATAATTTAAAGTAAGTGTGTGGAATAATGTTGTCTTCAACTTCAATCTAAATTTCAATATGTTTATGGATGACTTGTGCTAGTTTTCTTAGTTCAGCAGAGCTGTCCTTTATTTGCACGTAAGCATCAATAATATATGCAAGTAACATTTTGTGGGAATTTACTTTCAAATTGTAAACATTTTCTTTCATCCATTCCCATACACAAAAATACAGTGGGGGTAAGGTCTGGCAATCTGGATGGCTAATTTATTTAACCTCCACTTATTTGGGAATATATGATTTAAAAAGAAAGAAACGATATTAGAAAAATATAGTGTTATGCTATTGTGTTGGAAGTAATGTATAGTTGTAATATCCAAAATAATTTTGCAATTCTTGAAAATACTGTAAGTATGCCTGACACGCAAAACGTACGCAAAATGAGCTATCATTTAATCTGCTAAGTTCCCATGGCAGCAATGTATAATTGGTGTGATTTTGTCACATTTATCTATACAGCATTTTTTTAAAATAGGAAGAAGTAAATATACAATAATTTAGCAGTTTGAAAGCGAAGGACTTATAAATCTGTCTTGCTTACGACTATTAAATTTGTTGACTATTAACTGCCGGCATTTAAAATGGTTTTTGATGTTATAGTTTGAGGCTCATATAGTTTTCAAATTTATAGTTAGGTGTAGCATTATAAATAATTATGTGATAGAAACTTACTTTTGTGATGGAATTATTAGTTTCAGACATGACAACTCGCAAGTCTCGGAAAAGTAAATCATTGTTCTTTTCCAAAAATGCAACCACAGAGTATGTAACATCGCCTGCATAATGAACAAGTTTGAACTCCTGGAAAAGTTATTAAAAATTTAATTAATGAAAGATTGTTTTTACTTAGAAAGATTTATGACAATTTTATTTTACACAATTTATTTTATCGACTGATTATCTAAACTCGTTATTTACAATTAAAATGTATTTAAATTTATTTGTGAAAATTTACCAATTAAAAATATATTTAATATAGTTGCTTGTTGTAGTCATCTTGAATTAATTGATTAAACTATAATTAAATAATAAGTAAAATTAAATAAATAAGTAACTAAGTGAATATTTAACAGCTTACTTACTGACATGTTTCGAAACAATAATTTCTTCTACGTACAGGCTAAGCTTCATAGAAAGAACGATTGTTTTGTAACGCATCAGCACGTAGGCTCTTCAGTATTCACTTAGTTACATATTATTTAATTATATTTAATATGTTTGGATTTTCAGACATATTTGCACTGCTTAGATGATGTTTTAAGTATATTTACCTGTCTACCCATTGTTTTCTGGACTTTTTTATCAGCTTTGGCATGGTTTATGAAGTGTTGATGATTTTTCAAGTTGTCATACATTTTGGTAAGAAAGCTGGCATCTGTAGCATCACCTGGTCTAAGACATTCTTCATCTAATAAGGCAATGATTCCTGAAAACACATACATTTGTTTTACTTCGTATTAAAACTTTGTATTTCTCAGCCATTGCCTGAATAAACTATCACGATTTTATCATTTACATTTTTAAATTAATAAAGGAAGAAAAATTTTAATTATATTATTCAGAAACACATTTCATTTTAAAAAATCGTTTTCATTAATTTGTATTACTTTTGAATATTGTAGTCCATTATGTTCGGTTAAACTTAATTAGTCACTTTAACATTAGTTTATGACTATCCGAACTTTAAATTTAGTAAATTTGTAAAAACTTACAGAGACAGAACGTTTTCGGTAGCTATGTGGCGATCTTCATCAGTGTCTTCTGCTTGGAGTTGTTAGGTTAAGCGGTAACGGTTTTAAAAACAGGTTTTCGATAGTATCAAAGAGTATGTGGGATTTTTATTGGATTTGCTTGTTTAATATGTTTGTATTTTGTGTGTTTGTAAATTTCATATTGTTCTAGTGTGTTGCGATGTGGTCCTTTTTTGTTGTTACACTTCTCAACACACTAAAACAATATGAAATTTACAAACCTACTAAAACACAAAGTACAAACATATTAAATGAAAAAACCCAATGCAAATCACACATAGTCTTTGATACTATCGAAAACCTGCATTTAAAATTGTCACCGCTCAGCCTAACAACTCCAAGCAGAACACACTGATGAAGATCGCCACATAGCGATCAAAAACATTGTGTCTCAGTAAGTTTTTACAAATTTACAAAATTTAAAGTTCGGATAGTCATAAACTAATGTTAAAGTGATTAATTAATTTGTATTAGGTTTTATGCTTTGATATTTTTGTTTTAATAATGATTTTCAAATTAGTTTCTAATATTTTATTTAAAAAGTGTGTCAACCATTTAGAGTAAAGCTAAATCTTATAATAGCATTTGACAGCTTTTACAGTAAACTTAGATGTTTTTGTATACAATGATCTTTAACTTTAAAAAATATTCTTAAACTTAATTTTTTCAAATGGCTAAATAGTTTTTATTAATAAAACCTTTAAAATACTAAGGTAAATAATATAAAAAAGGTGTTATGTATGTCATAAAATTTGTATATCCAAGATGTTAAGTTAAAGTGAACTAATAAGATGTTATAGCAGAACTAGTCAACTCAAGTGGCTCTTGCCATGAATTTTGACTCACAATACTTCCTGTACACAACAATTTATAAATAAAAAAATTAAAATAAATGTGTTGGTAATAAAGTAATGTCAAAAAACACATTCATTATAATTTTAAAAACATGTTTCTTTTAAAATATCACCAAACAAAAATATATTTTAGAGATGTATTAAGATTGATTATAGTGAAAATAAATTATATCATAATAGAATATATATACATAATAAAGTATTTTTTTTTTAAAAAGGCTGATAATTTGGACACTCACACACACACACACACACACACACACTGGGATGTTGGTAGCAGTTGTTTATTTTGAACAATGAAAATCTGAAAATGGTCACGAAAATCTCTTGAAAATCTCTGGAAACATAAGCTAAGAAGTAAATAGACACAATTTCTTTGAATTTTAATGCGAAAAACTGTAAATAACTAAAAGTTGAATACATAATGAATTATAGGTATCGACTTTTCACAATAAATTTTACCTAGTATTCAGCATACTAAACACTCACTGCCAGGGGGGGGGATCCAACATTATCTTAAAGATGTAAAATGAAAATTTTGCCCATAGACTGAAAGTTTTACTCAATATTAACAAAGTAATTATTTCATATCATTAAAGCAAGAGTATAAAATTATACTTGTAAATTTTATTGACTTTTGGAATCAGCAAAACTATGATAATAATTAAACTATTGAACTACTTGCTGAACTTATGGTTTGAGTAAAATTTGGAAAATTTACTAAGACAAAACATTTTATATCGCAACAGGCAACTTTGTCAGTATCTCCACTGACAGGCAATATTGACAAAGATTGCCTAGTGCTATCAAAAAGGTTTTGTCGAAGTAAGTTTCTCAAAAATTTAGTCAAACTATGTTTGGCAACCTCTCCTATGGGCTGCATGACCTTGACGTGGTGGAGAGGCTTAATCCGGGCGTGGGGGACGGGTGGAGCGGAGCTGTACATATGTGGCTCCCTATAAACGGGAAGTCCAGGCACTTGTGTGAGTGCATGAAGGCGGCTCAAAAAAAAAAGGGGCCAGTCCTAGCACCTGAAGCGTTGTTATCTGCCCGGCTCTCGCCCTGCCCTTCCCTTGCGGGCGGCAACCAAGAAGCACCCCTCATCCAGGTTGGTGGTCTGGATGGGCACTTACACCCCCGATCTGAAGGTGTTATGCGATCCGTGCCGATGTAGATTCGTGGCCCTCAGGGTAAGGAGGGTCTTTAACGGAGCCTCAGAAGCACCTGGCGCCACCCCTGAGTACTTAAGTCGCCTTACCGCCGTAAGCGGGGCTCTGCGGCGGCGGACCTTTATTTCCCTAGCTGCTCGTGGGAACACACATGGCAGAGAAAAAAATAAATTTAACTGGTCAGGGCTTAGAACCTACCGACAAATCTGTTCCTATGGAGGTGGCTTCGGCCCCCATAGAGACAGATGGAAATCCAGCTGCGAAGGCAACAGGAAGAATGAGTGGTGCACAAAGGAGGAAAGCACTCTGGCTTTCCTACCATGAGGAAGCAAAGAAGGCGGAGGCGGAGGGCAGAGAACCACCGCCACCCTCTTTGAGGAAACACCGATCCGGGCAGCGGAAGGGTTTGACGGAGGCTGGGGCTAGAACCCGTCCTGTCGTCCCGGAAGCCAGTGGATCAGGTAGGACTTTAGTACGACAAAAGAGAGAGAGGAAAAGGAAGGAAAGGAGTACTTCTAATCCTACTCCAGAGTCGGAGGTCAAGAGGTCTAGGCCTGCTTGGTCGGGAGGGCCGTCTTTCTCGGCGATCTCCGCCAACCTTCCGAGGGTTCTTGTGACCTTTGGGGATAGTGTAGGCGTGAGAATGGAGATGGCGGCGTTCGACCACCTTAAGGGCACCGTCATGGACCGGATTCTGGACACTCCTAGTGGAGGTTTTGTTCCGCGGTTCAGAGACACTCACCTAAGGGATGGAGTCGCAGCATTTATTTGTGCTGAGGAGGAATCGGCAAAATGGCTGAGAGAAGTGGTACCGTCAGTTAAGCTCGAGGACGGGACTCAGGCAAGGCTAGTACTGCCTGATGAACTGATCAAAAGGGTGAAAGTGACGGTCCTAGTACCACCACCAAAAAGGGAGGCCACTCAGCTGGTCAAGTTCATCGGGATGCAAAACTCAGAAATTGACACTTCGAAGTGGAAGGTCCTACAGTGCATTGAGCGGGGACCTGCAAGCCTCCTCTGCCTAGGATTGGATGAGGCATCGGCCAGATTATTAAAGGCAAGAGATGGGAAAGCCTTCCTGGGGACTGCAGAGGTCACTTTTAAGTGGAACTCTAAGGACCTGGAAGAGAAGGGCGAGAGAGAGATGGAGATGGCTGACCCTCGAGCAATGATCCTGCAAATCAACTTGCATCACAGTAAAAGCGCCTCGGTGGTCCTAACCAGGTGCTTAAATGTGAGGCACACATTACCAGCGCTTGCGCTGGTGCAAGAACCGTGGCTGGTCAGGAACCGTATAAGGGGTTTGACTGCAGCTGGGCGTACCTACGCAAGTGGGGAACATGAGGGGCACAGAGCATGTGTGATAGTCAGAGGACTAGAAGCCACGCTGATTCAAGAATTCTCAACTAAAGACCTTGCGGTGGTTAGAATTCGAGGCAAGGGCGAGGTAAGTGGGAGCAGGGAGTTCATCATGGCCTCCACTTACTGCGCCCACAATAGAGAATCGCCCCCTGCAGAATTAAGTAAGTTAGTTCGGTACTGCAGGGAGAGGAATATAGGAATCTTAGTGGGCTGTGATGCCAATGCTCATAATGAGGTGTGGGGCAGCACAGACACAAATGAGCAAGGTGAGGAGCTCCTAGCCTTCTTGATTGAAGAAAACCTTGTGGTTTTAAACACAGGTGCCGAGCCAACATTTGTCACTTCAAACAGAAGGGAGGTTCTAGATATCACCTTCTGTAATAGACAAATGGTAAGGTGGGTGCATGACTGGCAGGTTTCGGATGAGCCCTCCATGTCTGATCACCGGATCATCACTGCTACGATGAGGGGAGTTGTTCCCCATGTGGTATGGTTTAGGAACCCGAGAAGGACAAACTGGGAAGGTTTTAAGTCCTCGGTGAGGAGGCGGATGTCTGACTTCCGTGGTAAATATGGTACATCAAACGAACTGGAAAATACTGAGGCCTACATCAGGACTGCAATTTCCACGTCGTTTGAGGAAAATTGCCCTCTCTCTCGGATAAACACTGGGCGTGGTAAGCTTAAGTGGAACAGCGAGTTAGAGGCAAGACGGAAAGAGACTAGAAGGCTCTTTAATAGGGCAAAGAAGAAGAAAACGGCAGAGACCTGGCAGGCATATAAAGACAGCCAGGGTCTCTATAAAAATCTTATTAAAGAGGTTAAACGTGCTTCTTGGGAAAAGTGGTGCTCAGAGACAAGCACACTGAGTGACACTGCTAGACTGTTTAAGGTGTTAGCAGGTGGACCGAGGGGAGAGCTTAAGTTTGTCAATAAGACTGATGGTAGCTTTACTGACACCCCGGAGGAAAGACTGCATCTGCTTATGAGGAACAGTTTTCCCGATATTAGATCGTTAGGGGACGGTGCTCAAAACCTCCGACATACTGGGCTAAGGGCGGACTGGAATATTGCTGGGCAGGTGATCTCAGCGCAAAAGGTGAGAGAGGCGATTCTGTCTTTTGAGCCTTTTAAAGAGCCTGGATTAGATAACATTACTCCAGCACTACTACAAAATTGCTTGGAGGAAATAATAGGGCCACTGACAGGATTACTCAGAGGCTGTGTTGCCTTGGGTTACACGCCTGGGCAGTGGCTCAAAACGAAGGTTATTTTTATCCCCAAACCGGGGAGGAAAGGTTACACAGAGGTAAAGGACCTCAGACCTATCAGCCTCACATCTTTCTTGTTAAAGACATTGGAAAGGCTGGTGGACTACTATTTGAAGGAGGGACCTTTGAAGCAGTATCCGCTTCATCAGGACCAACACGCCTACCGAACTGGTAGGTCAGTGGAGACTGCGCTGTTGTCGGTCGTAGACTTTATTAAGGGTCAGATCAACAACAAGGGAATATGTATTGGGGCTTTTCTTGATGTGGAGGGGGCTTTTAATAGTACCTCTAGACTGGCCATCAAGAGAGCAGCTATGTATCATGGGATTTCTGATGGAATTATAAATTGGATTATGAGTTCCTTGGAAAACCGGATAAGCACTGCATCCTGGATGGGGTGCACGATAAATGGGATGGTCTCGGAGGGCTGCCCGCAGGGTGGAGTGTTATCCCCTTTGCTGTGGAGCCTTGTCGTGGACGGCCTACTAAGGACACTCAGTGGAATGGGTGTCAAGGTGGTAGGATATGCGGATGACATAGCTATCCTTGTTAGGGGACCATTTGAAGAGGTCCTCAAAGACCTGCTTCAAGAGGCACTCAAGGTAACAGAAGCATGGTGCAGGGAGAATGCACTATGCATTCAAGGAGAGAAATCTGTGACACTCATCTTCACTAGGCGATATAAAACTAAATCGCTGGAGATGATGGAAGTTGGTAATACTAAAATAAGCTACGTTGAGAGTGCTAAATATCTGGGAGTTATTCTGGATAGGAAGCTACTCTGGCGTGAGCATTTGGAGGATAAGTGCAAAAAAGCCATAGCTACGTTCTGGCAATGCAGAGGAGCAATAGGCACGAGATGGGGTTTGGGTCCACGTCAAATGAACTGGATTTATTCCGCCATTGTGGTGCCGAGGTCGGTCTTTGCCTCTATCGTCTGGTGGGACAGGGCACAGAAAGAAACAAATAAAAGAATGCTGGACCGCGCGCAGGGGCTCTTCCTTAGAGGCATAACTGTTACAAGGAGAAGCACACCATGTGCGGCCATAAGGTTTATGTTGGGTTTTCCATCCTTGAGTCTTCAAATTAGGATGGAGGCAATGAAAACTGCATACCAGCTAAGCTGTACTGGGCAGTGGAAGACAAGTAGCAAACACCATAAACAGCTATTTGGGGATTCACTGAAGGAGCTCTGGATAGAACCTCAGGATAAGATACTGTCTCTTAAAAGGGAAAAAGGAAACTACAAAATCTATATTCCTGCAAGAGAGGCATGGGCGGAGTATAGACCCAGACATGGTGAAATCTGGTTCACCGATGGGTCCAAGATGAAGAAAGGAGTGGGAACAGAATTTAGTGGACCGAGACACCAAGACAGATTTTGTCATCGCCTGGAGGACTACAACTCTGTCTTCCAGGGGGAGGTGCTCGCGATCAAACTATGTGCTGAGGAAATAATAGGGTCTGGCAGGAGGGGCAAGACCATCTGGATTTGCTCGGACAGTCAGGCAGCTCTGAATGCTTTAGGTAAGGCTAGTACCAGCTCTAGGTTGGTGGCTGAGACTATGGCTTCTCTAGCAGAGCTGAGTAAGCATAATTCACTCAACCTAACCTGGATTCCAGGACATTCTGGCTGGATAGGGAATGAGAGAGCTGACGCCTTAGCAAAACAAGGGTGTATAACCCAAGGACCGTTGCTGAGGGCAGTGGGCATGCCGCCTCGGGAGGGGCGCAAGAGGATCACGGCACATATAGACAGGTTGTGCAGGGAAGAATGGAATGTAACCTTGGGGTGTAACAAATCCAAGGTACTGTGGGGTTACTCAGGAGATGTGTGGGGCAAAGAACTACTCTCCTTAAGTAGACATCAACTCAGAGCTACTGTAGAGCTGGTTACAGGGCATGGGAATCTGAGGGGGTTCCAATACAAAATTGGAAAATCTAGGTCCCCTGTGTGCAAGAGATGCCCCTGTGTGCAAGGACCAAGAGGAAAGCCCAATCCACGTACTCTGTGAGTGTCCTGCTTTGGGAGCTGCAAGGAGAAAGTGGTTTGGCTGGCAGGTATGTACACCAGAGGATATCAGAAGATCTAGCATCAGGTGGGTACTTGATTTCTGCAAAGAGGTAGGTATCCACTAAGCTAGTCCTGTGGTAGGGATGGGAAGAGAGTACAAAGGCTACAGCTAAGTGCTCTACACCGATAAGGTCCCTCCGAGTTTTAGTAATAATAATAAAGTAATAATGTTTGGCAAGTCATTATTTTGTTTAACAATAACATAAAACTATAGATATAAAAGAAATGTATTTGTTGATTCCATCTTCACATGAGCTATTTGTTGTAAATATGTAATGCTTGTAAATATGTTATGCTTGCCTATAATAGCACTTATTTTATAATGGTTGAAGACGGACGTTCAGGAAATGTGTCTCATTGTCAACTCAGTTATGGTCTGAGTTGACAATGCGAGACATCTCCCAAAATAACCGTCCTCAAAAATTATAAAAGTAAGTGCTCCTATAGGCAATTGTAACATATTTATAAGTGTTTTTTTAGAAATTATCAGTTATTCTTGGTGGTTCTTCCATAAAATATATCATACATGTATTTCAGGATAACTACATCAATTTTTTGTCTGATATTTCCTTCAGAATATGAGCCTCAGAAGAGTGCCACCACTGACTCGCTGTTTCATATTCAACTCTAAATACATGATGTAACTCTATATACATATTTGTTACTGTCTTCAATTAAATAAGATTTACTTGAATACACTAGAATCTTGATATTCCAAGTCTTGATAATTCGAACTTCCGTTAGTTTTGAGTCTATTTCTATTTGAGCCTATTATATCAATTAGAAAGAAAATGACGAATCGGGTGTCCAAAAAATATTTATAGCCATATGGTATGCTAAGGAAATGAGCCGGGCTTGCAAGATATGTTTATATTAATACGGTATGCAAAGGAAAGAGTCGGTCTTTCAACAAATGTGCATCTAAAGCTCAATAAACTGATTTTGTACAGTCTTAATTATAATACTGTCTTACACTTTAAAATGTTTTAAAGTGTAAGTGATTACTAGTAGCGCACGCGAAGATGGAATCAACAAATGTTATGAAACTGTATTAAGGTTCATTAAAACACCTATATTTTCTAACGCATAGGAACATATTTTAGTTTAGTCCGAGGGAGTCTCGGTCCCATCTGCCTCGAATTATCAAGACTCTAGTGTATATGATTGGTTGAACTAGTCACCTTTGTGTTTCTCTTCAATAAGATCACAGATAACTTTATTATTGAAATAAGGGACAGGTTCCCATTCTATTCCTTCTCGCAGATATTCCTCTTGTTCTGACTTCAAAGTTAGCTCGATGAACAATTGTTGCAACTTCTCATTGCAGTAATTAATGCAAAACTGCTCAAAACTGAAAATAAGGAAATTGGTGTTCAAACAATTGATTTTTTATATTCACATAAACTGTTTTTATTGTTATAGTAATTGAACAAATGATTACCTTTAAATAAAATTGACCATTAAAAATTATGCATATTTTTTATTGAGATAAAAAAGTCTTTCAATGAAAATTTAATTACTGTAATTACGTTTTGCAGTAAAAATTAACATTTAAATGAATGCCCATTATTTTTACACATTTATTTGATGATAGTAAATGGTATGAAAAATAGGAGAGCAAAAAATTGAACATAAACAAAAGCTGCATTATAATCTTTATGCTATTGTAATAAATAACTGTATTAGTGAAAACATTATCTCACTAGTATAAGACAAGCCTAGGACTCTGGCTTCAATGGTATATTATGGACATCAGGGTATTGAAGCTAGTAGGCACTGCATAACAAGTGTAAAAAATACCACTACTTTAACCCTTTGATTAGCAACATGTGCCTGCCCTAATATGGGCCCTGGAAGCAACATATTTTTGAAAGATTTTTACACTTTTTTTTTTTCTAAATTTTACTTTATTTTTCACCAATTTTTTAAATTATAGTAATATTTGTTATTAAATTTTAATATACTAATTTTTTCATGTTAACCAAACTTTACCTTACGTTTACCTTCTTTAATAAAAATTATCTGTTAATCTTTTTTTTGTAATACCTATTCATTGTAAAATAGCGCACAAACTTCGAAACGATTTGTAAATACATGGAAAAACCCATAGACTTTGAACACAAAACATGGTGACTATGTACTCTGTGTAGAATTTATTGTCCAGATAGTTGCCAATATTTAACATACACACAGCACAATACACAGAAAAACAAATTGCAAATATTTAATATACACAGAAAAACAAATCATAAACGTACAGCATTGCTAATCTGAGAGAAATGGTAGAACATACGTATACGGGAATGCCCCTGCTGGTTGTTGCGTGATCCCGGGACTTTACGGACAAGTTTCTACGTGTGTCTCAACATATGGTGCTGAGGTATCTGCCCCAGTCTTGCCATGATTTATTGAAAGTGTAGAGCTTTGAGAAAAATTACACGAAATATTCTTTTATCAATCGATTATCATGATTTTTTTTTAAATATACTTTTCTAAGACTCTACTGTAACATACACTTACCTAGAATAATAATAATAATAATAATCCAAACAAACATTTTATGATAAAAATGTTACCAAGAAACATTTTTCCAAAATTTTCTGTTTCCAATTTACATAGAGTATATAAAATTAAAAATAACATCCTAAATAATAGCATCTTGTCTTTATACACATAAAAAAGTTTTATTCCAAATTTTCAGTTAGTTATGTCCACAAACAACTTAGATATAGGTTTAAATTTAAAAAGTACTCATTTAGTTCCACAGGCACAACATTGCGAAAAACACATGAAAATGTATAAAAATAAGTAATTAAGTCACTTGTAAACTTTACAAACGAGTTCAATACAAATGCTTAAATATGTATATATAAGAATTATTTTACCAATTATATTATTTAAATAAAAGATTTTATGAATATCCGAAAATTTGGATGTTGGGATCAAAACGATTAAAGTAGAATTACAAATCAGAGCTAAACAGAAAAACGTTAAGTGAGGATGTTGTGAATTGTAGGAAAGAAACCCCCTACTCTCAATTTATAAATTGTTTTATTTGACATTTACAGCTTTTAATCAACCCTTCATATTTTTTTAATATTTTAAGTAAAATTCTACTGCTTCTTGCTAATAGTTTAGACAAATATTTTTTTCTAAAACTACATGAAATGTATTTATATCTTCTATGATTTACACATTGTATTAAAAGCTACTTTGTAAGAATTAATTTATTGGAATGCACTGACAATGTTGATAATTGAGACATAGTAAATTAATGCCAATGAATATAAAGATTATCTAAAATATATAGAGGTACACCAAACATGTATTCTATGTATCATATATTTTAAATGGAGAATAAATGATTTAACGAAATAGATTCAGTTTAACTTAATCCTATATTTATCATAATTACCTATTGTGATCAAACACTTCAAACCCATAAATGTCCAATATACCCATTACTGATTTTTTGTTTGGAGTTTCATTCTTTGGTTGCAGGGATTTGTTGACGCGTTTTACAAGCCAAGTAAACAATCTGTCATAAATAGCTTTGGCTAGTGCATCACGGGCATAAACAGCTAGTTCTCTGTTTAAAGGGGAGGTAACAACATCTCCACGAGCATCAATCGTTCTATGAGTAAGAGCTTGTGCTAAGTCCAGTTCGGAACAACCAAGAAGCTGGAAGCAAAATTTAATATTTAGTTTTAATAATGATTAAAAACTTGAAATGTATCATTGTATAGAGTGATTCATGATTTTTAATAGTCCATTATTTGAGTAGGAATTCGCCCCGGGGCTTCATTTGGCTATAAAATAGTGCAAGCGGTCTTGAATTTTGTATTCCATGTCGTGAATTTGCCAACAGATGATGCTGCATGTCATGCCGAAGCTGTAGGGATCTGTGCGGTACAGTGAACACTGAAGGGTACCGATGCATTTTCAGTGAATTCATTAAGCAATTGGATGAAATTGAGTTATGTCAAGGGTATTTTCAACAGGACGGTGCCACTTTCCTTATGTCACGTGAGTCTATGGTGATGATCCAAAGTTACTTTTAAGAACACGTAGTTTCTAGAAATTTGTGGCCGCCAAGATCACCGGAGTTGGCCACACCAGACTTCTTCCTGTGGGGTAATCTAAAGGGAAGAGTCTACACTACACCCCTTGGACTTCAGATGATCTGATGGACAATATTATATGTGAAATCAACAGTATTTGCAACACAACGCTCCAGGAAACTGCCAAAAACATGGAACAACGTGCTGAGCTGTGTTTAGAGGCAGACGAAATAAATTTTCAACACAACCTTTAATGACCAATTAATCTTCCAGATATTCTGTACATGTAAGACATAATAACATATTACTTGTATATTTCTTCTTAAAATAAACATACATCACATGAACATACAAGTTTTATATGAATCCTCCTATATAATGTGATAAATCTCATTACATTACACAAAAATATTTAATAAAACTACTTATAATTTATACTGAGTACAAAACATATGATAGTATATTTAAAATTAGTGAATATTTTGTTTTTTGGTATATTAAATATATAATTCTAGTTATGGTGTATTAAAATATATTACAGTAGACCCTTAATTATCCAAAACTATTGCAATTTGACCCCATTCGGATAAACAAAACTTTGGATAATTTAATTTTTTTAAATAAGGATCAATTTTATTTACTTTAAATATGTTATGTTTTTTATAGTTTTAAAATTTCTCTAAGCTCCTGAGCTTTTTCCAAAGATGATATTTGGATAATCAGTGATTCAGATAGTTTGAGTTCTACTGTACTAAAATATTTAAAAATGTTGAAATCTAGCTGTTGTTCATGATGAACTGGTTGTTAATCAATTATTACACTTTGAAATTACTTGCAACCAGACATTCTGTTAACTAGAAGTTATTAAATTGTTAACTTACACTATAGAAGCCGAAGAACATGCAAGACGAAAACGTTTCCTCCAAGTGTCAGTTAACAATTTAACAACTTATAGTTAACAGAATGTCTGGTCTCAAGTAATTTCAAAGCGTAAAAAATTATTTAAAAATTCTCTTTTTAAAAATAATCTGTTTCATTAACAAAATTAAATTACTAGCTCGAAGTTTCATTATAGGGTTTTACAAAATTGTTTTTATTTGTTTTCTGTATTTTAAAGTGCAGATTTTTTAGTAAGAATTAGGTTTTTAAATATACTATATTAATAATATTTAATTAAAATGTTTAAAATGGAAATTATAAATAAAATAAATTTCATTTAAAGTTATTCAACTTTGGAATAAATTTCACTGTTTTATTATATCTGAAAGAATACCAATGTTTAAAACAACTGTACATAATCTTTACTAAAATGATTGGCATATTAGATTATTTTATGACCTACCTTAGCAACAACTCCTACTGCTAGACTATTCGTAATCCTTGCTTTGCCTTCTTCTTCTGTGAAACCAACATTACCCAAATGCAAAACACTTGCTACGATTGAAATTATTTCTTCTTGCTCCTCTTTTGATAGTTCAATAATATCCATTGCTTTTCTAACTTCTTTATAATGGTGGTCATCATCAATGTTGTCATTTAGCTTTGCCTGAATAAAACACATTTAGAACAGCTTTTAAATTTTAAAAACCTGTCGATTATAGGTGTAACTTTATGATTAACACTGCAGCTAAAATTATTCTCTTAAAGGCGTAACACATATTTTATAAATCAACAGTATCAACAATAGTAGTCTCAGTAGTCTATCTATCACAATACCTTTCCACATCTCCCTGCCATTTAACTACTGTTAGCTTAGCTAACTCAGAATTTAAATTAAGATCAGTCATATTGATTCCATCTTCACGTGAGCTACTAGTTTTCAATAAAACACTTGTAAATATTTTACATCTTGCCTATAGTAGCACTTGAGATTAGTTGTGGGACACATTTCCCGAAACGGACGTCCTCAACAAATATAAGTAAGTGCTACCATAGGCAAGTTGTAAAATATTTACAAGTTTTGCTAAAATATTACAAACAAGTGTAATATTTACAAGTGTTTTAGTAAGAACACTCATTAAATAATTGTAGAAGGAAAATATCTTCCAGTTTCTTAGTCTCATAAGTTTTCCATAGTATTTGTAGTGAATATTTGGTTTTACTTTTGATGTTTCAAGATTATCAATCAATGACTATTATTGTTTGTGAACAAATTGCAAAAAAGTTTGAATAATAGGTAGAACTAAGGCAGGGACACAAAAGCCTCTGATTTTTTATATACAAAATACATATGATGCAATAGGCATACATATTTTGTAATACTGTACATACGAGGAACAAGGCTCTCATATGTAATGTAACAGGAGACAGTAAGAAGGTGAGGGGTTTAACCCCTACTGAAGGACAATAAAGTTTCTTTTTAATCTTATATCAGTTTAAAAAAATATTTTTGTTGGTCAGTTTTGTAATTAATTCAAAGTTTCATAAAGAAATTAAAATGTATCTTCAAGGCAGTTTTCCTTTAAAAAAAACATTAACATAACCTTAGAGCTGTTAGTAATAAGTGTCTACTACGTCTGTAAAAAACTTTGTTTTTAGATGGCTGCATATTTGAGAAATAAAACTTATGAAGAGAGCCTCCATGGATTATTACTATGACAAAATCACTAAAACGCAGGATGAAGTAAACTCAATATTTTATTTGGATAAATTAGACTTTATTGTTAGCTTTTAAAAAATTTTGGTTTTTCTCACTAGCCTTTATCCAGATTTCCTAAATAAACACCACCCTTGCATATGTATTTAGATTAAATGTTCAGTGGGTGCTCTTTAAGTGTGAAATGTAATAAAATTATCAACAAAGCTAATTCATTAATTTTGTCAACTTGTGCCAAATTTTAAATATAGTAGAGTCTCGATAATTCGAGGCAGATGGGACCAAGACTCCCTCGGATTACAAAAAAGTCGGATTAGATGGAAATACGTTCCTGTACATTAGAAAAAACAGGAGTTCTAATGAACCTTAATACTATCATTAGGAATGGACAAAGTATTTTGTATATAAGTGACTATTTTTCCCTTCTTGTATTCTCTCAGTCGAACCTTGATCTTTATTCTGATCATCACTGCTCTCAGTAATTTCTATTGTACATTTTGAGGTTTTTTAAATGACTACTTTTAGTATCACTTGGCAAAAAACCACTACTTAGTGCTATTTTTCACCATACGCGTTTAGCACTTGATGAGCGCATTGTTCGGTGAAAAATATCAGTAAGAAGTGGTTTTTTTGCCAAGGGATACTAAATGTAGTAATTTAAATCACTGAATGAAAAACATTCATTCAAGTATGTTTTTAAATAAATAATTTAAAAAACCGTAAACTTATCTTCCCTGTCATTTACAAATTAAATATATTTTAGGGCCTAAAAAACTATATAAGTTTTATTAATCTGTGTAGTTAATAACAACAAACAATGTATTTATTATTTGTTTAAACACACATTTTAATAAACAGAAAGAATAATATAGTATTAAAAACTATTTAAGAAAATTCTTTAAGGATAAGTCATTAAAAAAATACATAGTTGTGCCCACATCTTATTACAAAAAGTTACATTTTCAAGTTAATAAATGTGTTTCCATTTGTGTTCCAGAAATTATTTAAATCTATTAATATATTAAATATTTTCAAATATAGCCAGTGATTTATTATAAAATATAATTTTCATAATAATTTATAAATTAAAACTATGACCTATGACTTGTAACATTTTGAAGTATATATATATAAAAGGCACTTACCAAAATAAGATAAATATATATAAATAAATTCAGTATGTAAAAATTACTAAAATATACCAGGAACGAATTGTAAACATAACCAAATTTCACTTGTGTAGAAAATGCACATGGCCACATTTTAGATCTAATCACAAGATTTTATATAAAAGAAAAAAAACACACAAATCACTATTTATAAGGAAATGTATTAGAAATAATTGATAGGTAACAATTTAAATAGAACTATGTAAAAATACACTTAAAACTTTCACACGGCAAGCTAGTGAGTGTTCTGTAGTAAACACGATGTAACGGATTTGTGGAGTTGCGTGCGCATTGACCGGCAAAAGTTATTCGTTTTAAATATTTCTCGTTTTAAATATAATCTAAAACAGTTTTGGATTTAAATGCAAAGAAATTTAAGTGCAGTTGTTAAGAAGAAGAAGTGTATCCGTAAAGAAGAAGAACATGACATCCGTAAAGCTGTACTTACAAGGAATAAACGAAAAAATAGCGGAAATTCACGACTTGGCCATTTTTTTCTAACAAAGGTAGCGTCAGTAAGCAGTTGGAACAAAGCATCGGAACGAGGAAGACGTATTCAGAATTGGCTGTCAAAATTTTATTTTTTTAACTGGTGCGGAAAGTGCAGTATCGTATTTAAATCATAATTACTGAGTAACAATAAGCCAAACCATTGAACTGATCAATTAAGAAGACATTATTCAGGAAATTATTTAATTAGGAACTAAAATAACTTGTAAAAATTTTAACTTGTAAGAATTGTAATTTAGATATTTTTTTTTTAAGTGCCAACTCAAAATTTATTAGTCAAAATTTAGAAAACCCACCTATTTAACCCGAGATAAAGAGAGCTCAAGCTCAAATTGAAATAATTAAATCAATTTCAATTCATATTAAATTTTATAACTAAACTTCTTGCTGCCATAACAAATTTTAGACTTAGGCTAATAAAGCTTAATTTTTGTAATTCTTTGTAGAGGAAATAAGAATTTTTTTAATTAGTAAGTGACTTTGTAAAAGATAACAAGGAATGTCATTTTAAGATATTAAAAGTTTATTGTAACAAAAGCAGCATTGAATTGTTATTTCTTTTAAATTATAACTTTTATTAAGACTTGTATAAAAACAAAATTACCAAGTATTACAGACTATAAATGTTTTTCCTTTCTATTGATGTTTTATGAAGTTAATTTCAGGTGTTATTGAACAAAATCATCTAAACATATAATGGGGAACTTCTAAAGTTACTTTTATGTACAAACTGACCTACTGACTAATATCTGAAGAATAATGTATTTTAAAATTACAAATGGTTTTAAATAATAATATTTTTTGTCCTGCACACTCACAATGTTACTGATGTAATTGTATTTGGACAAGTCTCTGTCCAGCTGAAGTTGAGACAACAGTTCACCGTCTGCTCCTGATAATAACTGGTAGAATATATGAAAATTTCTCTCCCCTGGATTTTGATGCACAACCCTTGATTTTTCCAGCAGATAATTCAAAATATTTCCTCCAACAGGATCTCCCTGGAAATTTAGAAAAAACAAAAATTAAATTTTTCAAAAGGAATTGATATATTTGTATGTTTATATATATTAAGGATGTGATCGAAGAGTATGTATGTTTGTTCATTTAGGGTGTCATTTTTATGTGTGTTGCTATGTAGGGTAATAAGATAAACATAGGCATTAATATCTAGGCAAAAATTTACATAGACAAATTGTGAAGTAAACAGCGATAAACTCTTGATAAGATCAAATGAACAAACTTCGAACTATGTATATTAATTTTCTGTACTTTTGTAAAAACTTATTGAGACAGATTCTTTTTGATCACTTCGTGGCGATCTTCATCAGTGTCTAAATTTTCTTTTTGGAATTGTTGTTGGTTTAAGGGGTAATGGTTTTAAAGGCAGGTTTTCACTGGGTCTGTTCGTTTAATATGTTTGTTTTTTTGAGTTTGTAAGTTATGTGTTCTAGTGTGTTGAGATGTGGTTCTTTTTTGTTGATGGGTAAGATTTCTAGGTTATGGTTAATGTCTGTGTATGTATGCTCTGTTTCATTTAGGTGATTGGCAAATGCTTAGTCGGTGTAATGTTTGAGTGATTCTATGTATTCTTTGAGTCTTAGTTAGAAGCTGCGACCTGTTTGCTCAATGTAAAATTTATTACAGTTTATACAGTTTAACTTGTATATGACTGGTGCTTGTAGTTTATCTTTGTTGTTGGTGTTGTGTTGAATTTTGTATTGTAGTTTGTTATTAGTTTTAAATGCTATTTTGTATCCGGTGTTTTGAATTTATGGTCTATTTTATTTGATTTTCTGTTTATGTATGGTATTGTCATAAATTTGTTTTCCCTCCCAGTAATGGTATTTTTTGTATATTGTGGTATAGTTTGTCTATTATTGTGGTGTTTTATCAATTTGCATTCTAAATGTTTAATGGTATCTAATTCTTTGTTTATGTTTTCTGTGGTCATTGACACTTCCTTGAGTCTGTGTAGCATGTATCTAAAGGTAGCCTTTTTGTGTTGGAAAGGGTGGTTTGAGGTGTTGTGGAAAGTGTGTCTGTTGTTGTGGGTTTCCTGTATATGTTGAAGCTGTATTTTTGTGTGTGACTTTTTATTATGGTGAGGTCGAGGAAGTTTAGGGATCAGTTAGTTTCAATTTCTGAGGTGAATTGGAGTTTAGAGTGTATTTTATTACTGTAGGTGGAGAGTTTTCGCATTGCCGGGTGTTGCCTCTGTATAGTGTTATTGCATCATCAATGCACCTGTGCTAGTAAATTATTTTATGTGAGTGTGTATTGTTTAAGAGTACCTTGGTGTTTTCTATGTGTTGTAGGAAAATTTCGCTTAGGATGCTGCTCATAAGACTTTCCATGGATAAGCCATCTGGTTGGCAATAGAAATTTGAGTTGTGGATGAAGTAGTTTTGTTTGGTGATGATTTGGAGGATGTTAAGGATTTCGGTAATGTGGGGTTGTGGTATGTTCTTGTGCAATAATTGGGACTTTAGGATGTTGAGGGTTTCGGATATAGGTATGTTGGTGTACATGTTTGTTATGAAGAGTGTTATTAATATAATTATTTATAACAAGAAACCATGAGAAAATAAAAAGACATAAGCCTCATATACAAAAATACATACTCAAGATGGTAATTACAAACATGATTACATACAAGGTATATATCATTATTAATCTCTTATTACTTCTTTATTAATATTACAATTTTAAATTTAAATTAAATACCCATCCTCAACATCATAAGCTAACTTTAGGAAAATTTTGATACAGTATTCTTAATTACTATTAAACAAATAATTGGGTGTTTGTCTCGTGACTTTAAGTGTGATTACCGGCTATGCTTCGTATAGCTTAACTTTCCTTCGGTATAGGTAATGATACTTAAAGTCGGCCGATTAACATGAGACAAACAGGCAATTGTTTGTTTAATAATAATTAGGAAAATCGTATCAACTTTTTTTTACATTTATTGTGTATTTATTAGATTAAGGTTTTTAAGTGGAGTAATTGGCAATGTGTCACTCACATGTGAGGGATGTTCTCACTGAGCTATCCGAATCAATTTTTGGTCCTAATACCCTGATACCTGGTTTCCCTCAACTTAACCTGAGGCACCGTATAGTTCTTTATGGTCCAATAAAAATGAATGATGTTATTTAGTTTAACCAACAACCAATTTTGTTGAACAAAAACTCGGTTGATATGCGAGTCAAGAATCTTGAAAAATTTTGTGAGTGCACAGCTCATCATGCAAAAACCAATTTTGTAGTCCAAATTATAATTAGTTAAATAGAATTAAAAAAATACATTTTTTAAATTATGCTCTATAGTTATATTCTAAGAATATTTTTCAAATAAAATGCTTCAAGGGAACATTGTTTACCAGGAAATTAAATTGGATGTCCATGTACTTTCCAAATCGACTAGAGTTATCATTCTTATTAGTTTTGGCATTTCCAAATGCTTCTAGAAGAGGGTTGGATTGTAAAAGTTTGTCTTTGACTATTTCCACTTGACCTCTGTGGTTTGAAGTTTCTGCTATAAACTGTAATACTTTCTTTGATGCTTCTGTTTTTCCAGAACCAGACTCACCTAGAATTACAAAAGGTTGGATTTATAAAATATTTTCATAATTTACATTTTATGTTCATGAGATAATACGTTTTTCAAGGATAAACTTCAGTATTTTATAAATTTATTATGAAAATAATTATTTAAATATTTTGCTGTTTAAAAAAACATCCAAGACAATTTACTGCAAACATTTGTAAATACATTAAAAATTGCCTTTAGTAATACTTACTTATATTTGTTGAAGTCGGCCATTTTTTTTAGAAGTGTCCCATTGTCAACTCAGATCATAACTGATCTCAAGCTTTTTGTAGGTTAGGGTGGGGGTGGGATATTATGGTGGGGTTGTGGGTGTATTTTGGTGAGTATTAGGAGTTATGATGTCAATAAGTGTGTGTGAGTTATAATGTAATTGGGTGTTGCGTATATTTGTAGGATGTAGTTTGAAATGGAACACCCAATTACATTATAACTCACATACACTTTTTCACATCATAACTCCTAATACTCACCAAAATACACCCATATCCACAACCTAATATCCCACCCCCACCCTCAACCTACCTTGTGATCAGTTATGGTCTGAGTTGACAATGGGACACATCTCCCAAAACAGCCGTTCTCAATAAATATAAGTAAGTGCTACAAAAGGCAAGTTTTAACATACTTACAAGTGTTTTTAGTTAAAACTAGAAGCTCACGTGAAGATGGACTCAACCAATCCAAAATTTACTGTTATTAGTTGTATGGTTTTTTATAAAATTTGTAAAGATAGACTCTATAAATACAATTTTCTGTACATTCATATTTTTGTAACTAAAATTTTTAACTAAAAGATTTTTCAATCCTAGATTTCATGAAATCAAACTTAAAATTTCATTCACAGAATTATTTATTTGTTTGTGTAAAAATAAAATATTTCTGTTATTCATTTTGAATATTTCATAATTGTATACAGTAAATTGAAAATAAAACCTATATAGTTTTTGGTTTGTAATCTGATTGGTTTTTTAATATTTGCTAATTAATTCACCTGGCAAAAAACCATTACTTACTGATGTTTTCAGCAGTCACCTATCACATTTGTAACTTACAGCATTGAACAATGCACTGACCAAGTGCAAAAAGCGTTTTATAAAAACATCAATAAATAGTGGTTTTTGCCAAGTTAATTAATTAGCAAACAACACTTTATTTTGCAAAGCTGCATATGAAATATATTACAATTGTATCATAAAACTTCAAAAGTCTCTGATATAAATAATATTTATAGCCATTTAATACCAGTTTTAAATGATAGACTTAAGCTATATATGATATACTTGATATAATAAAATTCAGCTAATAAGATTGTTAATAATTTGTATGTCTTAATGTTATCAGTATATGATTGTTGCAAAAAGCAAGTAGTTTGTAAAATATCTTGACATGCTGTTAGATAACTAGCTAAAGTTAGATATGTACCAGCAGCAGAAAAGGTAATTTGGAAAAACCACTAAGAAGACTACCTGGAGTAAAATAGAATTTGCCTTAACACAATTTACCAGACTAAAAACACTAACATGATTTCAAGTCTAGCATAGAATGGATTCAAATACAAATAATTAACTCCAAAGGGCATTAAATAATCTGCAAAAATGTAAAAAAAAGTTAAGAATATTATAGTAAATGTTGCTATCAATGCTGGTAAAACAACAATGCTGTTAGATTTTTCACAAAATGTGTGTAATCTCAGTGCCATAACTACCACAGCCAGTGACAAATTTAAGAAAAGCTTTGGGGCTCAAGGCCCTAAAATATGTAAAAGTAAACATGTTTTAACTATAAAATAACATTATAATTGTAAAATAAAATGCCATTTCTGATGTTTCATTTCTGCCCTTTGGCCCTAAATTAAATCTAATTATTAATTAGTAGAATATGTTTACAAATTTATATTAATCACTATGACACCATACTATAATCATAATAAATACGCCCACCCACAATTTAATAAATAGGTGGTTTGTATTGTCAATATATGGTATATGAGGCTAATTAATGATTGTGTAATGTCACAGAGTAGGCCTAAAACTATTTCCTTCAGACAGAAGAAAATTAGCTTTTACAGTATATCTACCATATTTCCTAAATATTTTCTGAGCGGGGGACATCTACCCACAAATCCCCCCAAAATATTTTTCTGAATCTGACACTGACCACAGGGGCAACTGAAACACAGCCTAAGGTCTCATGAGCTTTTAGAATATCAAACTGGCAGTGAATATTTGGCTAAACATATTGATAGTGCAAAACAATACTGGCACTCAGAAAAACCAAAAGCCAAAAGCAACCGTATTAAAAAATGCTATCATTTATTCACAAAATATATATCATGCCATATAAATTAGATATTCATTGTATTCATGTTGGACATTATAAAGTCAAAGCTACTTGCTGATGCAGTTTAAAACAATCATTTTATTGTCAAAACTGGCTTCTACTGTAACAATGTAGCTTCAACAGTGTGTTGTTTTAAATTGGGTCAACAAGTAAGTTCAAAAGTATTCCCTTAGTTGCACAATAATTACTTATATATTTTCCTTTTGAAGATAAAATCTAGCCATCATTTTCTAGCATCAAAAGCAGTGATCAAGCCCTCGCTCAGATTGGATAGAAAGTAATAAACTCTTGTCTATAAACTACTGATAAAAGATAACTAAATGAAGGTACATAATTCTTTTATGGAAAGTAATGTTTTTGTTAAAAGTCCTAAGGTTGAAATTATAGGTAAGTTGTAAATTATTTATAAGTGTTTTAGTGAAAACTAGTAGCTCATGTGAAGATAGAATCAACAAATTTGTTGAAATTATTGTAACACTTTTTTAAAATTCCTTCTATTAGCTCACACTCGTCTGATATATATCTTGTACAAGTTTTCAGTCATTAATTAAACACGTTTTTATTCATCCAGTCAAGTTCAAATACATTTTATTTAATCTGTAGTATATGACAATTATACTACAGTGTGTAAGACGCTAACATAGTTTTTTAAAATACTTCTTCAATAATTAAATTATAAGAATTTGGTGGTCTAGGCCGGATTTGAACTGAGTATTTTCATGTTCAAAGCCTAGCACTCAGCCAACTTTTCCATGTGGTAGTTCTCATAAAAGTATTTGAATTTTTCTTTTCCTCCCATCCGCTTGTCGCCAAAACCTCCATTGTAAAACCTTAAATTGTTGCCACACAATATCATAAATAATGTTCAAGGATTAAAAATGAATGAAAATAATTATATAAACAAACAAACTGAATTAACACTATCGAACCATGTTTTACAAATGGACAATGCAAAAAGAAACAATAACACAACGCAATCGACAAAAAAAAGATAGTGTATAAATAGTAACAAACAGTAATAAAAGTCCAACACCATTCATAGAAAAAAAAATTGCAAGGAAATTTACTTTCTATTTTTCCACTAAATGTTGTTATTCTGACATATGTATACACACAAAAGAAACTAAAATTTTTCTTTGTTGACTCAAGTAGGAATTGACTTTAAAAAAATTTATTTTATATCACCTGTTTAACATGATCTTCAGATATTTCACAAACCCTTCCATTCACACAGCCTTTATTAGAATAAATTCTTTGATCTATAATTGTAATCACATACGATAATGAATTTTTTTTCATTCATCTTCAATTAGTTGTATTGCAAAAAGTTGTAATATTACAATAAAAAGTTGTATAAAATTATAGTACCATAAGCAAAACTAACCAGAAATAAGAATACATTGGTCCCTCCTTTCTTCAGTTAGGGATCTGTAAGCTGTTTCTGTTGTAGCAAATCTGAAACAAACAACTCAGCATTAATTTACAGTTTGCATAAAAATTAACAAAACATTCAAAAACAATCTATTGGGCAAATGTTCAATAATTTTAATTTGTTCAAATGCATATCTTTCAACTTTTGTAGGCATTGTATGAAATGCCTTTATTTTTAGTGCATGAATATTACAAATTAATTAATGTGAAAACATACATATACATGTAATATAAACAAAATTTTAAAGTAAATTCCTACTGTGGTTGTCAAAGAAAATTTTATTTCAGTTAATCTAGAGCAATATTTATGAAATTGTGTGTTAAACATTCCAATAGTTTATGGTTATACAATGTAGGTTTTGATGACAACCAGATAGGGGAAAAACCCAAATACATCTTTTATTTATTTCTGGGTATTGGAAAGTTGACGCAGTGCCGAGCTGTGTTAGATTTCTAATATGAAGATTCTCAGTTCGAATCTGGCTGGACTCCACAAATTTTATAATTTAATTATTGAATAAATATTTGAAAAAAACTGTATCAACATCAATTGTCATCCACTATAGGTTAAAAAAATGTGTATGAACTTTATTGGACAAGTAAAAACGTATTTTATTAACAATTGAAAATTTGTACATGATATTTATCTGGAGAGTGTGAGCTAGTAGAAGGAATTTAATAAAAGATGAAAATGTTTTAATTATTAACTTGCATGAATTTAAAATTTAGGTAGTAAGATAATGTTTTGATAGCACTGACCAATTGTCATCAGTGTTTTCCTGATCAGTATTGCTAGATATATTGGCTAGCAATTTATCAAAACAATATTATTTAAATGTTGCAGTTTTGGGTTGTACTTCTTGAAGTTTCTGAAAACTATTTATTTAATTAATTAATTTAATATTTAATCATAATATTTATGCCTTAGTATAGTTTTTTTAATAAATTAACTTAAACTTTAACTGTGCTTTTAATTAATGAGGTATATGTATATAGAGTAGAGCGTCAATAATCTGGACGTCTAAAATCCAAATGGCGGTTTCAGTGTATACAGCCATTGGCAAGAAGAGCGACGTCACTACACTATATATCTAAACTAAGTGTTATCTTTGATTATAAATGCAAAAAATACACTAATTAGAAAAAACCGTGTTTCAACTCAATTTAAATATCAACATACAATATATTTAATAATGATTTATATTTTTTTAGATTTGTATGTTCTGCACACTAACCAATAGCCCATATTGTAACCAATCAGTAAAATAATAAAGTTTATTATTAAACTTAATCTTTAGTTAATTTTTCAAATAATATTCTTTCAACGTATTATTAATCTGTATGGAAATTTTTCAAATTTTTAATTTTGTTAAAAAAAAATAAAGGACTTTTTCACTTAATAAGCTTGTACCGATATATTTTCGGCTTTTGGTCCTATACATTAGTATGTACATTATATATGTTCTTTCACTAAATTCTTTGGTATTTTTTAAGCCCTCTGATGTCTATTTTGTAATAATTCCTCGTTGAATTCAAACCTACATGATATTCTAACTATTAAAATAGATTATGGTTTACCAAATATCAATGATACGCAGTAGTTTAAAAATCGTTTGAAAATACGGATAAGTCAGTATTCTGGATGGGTCCCAGTCTCAATTGATCCGAATTTTCGACACTTACTGAATATATATATATATATATATATATATATATATATATATGCTGATACATATTTCCGGATGGAAAAATATGATGAATGGTTACTGTCTGGAGTACATCCGTTCATTCTGCAGTCCATAAATTCGCAATTCCGACATCTCGCTCTTCTACTGTTGTTGGGTTCACCTCGTCAATGCTGGATGAGATTATAGCGAAACGTCGGAACTGCAAATTTATGGACTGCAGAATGAACAGATGTACGCCAGATAGTAACTATTCATCATCATCATATATATATATATATATATATATATATATATATATATATATATATATATGTATATATATATATATCCAGTAAGTAGTTTGTTTGTTCCAGAGATGGGCGCCCATATGAAAGTTTCTAGGGGGGCTGGGTGTGAAGAAATTGCATACTAAAAAATTAAGCAGTTAACAAATTCAAGTTTTAACCTTGTTTAAGCTATTACTACTTATAAAGTACTAGGCAATGGTATTTAATGTAAAAGGAATATAAGCAAATTAATCTAATTACTCGTACTTTTTATTAAAAAAAACATGTAAATACTCATGGAAAACATAAATTTTAGTATGGTATAAATATTTAAGTTGAAACCATGCCCTATAATTCACCAATTTTTAAAACAACTGTCTCGAAAAACCCCACTGATCTATTTTGTTCTTTAAATCTGGGGGTAAGCTAAGGGCGCAGTGGCCCTCTTTTGCCCCCAGGTATGGGCACCCATGGTCCCAGAAACATTAATTTTAATAGGCAGAAGAAATTGTAAATAAAACCTTACAATATCCTTATACAAAAACCTTACATTCTTTACAAAGAAGAAAATCAGCTTAATTAAAATAATTGCCAACAATGTTGCAAATCATTCAGATTCAAGAAGAGGTTGATAAGTCATTCATTTTGAAAAGGGTATCTAGAAACCTAAGTGAGGATAGATACCTTTATTGTTGGTTGAATAAATTAGGTTTTTTTTAAACAATAATGGTATCACAACCATATTGAACAATATTGTGTTAAGCAATTTTTTCTTATTAAATCTTTAAGAGTATTTCAAAAGTTTGACCGTTCAAAAACTTTTTGTATAAAAAAGTATAAGTTTTCAGAAAACATTAAGAAGCCTCAAATGTTATATATACAAACAATGTTGAGAGCACCCATTTCGGGAGATGTGTCCCGTTGTTGAGTTGACAATAGAACACATCCCCTGAAACGGCTGTACTCAACAATTATAAAATTAAGTGCTACTCTAGACAAATGTAACATATTTACAAGTGTTTGGTTAAAAACTAGTTGCTCAAGTGAAGATAGAATCAATTAATATGAATTTTGAATTTTGGTTAAGTGTAAAAAGTAACTTTTTTTTACAGTACATAAAGTAAATTATATATTAACTGAATTCAACTGTGTATATTCTACAAGTTGAAACATAATTTTATTATATAAGACTAATTAATTTCTATTATTTTCAGATAAACTACTGCATGGATTTAAACATTATTCAAAGACATGGAAAATTAGCTGTGTTGTCACTGAGGAAAAATGTGTGCTAGTGTGTATGAGTCATAACTACATCTTGCCAAGAAAGTGACACAATATTTTGTTTGGGAGGGCTCACTCATTACCAGTTAAGTGGGGAAAGTTATATACTCTCAAAGTAAATAACCTATGCCTCAACAGACACATATTTCATTACATGGTATTAAAAAAAATATTAGTTCAACTCTCATAAGAGGTTTTTCATAAATAGTCTTTGCAAAACATGTCATACTGTATGTGTGAGTTATGTTAACACTTACAAAGTGAATTTTTACAATGTAATAATAAAATAAAATTTTACCTCATTGAAGTCAAATTTCATCCAATTTTTTCACTTAAGATCATATGAATTTGGGAAAGCGTTTTTCCAAAACATAGTATGAATTGCATTTTTTTTTTTGTTAAACACTCAACTAATAATTTTGTAATAAATGTGAAAGAAAATATTATTTGTCTCATTTTTATATTATTCTAATCATCTGTGTACTCCTTTCTTAGATCTCTTGTTTATTTGTATCTAGCACAGATGACCAAGAACAAGGCATAATGGTTGTAGAGCACCAATGTGTATATTATTATTGAGGTTCGACAAACATTGAGTTTGCTGGCACAGCCACGACTCTAATGTCAAGTAAGTCAGTGTGCATTGGTCGGCCAAGTGTTGCTATATCTTGTCATTTATACTTCTGATTGCTATTGGGGGAGTAAACTGTTATTATGGGTTATTATTTTTTACATAAAATTTATAGATTTGGTAGGAGCACTTGGCCTCTAGTTATGTCCCTGACAAGTACTGTAATAGTTTTAAGTTAATAATTTTAAAAGCTGGAAAAAATTTTTGCTGTAATTTACACTCATCTAAATTATGCAATTATTCAATTCTATTAAGCACATTTCAATACCTGTATAAATATTAGAATTTATAACGTTGGTAGTTAGAATTTTTAAAAAATTAAAATGCTCTTGTGTAGTTTCCTTTTAACATTGAGATAAGATAAGGACTAACTGCTCACTAATCAATATTAAGAATGGCAGGTGTAAAATGATAAAGTCTTGAAGTAATATAGTGATAAATAGAACTTGCTGCAAACAAATATTTTTATATTTTGTCTAGTGTGAAAAGATAACACATGTATGTGGCTCATTCATTATTATTGTTTACAATCCTAATTTAAAGAAAATCATACATGAAAACGTAATTTTGTGTTGAATTTTTTTAATAAAAAGTGAGGTACAAAAAACTATCTTACCAAATCAAATGTAAAGTAAATTGATAGCCAACCTAAATTTATATTAGAAAAGAACTTTTTATCTTTACACCATATTAACTGACAACTAGGTTAAACGATTTCTTAAGTTATAATAGATTTATTTTCTCTTTGTATAAAGTATTTATGAATTGCAACAAAATGTGGAAAAAAATAAAAACCTTGCAGGAAATATTTTTATAAGCGAAGTTTAAAATGAGTTTTTTAAAAAATTTCTCATGATGAACTGCTAGGCAATGAAAATAAAACAATAATTTCATCATAATAAAAATATTAGAAACAACCCCAATTCCACAAAAGTAATTGATAATACAAGTTACTTAAGATTAAACCTTTATATACATTTTGATGACCGTGTCATTATCAGAGGGTCTTATTACAAAATTACAATCTAGGAAACCAGTGTGCTCTTGATATTGTATAATAAATTCATAAATAGTCTGAAATCAATTTCTGTTAATTTTATGACATAGAAACAACTGGTTTAATATAACACTGAATTTAAACTATTATTTCTTATTTTCTACCACTCACTTGAAAAACAAATAAATATTCTCTATTTTTTAAAAATAAAAGTACAATTACATTTGTTTAAGTAATTCCTTTTTGAGAAAAAAGAAAGGTCTAATCTGGTTTGATTTTTTATCTAGACATTTTGAATATCTTAAATGCACTATAAATTTTTCTGTAGATCATATTGAATTATAATTACTTTTCTTTGTTCAACACCGAAGTTGTAGAAATATTGGTGTACTCATTTAACTCTAAATTTGGTTAAAACATATATTTTAGTGTAATTTATTGACTTATTAATATAAAGCTAAAAAACTAATTCAGAATAGATGAAACATTTTAAATTTACTAAGGAAAAAGATTTTGAAAAACGTATGTCTTGCTGAATAGACTAACAATTCTTTATCTATTTTAGTTAAAATATTACTATAAAAAATAATTTAATAACCCTTTTTTTAAAAACTTTTTTGTCAAGACTATTAAAGTTCATGAAAAAACTAGATTAAGAAAATGTTAATGTGTTATACAATAAAGGACCAAGCAACTTTCAACAAACTATTCCATAGAACTAATTTTACATTTTATTCTATATAAATTCTGTAAATAAAACAAAATTGTGTTTGTTTTAATAGATAAAGATATGTGTGTCAAATAGGAGACAGAAAAAACATAAGAGATAGGTTAGAAATTTTGTTATAATATGGCAAAATTAGTAGTTGGCCTATTATTGCATAACATTAGAACCCTCCTGAAACCATTAACAGGAAACTACCAGGAGGAATATAGCAAAGATATTTTGCATTTTAATAATGGAAAAGAGTTTCAACTATTTGCTAAAGTTTAAGTAACAGGTTATGTTAAACGCACTGGAATGTATTCCCTACTGCAATGAAAGTAAACATAACATAACTAAGGTTATTCAGTTGGATGGTTATAATAGTACACTGTACAGATAGCTAAGAAAATATATTCAGGCTTTGATCTCTTTGTAATATACTATGTATAAAAGAACATTGCTCTAACTTGATGACTTGCATCTATTCTAAAGATGGTTAGATTATTGTTAACTAACAGAGGATGACTTGTGCTTCTAGTCCTAATAGTCTGTAGATGCCTGACAAAATCTTCGAACTTATAATGTTGTTTTTTATGGTCTGTAAATAAAAACATGGGCTTGTACTTTGAAAATCACACGTTATTTCCAGTTTTTGAAAACATAAAAAGGTAAGTAGCATACAAAATTATGAAAGAGATTAAATCAAGAAAATTTTCTTTATAAATAAATGGTATTATGCTTTCTAAATGACAACAAAAATTATTCTCATTAAAAATAATGCAATTGTTAAAGGATGTACACATCTTGAGGTTTTAATAAATATTTATGTATAAATTCACTTGGCAAAACCAATTTTTTGAACAAAGCATTGTGAAACATGTCTGGTGAGGAAAATCAGAAGTAGAGGTTTTTGGCCAAGTAAATTGATAAATAAATATAAAAATAATAATTAATTTGATTTACTGAAAAGTGAAAAAGAAGACACTCCTTTACCATTTAAACTAAACAAAACATAAAATCAAATAAATTATTTGGAAAAAGTTCATAAATATTTTAAAAGATTTAAAATAATATTTCAGGTTTTAATTTCTGTACTGAAAGTTTCGCAATACAGAAAAGCCGTACAAACATTATGTAATAATTAAATAAAAAAGACTATAATATTACACAATAAAATTCATATCTAAGAGAGTCAAGGAATTTAAAAGCTACATAAAATTTTTAATTAAAAATAAACATTTAAATTACTTTTAAATACAAATAATGTAAAGAGCATGATCAGTTATATGGGAAATATTAATTATTTTTGCTTTGAAACATGTTTCAGTATGTTTTATCTTGTGTTTTTAAAATCTCAAAAAGACACCCCCCTCCATTACTGACTAAGACTCAGAAACAACCCAACAAAATCCCTGGTTACAGGTCTTTGAATAATCTTTTAAACACTTACATAATCATTGCTTCAACATATGATTACATTTACCCACATATGTTGATTAGATTTTAAAGTTTGATGTTCTTTTTAAGAAAAGAAATATTTTCTTCATTTAGAAAAAAAACTTTTAGATTACTTTTGCAAAAAATTATTTTCCATGTAGTTTACAAATTACTTAAAATCTTATAAGAAAAGTGTGTAAAAATATCTTTTTCTGCTACTGAAAAAAACTTTAAACTGTTAGTGAACATTTTTACTGGTGATTGTGATTAATATGTTATAGTCTGTATAATGTAACCTGTGTTCTGGACCATTTAGTTACCTACCGGGCCAATCCCAGTTAGCCGACTGATCCAGAATACAATCATCATCATTCAGAGTATAATATATTATTTACTAAGGCTTACACTTGAGAAAAACTGAACGTGAGATGTTTGATATCTTATATTTTTTCACTTGTACTTATTTTAAAGTATATGCAGCAAATTATAATTGTTTTTTGTGGTTAGCTAGCTGGCTTTTGGAGGCATAAACATTTACTTTAATTTGAAAATTGAATATGCCTATTTAAAGGTGTACCTCCAAAAGCCTAATTACAAAAACACAAGCAAGATTCTTGCTAAATGTACTTTAAAAAAAAGTGTTTTAAAATTAACTGGTTGATATCAGTTATCAATAGCTTATAATGAAAATATTGGAAAAAACCCCAATACTACAAAAATAATTTAAAATAACAAATAAAACAAGTTACTTAAGATTAAACCCTTATGTACATTTCAATGACCATGTCATCATCTTCTCATGAAGACCCTCTTGATGATGATGATATGGTCATCGATGTACATAAGGGTTTAATCTTAAGTAACTTGTTATATTTGTTATGTTTGATTATGTTTGTGGTATTGGGGTTCTTTTTAATATTTTCATTGTAATATATTGTACCACTGTGCTCTCGATGTTGTGTATTATCAATAGCTTTTATAACAATAATCATTGATAAGGAATTTAGTATATTACAACCTGCAATTGTTGGATACACATCATGAGGTTTTTACATACTTTCAATGGTTGTGCTGAACACTTTAGATTTTTTGATAAATGCTTACATATCAATTTAATTATGCAAAACCACTACTTTTTCACAAGTTTCACAATTGGTTAGTGCATTGTTCAATGCTCACAGACAAAATTTTGTGAGTAGTGATTTTGCAAATTAACTGATAAATAAGTGTTTATACAATTTTTTGTTGACCTATTTCAAAAGAAGAATTTCAAACAAATAAGACAGAAGTAGTCATAAAAATTCCTATTTCTGAGATTTCTGTGTTAATGATTGCTTTCTATTTTTATTAAAATATTATTATTACTTTAAAAATTATAAAAATAATAATAGGAATACTTATGTTTTCAACATAATGGATGTGTAACGTACATGTGAGGTGATACTTCAAAGAAGTGCGTCTTCTGGTAGAGAGCAATGGCTGCTGGAGTATAGATAGGCAAGTTCCTGTAGGGGTTTACAGAGATCAGCACTTGTCCAATGTATGTCTGTGATCAAAAATTATTACAAATTTATAATTTATTACTGAATTAATTACTTAATACTTCTTACAGTATATATTGCAATAATATTAAGTGTAGTTATTAATTCATATTTGTTGATTCAATCCTCAAATGAGCTACTAGTTTTCACTAAAACACTTGTAAATACAGTATGTTACACTTGCCTATAGTAGCACTTACTTATATTTGTTGAGGGCGGCCATTTCGGGAGATGTGTCCCTTTGTCAACTCAGACTGTAACCGTACTCAGACCGGAGTTACGGTCTGAGTTTACAAAGGGACACATCTCCCGAAACGGCCATCCTCAACAAGCAAAGTAAGTGCTACTATAGGCAAGTTTAAAACATTCTAAAAGTGTAAGTTTTTATAACAATAAAACAAATTAAGTCTGTAAAGTTTATATACAACATGTCAAGATAATAATAATCTTTTAAAATTATTTCATTATAAATAAATAAATATTATTATTTATTTTTAATATTAAATATTAAATTAATTATTGGGCTATTTTATTACTCTACAATAAGATAAGCTTTCAGGCTAATAAAACCAGTGAATATTTTATACCTGTAGAGGCTTTTGAAACTGTTTTAATAAATTTCAATTTCTAAAAGTTTGAAGAGGGCAAAAGTGGAAAATAAGTTACAAATAATGTAACAATCAATTGAAAAAATTCAAAACTTTTAAATTGTTTGTTATAAAATTTTTTAAAAAAACAAAAATGGACTTACAAACCATAAGATTCTGGATACAAATTCTGGATAAACCAACAAAAAATAACAGCCTCTATACACTCGAACAGTATGAAATAAACAAAGTAAACCCAATGTACATACTCAACACCCAATTATATTACAATTCATATAAAGTGTTTGATATAAGTTTCTCCATGCCACTCAGTCCTTTAAAAAAACACAGGGTCAGTAACGCTCTGAGTAGCAATGAGTACATCTTCTGAAGTGGCAGTCTTCCTTTGGCCAAAAAGTGCTTCTGATCCTGGAGTGTTGGGCACAGCGTACAGCTGGCATCTGTGCTTACCCCGATGGGGTGCAGATGGGCTGCTAGGTAGTGGTAGTTCTGAATGCAGCTACTGCTACATCTCTAGGCAAGTTTCGAGGAATGGTAGACTCTATCAGGTTAGCCCAATTCTTCCCTATGCTGGCTTACCTGTTGTGTTTCCTGGTTCAATTATTTACTGCTTGCTTGATTGAGGTCTTTGCAGAATAGTAGGACTGAGTGCAAGGTGATTACTGGAGAGCAATGTCACTTTTATTGTGGAAGGGAACAAAAAGAACGCCCAAAAGACAATTACAAACAAACTGCCCATCGTGATTTGTAATTCTTTTCTTCAGACTAGTGCTTATTCTCAAGGGTTATTATAATGTTGCTAGACCATACTAAACTGAAGACCGTACTTTTACTCTTTCACTTCCTCTTTCAGTTTTTTTCTTAGGATTTAGTATATGCCCAAAATACTAGTAATTAACTAGTAACCTATTAAACTCACACGGTAGCAGCTAATGGAACTATTTAATCAGAATTTAAATAGCTAGATTAATTTTCTGACATTTTCATTTTGAATTTACATGATTAAATTAATTATGCCACATACTTTTTAGGAGTTGTCTGATTTAAATATTTCAATGTCTGACACATTGATTTTGTCAAGTTAGAACATAAAATAAATAAATAAAAGTATTTGTAAATAGAAAAACGAATACAGCAACCTCTTTTCTGAATTATTTAAGAAAAACATAAAAATTACCAAGCCATGATAAAAATACAATGAAAATTTTGCATGCATTGTAATGCATTAGTGTTGGTCATAAAACTGCAAATTCCACAGAAATGGATTAAAACAATCTACTTAAATTTTTTTTAACAAAAATCATTGAATTTTGCAAAGTATGTTTGAAGCATAATTAAACAATTTTTTTTTAAATGCTTATTTTAAATATTTTAAAATAATTTAAAAAGAACTTATTTTCCTCTAATTTTGTATAAAAATCACAACATACTGTATCTTTTATATTTTATGCTTTAAACATTTTATCATGTAGGCATTGTCTAATCTTGAATTTTGAAGTTGATTAGATATTTTTGTAATGTTTTATAAGCACAGACAGGAAAGGTTAGCTTGAACGTTTTATAAGATGCGCCTAATGCTATTTCCAAACAATTGAGAGAAAGAGGTTCAATATAGGAAGTGGCAAGTCATTGTCTGTGTGGGAACTTCTGAGGTCTGTGACTAGCGAGGGAAAAATAGAATGAACAGAGCTATGAAAATGATTGTTTACATTTACTTTGTAGAACACTTTGGAAGATAGAATATACACCTATCTAATCCTATAAAGGGTTATTATACTTATTGCTTCTGTTTACTCTAATACATATTTTACCTTTAAAAAACCATCCAAGGAGTAACCACGTACAATATTGTTTGATTTTGGCGTTCGGACGAGAAAAGGTATATTCGACATGGTTTGGCCGTGTGCTTTTACCATTAGAACAGAGCTAAAACTCCGAAAGAATCGTGTATATATAAAACTTTGCAACGCTGTTTTCTTGTAATCACTTATCACTTTCACTATATATACTTAAACAAGAATCTTACTTGGTATTTATGGGAGTTAACTTTCAAAGATTGATAGTATTTCCATTGTCGAGCATCAACAGTTGATGCTGGACAATGCAGATACTATCAATCTTTGAAAGTAAACTCGCATAAATACCAAGTAAGATTCTTGTTTAAGTACATATAGTGAATGTGATATGACTGAAGGATATAGCGTTATATCCTAGACTGAAGGAAACGATATATATTGAAGTGACCTTTTACATTCTCTAGGTTAATCCCACTATTGTAAACCTTTAATCAACCACGGTTGTTTAAATAATGTCAAGGTATCGAAAAAATTGGACTTTATGTTGAGAAATTAGGTGATGTCAGGTTGAACAGGCAGAAAAACAGGTCCTTTGAGCTGGCTGACAGACTCAGTTTTTTATTTTGAGAGGGATGGTACTTCTGCGGCAGAGGAGAGGGTAGAGCTTAGCACGAACAGCTTTACACCTGGAAAGGGCTGAGGAAGCTTGAGAGGACAGGGTTAACTAGGATGATGCCAAGGTATGTAACAGAAGACCTCCAGGCTATAGGCCTCCTGTCAAGAAGGATGGCTCTGGTTTGAGGTCGTAGCTTTCTGGTGAAGCAGATGGCTTCTGGTTTTTCAGTATTGACCTCCGTTCTCCATTTCCGGAGCCACAGTGACAGGGAGCCCAGTTGAGTCTGGATGGTCTTTGTGGTTTTGGTTATGCTTTACATGAACATGGCGTCATCCGCATAGAGGGGAAGGGAGACATTTGGAAGGAGGGGGTGTCGTTGGTGTAGAGGAGATAGAGGAGCGGGCCTAGGACAGAACCCTGAACCCTGCGGAACATCCGCAGAGATAGGACGGAAGGTGGCGAGGCAATTTCCGACAGACACGGTAAAGTTTCTGCCAGACAGGTAAGAGTGGAGTAGGAAAACGGTGTGTTTAGGTATTGGACTGATGGCCAATTTGTAGAGGAGACCAGAATGCCAGACTCGGTCAAAGGCGTGCTAATATCAATGAAGACTATTGTTGTGGATTGCTTCTTGTTGAACGCGTCCAATACCATGTTCGTCACTCGTAGCAGTTGTTGTGTGATGGAATGACCTCTCCTGAATATCCGAATTGCTCCGGGCGAATGACACCATCTAGGATAGGAAAGATGCAAGCGTTCAAAGAGGCGTTCAAAGATTTGGACAAGGTGGGTAGGAGGGAGATTGGTCGGTAGTTTTCTAGGAGGTTTACAGGTTTACGAGGTTTTGGAAGAAGAATGACTTTTCCGATTTCCAGCAAGCGGGGAAGTGATGTAGGCGGGTAAAGGAGTTGAAGATGTATAGGATGTAGGACGTGACGATGGTAGGCGAATTTTTAAGGGCAGTGGATGTGATGGTGTTTAAACCTGGAGTTTTTCTTGTGAGTTGTAGCTTCTTGACTTCTCTGACATCAAGGTGCGTGAAAAGGCGTGCCTCCGTCTCAGGAATCTGGCTGAAGTATTCCCGGAGGTGTACGTCAACAAAGGTAGTGAAAGCGTCATCGCCGATCACATGGCGCAGCAATAACTGTACTTCTAGAGAGTCAGCAAAGACCTCGCCTTTGTCTGCGTTAGAGAACACTAGGCCAGTGGTGTTTTGGAGTGGGTGACTGCGTCTCTTTTCGCCAAAGATCTGACATGTGGCTCTCCACACTGAGCCTCCGTGACATCCAAGAATATAATAGGCCGACCAAGAGTCAGTGGCGTGACCTTCCAGGAGTTCCTTCACCAGGAGGATCTGGCGGTTGAGTCGATGTTTGACCGCCGGAGATCTCATGTTCTCCCAAGAGCGTCGCAGACTGCGTTTTTCAGCGATTTCGATCAATATATGATTTGGAAAGGAAGATCTATTGAGGGTCAGGATTGTACGGGGGTATAATTCTTGAATATGGCGGTCGAGAGGACTATTTGGACTTGGTGGGTCAGAACGTCCTATAGTTACAACACAAGCTATTAGTTTGAGTGCTATATGTAGGCCTATTCAAAGTTATATGATACCTTAGTCGAGTTTGAGAACATTTTCCATTACTTTTTTAGAGGGTTTTACTCGCTTCTGATGGCAAATCATTCGGTAAAGTAATGAGGTTAGTAAGTTTCAATACAAAATAAATACGATTTAACACTAGCATAATAATGAAGTTTGACTAACTAAGTTAACAAGAATATAAATATTTTATTAACAACACGGACGTATTAACAAAGTTTTAGTTAAATAGAAAAATATATTGGTAATAGGATAATACTCGTATTTTATATATTCATGAAGTTTCATTACATACGAACATGTTTGTTGGTTATAGGTTAGTATTATTATATTTACATTTATCTATTTCACGATCTGTGATCCCTTTCACAAGCTGTTTAATGACGAAAAAAATGCTCGTGTTATCACAAAAAATGAATATTAATTTTAACGTTTTAAAAAGACAGGCCTTAAGCATAAAAAACTTGTTCTACGTCTAACCTAAAATTTCATTTATAAAAATATACTAAGATAGTACATTTTTAAAAAACTTAAAAAGTGAAACATAAAAATAAAAGAAATATAAATATTTATAAAAGATTGTAATACAATTTTAAAGATTGTGATAGCATATTTAACGCACTCATGATTTGGAACGGCAAAAAAACTGATAGCAAGCATGAAAGACAAGATTCAGTGTGCAGTGTTTTGTAAATAAATCAAGGCTCGTGATTGGTCAAATAACAAACTTTCCTTGAGTTAGAAAAGCAGGTAAAATTATTGATTTTTCAAAGACGTTTGTTCGAGATTAGTATTACTGAAAAGTGTAGATGTGTTGTGATTTTAAAAAGTTTTATTTTATGTGTTGAAATACGTTTTTAGTGTTGAAATAAAACAATAAACAAACACCAGTATACCCACTATTCAGCAATATAGGTAAGTACATAATTAATAAGTCTATGAGTAGCAAACTTAATAAAAAGTATATTTGCCGCCTTTCGGAAATAGAAATTAAATTAACCTTGAGATTTCTGATTCAAATTGACATACAACCAAAAGTTTTAAAACATTTTATATCGTTTTGAGTACTTTCTTGATTATTACAAAATTATTTAGAATTGTTTCTTTTTTTCTTGGTTAAATTAATTTGAACGTTAGTGACTTTTAACCTAGATTAAGCAAATACCATATAAGAAAATTCCTTATTATTTTAAAATTATAAACCAATACTTTTGGTAATACTTGGCTACATATATAAAATTAGGCTGCCTTATAAACAAGAAACTAGTGATTTCAACAATAGGGGTTTAAAAATGTGTCTAATTATTAAAATAATATAGACATAACCTCACTTTACAAACATTCTTTTAGAAGCAATTTTTCAAAAGTTGCCTCACTCTTTTATATCACATGAGTAAAAAAACTCTATTAAAATATAGTAAAAATGTTATCGTTTCAATAGGTTTGGTTATAAGATAAGTAATAATAATGCTTATAACCTATGTTTTTTTCACATTTTAATAACAATTTAGGGTTGGCGGTACTTAAACAAACTTGTTTTGTGTTTAGAATGTAAGTTTGAGTAACATAATTAACAACGTTAAAATCGGATTTGATACAATATTTGTTAAATATTACAATAGATTCTGTTCGTATTAATTTACCTGAATGTTTGTTTTAAAATTTTAATGCATTATCTGTTTGATATAACCTTAATTGAGTGTTTGTTTTAATGATAAATTAACTATCGTTAAATGTTTTGATGAATAATAATTTCAATAACAAGAATTTATAAATTAAAAGCCTAAGGGATATTTTAATTTTAAATAAATTCTTGGTAATTATATACATTATGTGGCACACCTACAATTTTTAAAGATTTATTATTTGAAATACATTCTGATTGAGAAAAAATGTATCATAAATGTTGAAAACCAGTAATACTGTTGTTCCTAAATTTTGAAAAAATACAAACATAACCTTAGTTTAAAAAATACACGTAAAAATTAAGTGCCTTTTAAAATAATATAGCAATATTTTACAACACATTAAATTACTATATAGTTATTTTCAATATAGCTTCACAGTATCTGGTTACGGCAGGATTGATTGGATACAAAATTGTTTTTTACGCAAGTAAAACTAGTATTTTGTACGTGGTCAGTGACAATGGATGCAGTCGTTCATTTCAACAATCAGTTAGTTTCACGTTACAAAACTTTATTTTTTCGATCCTAATCTATCCGGATGATTTGCAGCTAATTTTAATAAAGGCACATTGTAAAACCAAAATTAATATCCCGTCGCCATAACGTGATGAAAGTAGCTTAAGTTTGGATAATACGTAACAAAGTTTGTGCTTACTGTTTTTCCTTTTCACATATCTTGCTCAAAAATATATTCTAAGCAAAACGATTGATTAAATGTCACAGAACAATAATATTGGTTGAAACTTGCGTCAGTTATGTTTCGGAAAACATAAGATGTGCATGGGTGGAGTTACAAGTTTTGTCTGAGGGGGAGGCACAAGATTGTCCTGAGATGTATCAAATAGGATCCGGGGGTACTTCCTCCTCAATAATAGAGAACATTTAAAAGCTTGTTGACATTGAGCCAGCATTCAACAACTTACATTATAAGGTATGCATACACGTTTTAAACCACTTTTTTTAAATTGGGTATGGTATCCAACGGTATGTTTGTCATAGAACGCTAATCAGAGGCTTTTGGATTTATAGCTTTGAAACATTAAAAATTTGTTACGAATTTCGCAAAGTCATAAGTCTAAAAATATGCCTGGTTTTCTTTAATGGGAAACATAACGTTGAGTACCAAACTTCTTCTGAAAAATTCCTAAAATTTCATTCAGGACTTGTAAGATTCAAATAAAATCAAAAAATTTCTTTGAACTTATAATACTATATTTAAAAAAATAATAACTGCTACTGCCGAGTATATTTCTTGTCAGTACTATTATTATTTTTGCAGTATTTTAGTGAGTCCATTGTAAGCTGTTGATTATAAAAAAATAATAACTGCTACTACCGAGTATATTTCTTGTCAGTACTATTATTATTTTTGCAGTATTTTAGTGAGTCCATTGTAAGCTGTTGATTATAAAAAAATAATAACTGCTACTGCCGAGTATATTTCTTGTCAGTACTATTATTATTTTTACAGTATTTTAGTGAGTCCATTGTAAGCTGTTGATTATAAAAAAATAATAACTGCTACTGCCGAGTATATTTCTTGTCAGTACTATTATTATTTTTGCAGTATTTTAGTGAGTCCATTGTAAGCTGTTGATTATAAAAAAATAATACAACTGTCCAGAAAGTTTGGGAGAGGCAATGGCCTTCCTTGGTCCCCTTAACTCCGCCCATGTAGAAATGTATGTAATTTTCCAAATATTAAGCATTATTTCTGCTTTGTGGGATTTGTAATAAATTTTTTTGCTTAATATATTATTTTTCTTTACTTGAGCGGTTTTCTGTAGCTGCGTTTTTACGATTCGTGTAAGAATCTCTTGTAACGTTTGTATTATTTGCGTGATCAAATCAGCAATGCTCTGTGTGACACATCCCGGAAGTCGGAGAGGACGTTGCTCCAAGACAATGCTGGAGTTAGGTTAGGTTGTTATTAGGTATGCAAATAAGAAACAGTTTTAATTGCGCTACTGGAGATCGTGGAACATTTTAGGGCAAAGATTTCTAATCATACAACTGCTGAACTTACAACTGCTAATCATACAACTGCATGATAACTTTGTATCATGTAAATTTTAAAAAAATGGGCTGAATAAAATCGAACAATAGGAGTAGCCTATATTAGACTTTTTATGTTGTTTATGAAAACGATTTTGATTTGTTTATTTGCAATCATAATTTAAAGCTTGAAAAACTGCCTTTTAATACAACTTGAAAAAATTTTATTAACTAAACTGTTACTAATTAACGTAAACATGAGTAATGAATTTAGATGCAAAATAATTTGTTATGAGTTTTAAAACTGTTTTTCGAACTGTGTATATTTATTGTTTATTATGTAAGTTGTTATGTATAAAATATTTCGCAAAGTATATACGTGGAAATATAAATATATCACTTTATATCAGCAAAGAAAACTGTAAACAACTGGAGCAGAAATGTTTTAAGTTTAAACCAAGGCTCAGTTTTAGATTTATCCGACCACAGGATAAAAGAAATATTTGTTTTTAATTTTAATTACAGCACAAATTAATTATTAGATTTTTTTATCAATTTTAGATCTTAATTTTTCACATTTTAAAAGTCTAGTATTAAAATTAAAAAATTCTAGATGAAGTTATTTAAAACAGGTAATATATTTTTTTTTCAACTACGTTCCTACTTTAACCAACAAAGAAAAATCTTATTTTAGTTTCTTTTTATTATATAATTACAATTAACATATATATATATATATACATAAAGAACAAAAGTCTAAATACAAATACAAGAATTATAATTGAATTTTCAATTCTTGTATTTGTATTTAGACTTTTGTTCTTTATTAATACACAAGAAAACATACTGCGATATATATATATATATATATATATATATATATATATATATATATATATATATATATATATACATAAAGAACAAAAGTCTAAATACAAATACAAGAATTATAATTGAATTTTCAATTCTTGTATTTGTATTTAGACTTTTGTTCTTTATTAATACACAAGAAAACATACTGCGATATATATATATATATATATATATATATATATATATATATATATATATATATATATATATATATGTGTGTGTGTGTGTGTGTGTGTAATAAAATATGTCAGAACAACAATATCAAGTGGGAAAATAGAAAGCTTATTTCCTTGCAGTTTCCCAATTTCCCTTCTATGTATGGTGCTGGACTATTATTTTTATTTGTTACTATTTATACGCCTTTTTTTTCTTCACTTGCATTCTGTTGTATTTTTTTTCGCTTTCCTTTCACAATGCCTGTTTGTGAAGCAAGGTTCGATACTGTTAATCAAATTTGTTTGTTAATTTTATTCATTTCATTCATTTTTAATCCTAGAGGATAATTTATCATATTGTATGGTAACCATGGAAACAATTTAAGGTTGTACAATAGAGGTTTTTCACATAGATCTTCGTGTAGTTCATCTCCAGCTATAGAATGTTGGTTCAGTGCCAAAAGGCGCTTCGATCATAAAGATACTCAGTTCGAATCTGACCTAGATCCCCAAATTTTTATAATTTAATTATTGATTAAATATTTGGAAAAACTATATTCATATCAATTGTCATCCACCATAGGTTGAAAAAATGTATTTGTATTTGATTGGATGATTAAAAACGTATTTTATTAACGATTGAAAATTTGTACAAGATACGTATCAGGGGAGTGTGAGCTAAAAGTAAAAATCGAAAAAAGACACTTTAGACACGAATTAAACAAGAAACATGAGTTGGTTTTTGGAAAGTTCGGAATGTTTGACGTTTCATTAGGAAGTAATACTTGCTATTCATTAATACCTAAATAAATTTGCTATGTTTCATATTGGAAAACACTTGTTCACAAGTGTGGTCTTAAGTACTACAAAAAGATTAAGAAATGTGTAAGGAACGACTTTGAAGGAAAGGAACTTCAATGTAGACTATATATCTATAAACACTTCTTGTCACGTTTTTGTCTTATCGTACTATTTCATATCACTTACTGGACATTTTGTTTCTGATTGTCAATGGAAATAGCTTATTAGCATGGTACATGGGCAATTCTTTCCGATTTGTTCATTCCCGGTGGCTGGGCTGGGGGGACTTGGGACCGCAGTGTCAATATGCCAAAACAAAAAATTAATCACAAAAACAAAATTGCAAGAGCATATATGATTGTGATTTATTAGCAGTTAGGCCTACTTTACTCAACACAATACAAACAAGTAATAAAAAAGTGTTTAGTGTCAATTCCTACTTTAATAAACAAAGAAAACTTGTATTTTAGTTTCTATTTATTTTATAATTACAATTAATATTAATATGTATATACATAGGTCTATGTAGAAATAAAATATTAAGTGGCAAAATAGAAAGCGAATTTCCTTGCAATTTTCCATTTCCCTTTCTATGTATGGTGTTGGGCCTATTATTTTTGTTTGTTACTATTTATACAGTTTCCTTTTTTGTCGCTTGCATTGTGTTGTTTCTTTTCGCTTTCCTTTCGGATCGTCCGTTTGTGAAGCCAGGTTTGATACAGTTAATCCAATTTGTTTGTTCATTTGATTCATTTAATTAATTTGTGATATTGTGTGGTAACCAGGGAAACAATTTAAGGTTATACAATGGAGGTTTTCGTATAGATATTTGAAAAGTTCATTTCAAGCTATGGAAAGTTGACTCATTGATAACAAACCCAGACTTTAAATATGAAGATGATCAGTTCAAATCCGACTAGGCCTCAGGAATTTTTATAATTTAATTATTGAATAAATATCTGAAAAAAACTGTATTAAGATCAATTGTCATTCACTATACGTTATAAAAAAGGTTTTTGAACCTGATTGGATGAATTAAAACCTATTTTATTAACGATTGAAAATTTGTACAACATACATATAAGGAGAATATGAGCTAATAGAAGGAATTTAATAATAAAAAGTCAATGAACACAGTAAAATTAATTTGTCCCTAAATCAATACCTGATGTTCGTTTCTGTTGAAAGTTACATTTTTTCCCCTGCTGTTTCTTTGCCATTACTTATAAGCGTTGCCTTGTAACCGAAATGTAGGCTACATCAGGTGTTAATTTGTGAATAAATTAATTTTATTGTAGTTTGGATAATTTGTTTCTTGTGTTTAGTCAGTGTATATTCATTAGTAGCTCCAGAGAATAAATAAATTAACTTGTCTTATATAAGCAACGTTTCTAATTAATATAAATTATTTCCAGGAACGTTTCTAATAAAATCCGAACGCCTAATGTCTGGCAGCATCGTTCACTTTATTTACTTCCGCTTAGAAATTTGTCATCCACTCGTCTGTGGCTCAGACCCAAGACTTGAGGTTTATTTTTGTCACAGATGTGCTGCATCAATAAAGTACTTTTACAAAATTAAAAGTAATGAGACTAAAGTACACAATATCAAGAACACAGTGGTACAATATAATACAATGGAAGTATTGGAAACAACTCTAATACCGCAAAATTTATCGAAAATAACTGATAATCTTAGGTAGCTTGAATTATCAGTTATTTTTTATTATTTTTTGGTATTGGCGTTGTTTCTAATATTTTCATTGTAGGAGTAAAATAGTTTAAATTAAATCAAAGTTTTGAAAATTAAACGTTTTAGAGTACTCGAGTCCTATAACTTTATAACCTAATATTCCGCACGAAGTTTTAATGGATTAAGTTGAAACAAATCTTCGAAGACAAAATGTTTGCAACTGTGCGACGTTTGCGTCGGTAGTGTCTCAACTTTATCAGAAGCAGAGGATTGTGTTTTTCAAGTGATTGCCTTTATCGATGATTTGTTTTTGTAATAGTTATAATAATAAAACGCTGATGTCTTGTAAAACAGTAATAATTGTAACTCAAAAGAAATGTAAAACCAATTTATTTTTTTAAAGGTTATTTTACTCTTCATGCAAACGTTCTAACGTTCACACGTACTCCCGCGTTCCTTATTAACACGTGTTTGTTATTAACAGAGCCGTAACTACAACAGGGGCAGCTGTGGTACCTCTAGGGTAGTGGGCCCCAACCTTTTTCATTTCACGTACCCTTAAAAAAGGTTACCTGACTGCCTTGTAAGTAATGGGTGGAGCGGCGGTATACGATATTTTTGTGTGGGCAACACTATAAACGGTTCTCTGAAAGTTTTCTATCGTCAATTCGTAGACCCATTCCTGCATTTGTATTGTTCACCTAAATCTAGAACAGATGTTTCCCATCGCTATTCTATTCTATGGTTTCAGTCGCACACAGTCACAAGCTCCACGCAATTTCCGATCATAAACCCATCAACTACTACTGTAACCTCATAATTGTTTCGAATCTAAGTGTGAAATATTGATGACCCCCATTGCTGGTATTATTTCACGCATGACCCCTCAGGCTTTTTCGTACCCCTGGAGGAATGCGTGCCACAGATTGGGAACCGCTGCTCTAGGGCACCAAAGTGACGTTAGAGCGAAGGGAAAATAAGGACTAAGTTTACCTACTTTATATTCTCTTATTTCACCAACTTTAAGCGTTAGAATGGCGTAAAGATGGATACGAACAGCTTCCGAAATGCCAAACCCTCACCAGAAGGGACTTTTGGTTGTGTTGCTGTTCTTAATTGTTAGTTTTTGTGTGATAATAGAAGGAAGGTAGTAAACAAAATGTGTATGTAAACACCTGCGTGTTAGTGGGTAACTTCAAAGAACAAATTTATTTTAACAATTAACACGGCTGACGTATACTCAACATACACTGTTGCCACATTTAATCCATTGTTCATCTAAGAGTGTGTATATAGTATTATAATCTGACTGTAATTACACCTATTCACAAATTAATTTGGTTTTAATATTATTTTTATATATTTGTAGTGATTCACAAATATTTATTTTAATTGTTTATTAATTTCTGTAATCGTTTTCATATTTTTTAAAATTTCTGGGAATTTATGGCAATTATGTATAAGATGATTGGCCAAATATGACTTATATATATATATATATATATATATATATATATATATATATATATACATGGTTTTATGTAACATTAAGGTGTTCTTTATGTCTTTATTTTAACATTTTTTGTTTGACGTACATAAAATTTATTACAACATTCACATTCTATAATATAAACTCCATGTTCCTCATAAGTTGGATTATTATTATTTGTTATATTTCTAAACCTATTATTGGTTTTATAAGCAATGTTCACATTAGTATTTTTTAATAATATAATGATAAAATTTATTTCATATCCTATAACTGAGAATATAGACCTTTATGGTCTATTATATTATCTGTGTAACCTAAATTATATTATTTTGTTGTTTTATATTATGTTATTATTACATTTATCTACTATATTTCCTTATAACAGTTTTCTACTGCTAGTTGGTATATTTTCTCCTTCAAATATTTTCTAACTCTTTTTTGTTATTCATAAATATAATATGCATTCCTTATAACAAATTATACAAGGTTAGTATTTTTTGACTGTTTTTTTAAATCAAATAATTTATTATTATCTGGTTTCGTTTGTGTAGGTTTATGGTGAAATTTATATTCCAATGTTCGAATATTTCTAATAATAACTGTAATATATCTAAACAAAAATATTACAAATTATTAGTTTATTAATTGTTTCATATTCATGTGGAAATTTAAAGTTTGTGTATATTTTATTTCATCATCTAAAATATGTATTACAGTTATACCTTTGTTACTTGATATATATATATATATACTTGTATATCATACACATATCTATCTCAGTAGCCATTATTATAATTTTTTTAAACAATTTTACTCATTTTATCAACTAAATTTTGTAAAATGAAACTATACTTGACAAAGGTGACCCAATAGCTAGTCCATCTTCCTGTTTGTAGAATTTACCAGTGTAGGAAAAATAGTTTTTATTCAATTTTATTTTTCGTGTAGGCTTAATTATTTCCAATATTAATATTTTATCTTTTCCATATTAGTTTAAATTAGATTTTTTTATTTAAATATTTTTTTAATACATTGGTATTTATTTTCGAATGGTATTGATTTAGTATTTTTTTCGAGTTTAATTTCTTTAAATTTTCAGTAACATCATTAAAGTATCTGATATTAGGATTATTATTTTGTTTTATTTTATTTTTAAGAATTATTGTTTTTTTGTATTTTATATACCAGACCGCTTATAAAATTTATGAATGATCTTATCGCTCCTACTGTTTGTAATTTAATAAGTATATTCAAAACTTTGCTATTTCATTTATATAACTATTAATGGTTAAAAAGCTTATCTGAAGTTTTAGTTTTATTTCTTATTTAATTTTGAAATTTTTATTTATCTTTATTTTATATCTTGTATAAACTTATATTATAATAATTTTATTGTGTATTTTTTGTTTAATATCTTCAATTTTTAAATATTTTTTTCCGTGGGTGGAATTAATTTTGTTGTTTTTAATTATTTTGTTTTTATTTCGTGAGATGCTTAAATTCTTATATTTCTTGTACAATTTCTATTAATTAACTGATATTCAACACTGTATTTATTATTATTGTGCTTATATATTTCTTTATATCGCTTTTTATGTTTACTATTTTATTATTTTCTACTATTTTATTTCACTAATAGTAAAACTAGCGTGAAAATCATGGTATTGACCTGTATCTTTTTCCTTCCATTGTTTACAACTTTTAAATTTTCAAGATTTTTTTGAAATATTTATTATTGTTTCTCTGTATTTATTTACAAATAAATTAATATCATAATTTTTTTCTAATTTTATATTATTTATTTAAAACTAATTTCTTATGTAATTTATATATTGGAATTGTTATATAATGTTTCTCTCTATTTAAATTATTAATTTTATTCTCAACTTATAACGGTCCTGCTTGTTTCCGTGTTTTTTGTGTTGCATTATCTTTATTCCTTGTATTTATGTTCGTCTATTTTGGGTTAGTGTCATTAATAATGCATCGTTTGTTTAAATATAACGATCTGTATTCATTACTTAAATTTTACGTTTTCGTATAAATTTATATGTCTTTTGTTGCATCAGGGTATTTTTGTATGTTAATACAACCCAGTTTATAACAAATCACTTTCTAAAACAAACGTTTCACATTATTTTGGACAAGGCCTTGAAATTTGGCCCAATGTTATTGCGACAAGCTCAGCACATTTATTAGCAATCATAACTTTAGCTGGAAGGCAACAATGGGGTAATTTCGCGCCCACAGTTGGCAGCAATTCTTTCATTGTTGAAGTTATCACAACGTATTAGAGTGAAGAGAGACCTAGTATTTTGCTATTATCATTTGACAGATAATGGGTTATAAGCTTGTCTTTTCAAGCGAAATAATCTAATCTTATTTGACTTTCTGGTAGAATTATTAGGAAATAAAATAATTCTAGTACAAACGATCGATTTAAATTGCAAGGAAACACTGGGATTATTTTAATAATAAACTGATCATTACACTATGCTTGAATACATTTTTGAATGGCATTTTTACTAGATTTCATCGCAGACGCTTTTAATGAAATATCTACTTATATTCTCGCCCTAAAGCTGGACTTTCACCCATCGTCAATAAAAGCTTTATTTGCAAACAATAGTTTAAATCTTTTAAAACTTGATAGTGTGATTTCTATTAAAAAATTTATTTATTTTGCGTCAGAAATATTTATGACGATGATTGAGGTAAAAGAGTCTTTTCAATAAAAACTGTTCTAAAGTTAATACTTTTATAACAGACAAATTTAATGTGTAATTAAGAAATGTGTAACAGGAAATATTGTCTAAAAAAATGAAAAAAAATTTTTACCTATTAATTTCTTTTTAATGCAGGTTTACAATTTATTCAAGATGATGAAAACTTGTAAAACAAACTAAATAACGCTCAATACGTTTATTCTGTCCAGCCAGTCGATAAACAATACTGTACAGATATTAACAATAATGACTCATTTTATAAAATGAACAAGATTTAGGAGAAACAGTTTATAGCCATCTTACTTTTGTAATACGGCATTCAAGGAAGGTAATGTAGCCAGGTTTGGATTAAAAGCCGAGCAGGGGGGTGGAGAAACATGGAGAAAATCTTTGGCACTACCGGGGATCGAACCCAGAACCTTTATGTTGGTAATTATGTACTCTAATTTGTAGAGCACTCAGCCGCCTTGGGTGATGATATACAGTCTCCGGAATGGCATTATAGAGAAGATACTATTCTAAAATATTTTTAGTTTAGGTTACATTAAAAAGGGTACTCATAGATTTCGAAACCACAAAGCCCCTCCTCTGAAGGGACGGAGGCTATAAATTAACTGAGTAAAAATTTATGAGTATTTTTAAAAAATTGGTTTAAAACTAACGTGAATCTAATAGTTCAATAAAAGTAACATTTTTTGTGAAGGTATTACGGTTCCTAAACGAGTCAAATCAATTCTTTTATTTATATTACTCCCTTATCAATCGTTATTTTACTTCACAGAAACAACTTTCTAGGGAGTGCGTAAATAAATATTTATAATACTTATTAACTCTAGGAAAGAGTTTGAACATTTTCAGGGCTACATCCTAGCTTAATCTTACGTCCAGCGGCTTAAAATCGTCCGAAAACTTTTCACCCTTTTGAAGAAAACAATTTGCCTTTTGAGAATCAGAGAGCCCTTTTGCGAAATAACCTATGCTCAAATGTTATCATAATGGGTTTTCTCGGAATGACTCACGTGTAAACGTGTCTTGTGCCCATAAGTGGGACGTCGCGTCGTAAAGTAACTGCTGCAGTCATGTTTATTTCTAACCTAACTTAACCTTCCCATAAGGTTCAATCTGAATAAAAATAGTGTCGTGGGTTCTGGCGGGAAAACTCGCCAAACCGGTTTCTCTGGGAGTGAGTCATGTTGAATGCCAAGAGCTTTAGGTTAGAATTCAAATTAAATTTGACTTCTTGTATTAGAATTTTACGTTATATAAATTTTACTTTATAAGAAAATATGGATGATTGTTTATTCGTTACCGTACATTTATTTAAACGTTTTTAAACTGTAAACAAGATTGTATTTATAAAAATATTATTAAATACTTATAGCTAATACAAACAATGCTGGTCAACTAATTTCTTTTAGAAACACGATTTTCATAATATAACTCGATTTAAAATCCAGTCTTGTTCAACCGTCACCTTCAGATCCCGTGACAAGACGATAAATGGCTGTTTAGTTGTCCAATCGAGTACCTCTTAAACATTGTGGCTTTTTGATAACAGTAAATATTATGGCTAGGAATAGTGCCGTAAGATTATCTCTAATAAAGCTATGATCATACAACCGTCTGAATCAAATTTAATTAAATACCAGCACTGAAATTATTCCTAGTTTCGAACAAACTATATGGTGAATTTATAATAAATTTTATACCAAAACAGCTTTTAACCGCAATAATTTCTGATTTTGTTTTCAACTAAACATGTTGGAGCCGAAATATATAGAAAAAAACTAGTAGAACATTGTGGTTAGACATTAGAGGGCATTTGGTGTTATTTTTATTTAAATTAATCTTATTTGTAAGTGATTATTTAAAGAGCTAAGTGGAAACTATTAACATACTCTATAAACGCATTTCGAAACCGTCGTTTCTTCAACGAAGCCTAACTTGCTCCTCTCAATATGTTAGTGTAGCAGGTTAGGCTTCCCAATGAAACGGTTTCAAAAACTCACCTGCTTGGTAAGATAATAGTTTTACTTAGTTATTTATATATAATTACTTATAATAATCAGCAAAATCAAGAAGATTACAACAACCAACTTTAATCTCATTTTCTTACGCAATTTAATAATTTTTAAATAAGAATATGCCCACTAAGGAAATAACAATAAAGAATATGCTTACCCCGGTTCTATGAAGCCTATGTATATTATGTTAAGTATTTTATAAAGCTAATTAAATATGAGACCATTTAGAAAAAGTCGTGTCGTCGTTATATGGAAATAGTTGTGAATGCAGGTGGCAGAGGGAGAAAGCAAAAAGGTGAGAAATAACGTAAGAGGAAGAGAAATAAGGTATACGCTAGAGAGAGAGAGAGAGAGAAATGAAGAGGTAAAATGTGTGAGGGGGAGAAAGAGTGAGAGAGAAAGAACGCGAGAGGTAAGAAAGAAGAGGTATAAAAAAGAAAGAGGTTGAGAGATATTGTTGAAGAAAAAAGAAGTGAGAATAGAAGAGCGAGGGAGGGTGAGTGTACGTGAGATGGAGGTAGAGATATTGAGAGGAATAGAAGGAGAAGTACTAAGGAAATAGAGAGGGGGAAGAGGTAATCTTGCGAGAGAGTGAAAGGAAAAGAGTCGGAGAAAAAAGGTAGGGAGAGGAATAAATGAGGTACAGGGACAGAGAGGGAAGGTAGAGAAAGAGAGGGAACGTGAATGAGAAGAAGAGAAGGAGAAGTATAAACGAGAAAGGGGAAAGGTAATCTTACGAGAGAGCGAAAGGAAGCGAGAGAGAAAAGTAGAAAGAGGTATAAATGAGATATAGGGAGAGTGTGTGTGAGAGAGAGAGAGAGAATAAAAGGAGGAAGGTAATCGTGTGAGATAGCGAAAGAAAATGAGAGGGAGAGAAAAGTAGGAAGAGGTATAAATAAGATAGAGGGAGAGTGAGAGAGAGAGAAATGGGGAAGGTAATCGTGTGAGAGAGCGAAAGGAAATGAGAGGGAGAGAAAAGTAGGAAGAGGTATATATAAGATAGAGGGAGAGTGTGAGAGAGAGTGAGAAAGGGGGAAGGTAGTCGTTTGAGAGAGCGAAAGGAATTAAGAGGAAGAGAAAAGTAGGAATAGGTATAAATGAGATAGAGGGAGAGTGAGAGAGAGAGAGAAAGGGGGAAGGTAATCGTGTGAGAGAGCGAAAGGAAATGAGAGGGAGAGAAAAGTAGGAATAGGTATAATTGAGATAGAGGGAGAGAGAGAGAGAGAGAGAGAGAGAGAGAGAGAGAGAGAGAGAGAGAAAGGGGGAAGGTAGTCGTTTGAGAGAGCGAAAGGAATTAAGAGGAAGAGAAAAGTAGGAATAGGTATAATTGAGAGAGAGAGAAAGGGGGAAGGTAATCGTGTGAGAGAGCGAAAGGAAATGAGAGGGAGAGAAAAGTAGGAATAGGTATAAATGAGATAGAGAGGGAGAGAGAGAGAGAGAGAGAGAGAGAGAGAGAGAGAGAGAAAGGGGGAAGGTAATCGTGTGAGAGTGCGAAAGGAAATGAGAGGAAGAGAAAAGTAGGAATAGGTATAATTGAGATAGAGGGAGAGAGAGAGAGAGAGAGAAAGGGGGAAGGTAGTCGTTTGAGAGAGCGAAAGGAATTAAGAGGAAGAGAAAAGTAGGAATAGGTATAATTGAGATAGAGGGAGAGAGAGAGAGAGAAAGGGGGAAGGTAGTCGTTTGAGAGAGCGAAAGGAATTAAGAGGAAGAGAAAAGTAGGAATAGGTATAATTGAGATAGAGGGGGAAGAAATAGACTGAGTTGTGACTGCTTAACTCGATGGCTTCATTAAATAACATTAAACAAGAGGTTAACCAATATTAAATTTAATGGTAAACCTCCATTCATATTTGGACCATCAGGAAAAATAGAACCATTATTGTACTTGATTCAGGGGCCTTTAAGTCTTCCTGCATTCATGCGTAGCCAACGCTAGCGAGCCATATATGTATAAACACACACCGTGTGAGCAATCCGTGGCTTGCTCAGCTCCGAAGTTTGCAAGTTCTTCCCACGGCTAATCAAAATACTCTACAATGAAAACGATAAAGGCAAGTGCCGCGAGAAAGTTTTATTAATGTTTTCATTTTATTGTTTTTTAATTAAATTAAAGATAAATTTTATCTTACACAAATATAATTTCTAAAGTCTTAAAGAAAACGGGTCAAGGTTTCGATACAATGTAGAAAGCCCAAAGTTACCTGATTGTTGAAAATATAGCTTAGTAATTAATGTTTAAAATGCCAAAAGTTTTTCATTAAAAAAATCTATCAGGCTAGAAAATAATTGTTTAGAATTCGGTTTAACTAGCATACAATCTGGAAGACCATGTTAAAATACTAATATAAACAAAAACGTTAAATTATTGATTTTTATTTTTATTTTTAATAGTTTCTATTTTAGTGAGTAGTAAGTTGGTAGTAGTGTTGTAAGTAGAAAACCGATGTATTTTGAAACGATGAAGTTGATTAAAAAATTCGGGAAAGCATGGGATCGGTTGCACCACAGGTAGAGCCCGCGACACACTTCACGGTCGTCTAGACAGAACATAACCTCACTTTCGTTTGTTACTTAGATATTTGTCTCACTTTCTTTACAATTATATTTCTGTATTATCAGAAAGTGCGGCAAATGTGAGAACTATAACAGGCAATTTAGGGAAAGCTGTAGCCACTGTCTGTCTATCTGTACACGTTTACAGAACAAATGGGAACGTATATTCAATTAGCTTTTGAAATAAACAGGAAATTGAAAATTTTGTCTACTCGTTATTTTAGTCGTATACGTTTTGCTCGATAAAATATAATAATAGCTTTGTATTTGATGCCCATAAAAATTTAAATTGTTGAAAATTTAAGACTTATAAATTGATTAAGTTCGTGCATTATATTGTATCTTCTCTTGTAAAATAGATTATAATCAAAATGCCTATCCTAAGTCCTTACAATATTAAAATTTAGAGTGTAGTAGTGTTTATTATAACTGTAAGAGTTCTTTACCTACGGAAATACCTTACATTTAGTGAATATGCCATCATTTAGTTTAGTTGTTTATGATAGCCTATCGCTAAGAATGTATATTTAACTGGATTATTTTTATAGAACAGGGTTTCTTATTGTTGTGATGAATTTTTGATATATTTTCCGTCTAGACTCAGAAGCGCACTAGAGGATTAGGTGACCCTCACACACGCTCTCTTTCACACAGATGCGCCAACAGGTGTCGCGAAATAAGCGACCAGCGAAATAAGCAACCATTACGCATTTTCTACTTGTGCCTAGAGTCTTAATCTTCAGTGAAATGAGGTAAGGAAATAATGATCACAGAATTATACCCTGGGTATTCCACACTCTTCTTAAGAGAGCCTGAACTGTTAGATTTATTTATATTGTTATTTATTTCCATCATACTTCAATATGATTGTGGACTGGCTAAATGATAATAAATCTATTCTATCATTTTGGCCTGTTTAAAAATAGGCTCGAGAAAGCTTCGTTAATGGTTTTTTATATTCATGTTTTATAATTTGTTGTAACGCTTTATAGTATTTTATAATATTTTTTAAAAATATTTACATAAGTTTATATTTATTTCTGTATTTTTTTTGTTTTTTTTTTGTGATCGTCAACTAAATCCAGGCTTTGAAAATAGGAGAGATCACAGAGACAAGCCTTTGTGTCACCATTTTCTTTATTGTTTTTCAATAGCTGAATCCACTTTCTTATACTTCAGTTTTCTTCGTTTTCCTTCCAAGTTTAACTGTAACGGGCAGTGGAAGTGTAGCTCGGTCGCTTATTTCGCGCATCCCGGATTCAGCATCCTTTGAATGAATGACCATGGCGGAGGTAGGGGTAGTTTGTTCGTTTATTTCGCGCATCTCGGATTCGGTATCCCTTGATTGAATGACCATGGCGGCGGTAGGGGTGGTTTGGTCGCTTATTTCGCGCATCCCGGATCCGGTATCCCTTGATTGAATGACCATGGCGGCGGTATGGGTAGTTTGGTCGCTTATTTCGAGCATATCTGATTCGGTATCACATCGTTGAATGGCCTTGGCGGCGGTAGGGGTAGTTTTTTCGCTTATTTCGAGCATCTCTGATTCAGTATCCCATGGTCGAATGACCATGGCGGCGGTAGGGGTAGTTTGGTCGCTTATTTCGAGTATATCTGATTCGGTATCACATCGTTGAATGGCCTTGGCGGCGGTAGGGGTAATGTTTTCGCTTATTTCGAGCATCTCTGATTCGGTATCCCATGGTCGAATGACAATGGCGGCGGTATGGGTAGTTTGGTCGCTTATTTCGAGTATATCTGATTCGGTATCACATCGTTGAATGGCCTTGGCGGCGGTAGGGGTAGTTTGGTCGCTTATTTCGAACATCTCTGATTCGGTATCCCATGGTCGAATGACCATGGCGGCGGTAGGGGTAGTTTGGTCGCTTATTTGGCACAACTCGGATTCGGTATCCCTTGATTAAATGACCATGGTGGCGGTAGGGGTAGGTTGGTCGCTTATTTCGTGCATTCTATGACGGTCGCTTTTTTCATATATTCCGACGACATGCCAACCTTTCTTCTGTGAGTCGCCTACTAGGTCTTGGTTTATAAAACTAAATGTTTTAGAATTGAAACATTTAGACAATTTTACTGACATTTTTCATTCTTTATACTATTCCTTGGAAATAGAGGCCAAGCGCGACGTCACACCAAAATATAATAGAAACTATAATAGTCAGATATTGATCTCCAATATTATTAAAAATTACATTAAATATCGAAAACCTTTGGTGTGTATACCAAAAATATGTAGAATATAAAGATCTCAGTAAAAATTACTTATGTGAAACATTTAAAAAAAAGTTTAGTTTATAGACCATGGCCTAGTGGGTGGCTCACGGAAAACATCGATAGGCAGGTTAGCGCGTGTGTGTGTGTGCGCGGGTCGAAGTGCTAGGATCGCTTAATACTCTGGGGCGCTTCCGAGTTTGAATAAGATATAGATGAGGTTAAGTATTCTGAACACCCTATGAGTCACCTATTTAGGCCTTGGTCTATAAAACTGAAACATTTAGGGTCATTTTTACTGACATTCTAAATATTATTTCTTGAAATTTGAGACCTAATAGCGAGGCCATATAAGCTAAAGACGAATAATTATTTTTTAATTAACATTTGATAAATGAGGCAATTAAGATTTATTTCAACTAGCCTAAACAGCGACGTTTCGACAGCTAATTTGCTATCCTCAGCAGGCCTACAATACAAAAACAAGACTAATTTTAAAAACAGTAATTGTCATAAACCACTACAAAATATTTATGACCATTACTATTTTTAAAAAAATTAATCTCACGTTTGTATTGTAGGCCTGCAGGGGATAGCAAGTTAGCTGTCGAAACGTCGCTGTTAAATTGAAATAATATTAATTGACTAGTTTATCAACAGTTTTATTTCTTAATATTAAAATTTGTAAGTGTATGCACAAACAATAATTTTTAAAATTCGGCAGTAATGTTTTTAACTTCGTATACAAGTACAGCATAGTACTTACATAGATCAGATTCTCTTGGAATCGTTTCCTGAGGTTCTCTACGAACGCCTTCTCGCTGGTGTAGTCTTCCAACAGGACACAGTCGGAAACGCCGACGCGTTCCCTCTCGTGTAGGTTTCTTTCCATTGCTGAAACTAATTCACATTCTCATTAATTCGTTGTTTTAATGATTGTTCTTACATATATTAAAAGCTTTAATGAAACATTTTTATTCTTTAATTGCAGTAACCTGTGGTAGGCATACTCTGTAATACATGTCTTCATAATGCTTTGAATGTTGGCATACCTGTCTTAATAATATTTTAAAAGTTGGCATACCGGCCTCATTAGTTTCTTAAAAATAAGATAAGCCTGTCTATTTATGTTTTAAAAGTTGTTATATTTGTCTATTTTAAAGGTTGATTTATGTATATTATTATTGTTTTAAAAGTTGGCATATCTGTGTATTATTGTTTTAAAGGTTGACTTGTAACGTTTTGGTAATTATTATTTAGTTTAAATTTTAAGTTTTAGTTTTAAGTTCTTGCTTACAGTTCAGGCGTAATAATAACCGTCTGTCTGTAACGCTCTTCAACACTTGAAGGTAGAACTACGTTACATTAAAATACTTTAAAATACAAAGTTAAATCATTTAAACTAGCAGAGTCTCATTAAATTAATTTTTAAGGCTTATTAACTTGAAATGCATGGAATTGTGTGCTGGTTAAATAATTACTCTTTTAAATTCAATTAAAGCAAATTACACTCATTTTATTTAACAAAAAAATAACATAAATTATAATCATGATACAAATTTCTAGACATTGCTTCAGCTACGGATTACTGAACATTTAATATTTGACTTATGAATTTTTACGTATAGCAATCAATCAATGAATCAATCAATAAATCAATCAATGGCTGAAAGTGGATCTGTACTCGACTTTGCTTGCTTTTTTTCTTTATAATAAAATCTTACAATTTAAGGTGAACACAAGTGCACCAAATGATGCATAAATTACATTTATATATATAGGTTGAAACGTTCAAGGTTCATTAATTTGAGTTAAACTGTCTAACATTTTAAATTTTGTAATAAATCTCCAAAGTTTGAAATCGTCCACTTAGGTGTATTCCCATGTCGTAGCCTCGCATCCTCCTAGTGGAAAAGTCTCACGAAATATCATCGGTAACTTCAGCGTCCCATCTTTGTACTTGGCTACGTACGCTGTCTTCTTCACCATGATTATAATATATTTAAGAAAAGAATATTACATTAAATTTTGAAAAATAAATAAAATTTCCTCGCTCTCGGATAGGTCCGTGCCCTTTCACATTTTGGCTAAAAGAGAGCTTAAACTATCGTTGGAAGCAACCTTCCCCGCTACCGCGCATCCGGGTGGGCGCATCCCTACTTTATTACTTGTTTTCAAACTCTTCCGACAGATGTCATTATCAACCAGAGATCTCATTAAAAATATTTCTAATACATCACAATTTTTTTATATAGTTGTATATTGTTACAATTTTTGAATACATTCTCGTTTGTTTTCTGAAATTTCCAATTTAATATGTAACACCATCTAAAGTGTGTTACAGACTTACCTATCTTATTATTGTTTTAAAAGTTGGCATATTTGTGTTATTAATGTTTTAAAGGTTAACTTACCTATCTTATTATTGTTTTAAAAGTTCGCATATTTGTCTTTTTATTGTTTTAAAGGTTAACTTACCTATCTTATTATTGTTTTAAAAGTTGGCATATTTGTCTTTTTATTGTTTTAAATGTTGACTTACCTATCTTATTATTGTTTTAAAAATTGGCATATTTGTCTTTTTATTGTTTTAAAGGTTAACTTACTTATCTTATTATTGTTTTAAAAGTTGGCATATTTGTGTTATTATTGTTTTAAAGGTTGACTCACCTATCTTATTATTGTTTTAAAAGTCGGCATATTTGTCGTTTTATTGTTTTAAAGGTCAACTTACCTATCTTAATATTGATTTAAAAATTGGCATATTTGTCTTTCTATTGTTTTAAAGGTTGACTTACCTATCTTATTATTGTTTTAAAAGTTGGCATATTTGTCTTTTTATTGTTTTAAATGTTGACTTACCTATCTTATTATTGTTTTAAAAATTGGCATATTTGTCTTTTTATTGTTTTAAAGGTTAACTTACTTATCTTATTATTGTTTTAAAAGTTGGCATATTTGCGTTATTAATGTTTTAAAGGTTAACTTACCTATCTTATTATTGTTTTAAAAGTTGGTATATTTGTCTTTTTATTGTTTTAAAGGTTAACTTACTTATCTTATTATTGTTTTAAAAGTTCGCATATTTGTCTTTTTATTGTTTTAAAGGTTAACTTACCTATCTTTTTATTGTTTTAAAAGTTGGCATATTTGTGTTATTAATGTTTTAAAGGTTAACTTACTTATCTTATTATTGTTTTAAAAGTTGGCATATTTGTCTTTTTATTGTTTTAAAGGTTGACTTACCTCTCTTATTATTGTTTTAAAAGTTGGCATATTTGCGTTATTAATGTTTAAAGGTTAACTTACCTATCTTATTATTGTTTTAAAAGTTGGCATATTTGTCTTTTTATTGTTTTAAAGGTCAACTTACTTATCTTATTATTGTTTTAAAAGTTCGCATATTTGTCTTTTTATTGTTTTAAAGGTTAACTTACCTATCTTTTTATTGTTTTAAAAGTTGGCATATTTGTGTTATTAATGTTTTAAAGGTTGACTTACCTATCTTATTATTGTTTTAAAAGTTGGCATATTTGTGTTATTATTGTTTTAAAGGTTGACTTACCTCTCTTATTATTGTTTTAAAAGTTGGCATATTTATCTTATTAATGTTTTAAAAGTTGGCATAACGGTCTTAATATTGTTTTAAATTGAGCATTACTTTAACATGAAATTGGGTTTTATACTTTTTGTATTGCTATATATTCTTTATTTCAATCAGGAGGTAGTCTTTTCGCTTCATCCCGGTTGATAGCATGTCGGCTTCTGATAACCGACTCTGCCCAAGCGATTCCTGGTCCCAGGGTTAAATTCCCGGATTTATGCGACCGTACTAAACCTATGTTTTAAAAATGTTTTGTTTTGTTAACTATAATAGAAACAATTTAAACCAATTGACAAATAATGTTAAAATAGGAAATAATTACTAACAGTTCTTTTTAACATTTACCATCAAAGGATTTTCAATTTCGACAGCCTTCAAGATAACTGTTGTTATCTTGAATTTGGTATTGATAACTGAAGATATTTAACTTATTAGCTACAACTTCTACATTGAAGAAAATGTCTAGAACAAACACTTATAAATCTACTCGTTTTCGATTTGTTTATGTCCCAAGATTTAAATTAAGGCACGATTAATATTTTAAAATATTTAAAAATAAAATGAATTGAGGTAGACTTAAATTATTGTCAATACTTGCCATTTGAAATATACAAACTTCATTCAGTAGGAGGTTGCACATAGGGGGTATGGCCCTCAAACCTATAAATTTTATAGCAAAAATGTTACCCCATAGTAACAATTCATTCCACCAATAGCAATTGTGAATTACACCACCTTTGTGAAGTGTAACCAGATAGTAATTGATTTTAAAGATATATTAGTTTATGATAATAATAATAATAAATACACAAAAACCTCTTAACCACAAAATTTCTTTATTTTACCCTTATGTACATTTCAGTTACCAAGCTACCATCCTCAGAGGGGTAACATACAAAGACTAATAAATATTACTTTATCAGTACAAAAATAAGAAGTTATAATATTTTCTTTTATTTTTATACAAAATTGTTAGTTATTGGATTATAATACTATATTCGTTCAGTGTTAAATAAATAATATATATATATATATATATGTATATATAGACAGTATAAAATGTATACAGTAGAGCGTCGAAAATGCGGGTCAATTGGGACCGGGACCCATTCGGACTACTGACTTATCTGAATTGTCAAACGATCTTTGAACGTATTATTGATATTGCGTTAACTATTAATTAATTAACCGTTAATTTATTTTAATGGTTAAAATATCGTATAACTTTGAATTCAACCAGAGTTATTACAAAATAGATGTGATAGGGCTTAAAAATACAAAAGAATTTAGTGGAAGAGCATTTATAGTGTACAAACTAACCTATAGGACCGAAAGCTAAAAAACATATCGGTACAAACTTTTTGAGTGAAAACGTCCTTAAATTTTTTTTAACAAAATAAATATTTGAAAAATTTACATACAGATTAATAATAATATTAAAAGAATATTATTTGAAAAATTAGCTAAAGATTAAGTTTAATAATAAATTTTATTATTTTGCTGATTGGTTACAATACGGGCTATTAGTTAGCGTGCAGAACCTACTCATCTAAAAAATATAAATTACGATTAAATATACTGTATGTTGCGATATAAATTTATTTATGACACGTTTTTTCGGAATTGGTGTATTTTTTTACATTTATTATCAAAGATAACACAGTTTAGATATGTATTGTTGTGGCGCTCTTCACGCAGAGTGCCGTGCACGGTGAAACCACCATCCGGATTTGCGACGCTTCGGACGTTTGACGTTCGTATTATTGACGCTTTACTATATTAGCAACATTTATGTGATTATGAACCAAAACAGCATACAGAATGATTCCCAGAGGTTTAAGTTTTCAAAGTACTCCTAGGTTTCACCCCTGACCCTCCGAGTTATGTCCCCACACAGTCGACAGTCAGGGTAGTAGCGCAGAAATCTGCTTACGTGTGCTTCTTACTGAACTCTGAAGGTGAAATAGTCTATAGCAATGCCACATTTTCTAATTGATGCTGGATTGTTCTATACTTCTAATTAGATAAACATATATTATGTGCTAATACAACATATACACTTCATATTTGTACGAGTAGCATAAAACCTAATTTTCTTTTTGTGGGGCTCTAAGGCAAAAAATATTACTTGAGGGTGCGCGCGCACATCTCTGTAAAAGCAAGGTATTCTTCCTTCTGTTACAGCTATGCTAATAATATGAGCACCAATCTAATTACATAGCGATTAGTAACTTGTGTTCACTCCGTAATTAGTTAGTTAAATGGTTTCACGCTGAGGTAGGTACAAAATAGCTCCTTCCGTTACGCTGTTTCCACATTTAGGTACATAGAATTCAATAACAATACAAATTTGTATATTTGTGTAGAAAGACCAATTTTCTAAAATATTTAATAGTACTCTCCCATTATATAATATTTTATTTATTTTTTAAAGTGGTAAATTCTTTAAGCGCGGTGAACAAAACATGAGATTAAATCATTGCTTTCACGTCACGCTATTTCTGAAACGCATACCTTAACAGCATATACCTTACAACGTATGGTTTCTTGTAACAGCTGATTCTGTGTTATAGGTTATGTTGTAGAACAGCTGTTTTACACGTAGATTATTATTAAATAGTTTTGTTCAGTTAATAAATATATTATTTATTTAAATTTTGATAAATCTCAATACAAAAAATTCATTATAACTATATTAGTAGGCCTAAGCTATGTATTTTTAATCCAATTTTTAAAAAGTAATAATTTTAAGCTCATCTTGTGATTTTTATAGAACTGATTTTAATTGTTTAAAATAATTGTATTCAGTAATCATCTAATGAATGTTTTTTGCTACCTACACTATTTTATTATTAACTACAATGAATATTAGTCTTTATTAAATACATTCCTCAAATAAAGATGTAAAAATGAATTAAAAATGTATAAATTCATATTTTCGGCAATTTTCGTTGAACCTTTTGCGAAACTATTAGTTCTATTTTGTTATCACTTCTGTCGGGAATTACCTAAGTGCCAGAACCAAATTTTTTTGTTCATACATATATACACAATTACATACACAATTACATACACACACACACACACTTACACTTTACTGTACCTAAAGAAGAACCTTATGTGGTATATATGAAAGTCGACTTTATATATATATATATATATATATATATATATATATATATATATATATATATATAAGCTTACTAGCATGCAGTGACTTCGCTTATAACATCGGATAGCGAGTGGACAGCCTTCCGCACGCAAGTGAGAAGAGGTCTGCTTCGCGACTACCCAACATGCCCGGACAATGCCTTGGTTTTCTCCTATTTTCAGTATCAGAGGATCGTTTGTCTTTTTCTTAATGGTACCTAATAGCATCTGCCCTCTCTTGCTAGGGCGTGTAACGTATAAACATCTTTGTATGTAGGCCTACTTCAGACGTGTGTCAAGAACCCTATTATAGCCTTTACCAGGAAGCCTCGTGTTCCTTCCTGCATTCACAAACCTTTCCTACTCCCCGTAGGTGTTAGTAGCCGTGGCGTCTCCCCAGCGCCGAGTTTCCCCAGCTCGGCGCCGAGTCTTCCCAGCGCAGAGTCTCCCCAGTGCCAGCTCAAATTAGTCTCCTCAGGGCCGAGGATAAACTATCAAAGGGCCTCCTCAGTGATGTAGAAGTGATGAGGGTTAACATCTTCTCTTTTAAAATGCCGGGCTCAAAAATGATTCTTAACAGCATATGGTTTATTGTTTTATCTTTTACTTTAGCAATTTGTAGTAAGATTTAGATTATGTTTTATTAAGTTACACTAAAATAAACCTCGGGTTGTTTGGCATTATTTTTCTTATAACTATGAGTGGAATCTACATTTATTAACTATTTTAAAAAAGGCTTTACATAGTCATTCAAGATTAACTGCGAGCATCTCAAAAGTACGAGAGTCGGTAAGCATAGTTACAATTCAATATGTTTCGAAGTGCATCAAGTCTACAATGAAATTTATGCAAAACTTGCGTCATTCCAGTGCTGATCATCTACTATGCTCGGTTGGGCACACGCCATTACCACGGTTCCTTGCTTTTGTGGATTCCAATTCGGCTGTCAAAACTGCCAGACGCAGCGTTAAGGGGACGGAATCGTTAGTAGCCGCACTGGCCGACCGCCTTGAACGTAAATAAAAATTAGATTGCCTGAATACGTTTCGTGAATCGACCTAATTTTTTATCTGTCATGACGTAAGTTGTTGCCGAACAGGATCGACTCATTGACGATATAAGCTTCGGCCTTATCTTAAGTCAACGTCAATTCTGTTTGATAAGTGCAATGCTCTGAAAGAATCGATTATTTGTGAAGTATAGCAGGCAGCAGTATAAATCGATTCCACAATCCTCAAAAAATCTTGAATTAGGTCACCCATTTTATTATCAGACAAAAATAAAGAAAGGTAAAATCTCGCGTATACACAGTCGAATGAATATCGATAAAGCAAACATTAAACCGTACGATGCTCGTAGCTGGGGACAGTTACGCGGGCCAGTTATAGTTGTGTCGTCCTTTGTAGCTGTCCATCTCTTGAACAGGTTTTAGTCGCTAAAGCTATTTAGGACAAGTGAAGTAATATAGTATCAGGAAATCTATCTACGATCGGGTGACACTCTGAGTCCGAAATTTTAAACATTATATTTTGCGTATGTTGTGGGTTATCATTTGATAAAAGAATTTTCAAGCTACTCCTTCTTTTAATCCTAGAGAATGGCACCATTTGCATAAACGGAGGTGGTTAAGTCGATACCAACATAATCAAAAGTTTGCCTCTGGGACTTGTAGATTGTCAGGGCAAATGTTAGTCTAACTGGGAATTGATGTATTTGCATAGTGACCCTACATCGAAGTTGACTCTTGCTTGAATCCAATGTAATTCTGGGAATATGAACTTATCGAAAACTTGATGATAACGATATTTCAGGAAAATGTCAAGCCATTGGATTACTGAGGTTAACCCCCAATACACCAACGATGAATATCCGTAAAGTAGCTTTAGGTCTTTAAAGGTTTACGAAAACTTGATAATGATTTTTCAGAAAATTTGCACCTAGCCCATTGGATGCTAAGGTTATAAAACCCCTGTATAACGGTGGTGAAAATCCTTAGAGTAGTTTTTGAGAAAACATTTACAAATACATAGGCCTAGAGGGCTATATACAATTTTTCGAAAACTGAATGACGATTTTTCAGCAAATTTTGACCTATCCAATTGAATTCCTGAGGTTAAAAACCCCCTATATACCAATTTTTGTGAAAATATTTAGAGTAGTTTCCGAGACAAAATGTACACATATACATATTTACATATATACAATTATTAGTCGTTTAAGAATATTAGATGCAGACCATTGAGCGTTTTAATTATGTATTTTTCTTTTAATTTTTTTTCTAAAACTTGGTTTATTTTGTTTTAAAATACAATTTTTTTAAAATTTTTACAAGGTGAATTCATAGAACATGAAATCCAGTTAGCCGTGTCCAGGATCATGGCAGCGTTCCGCACGCCAATCTCAACAGCAGTATGTTACAATATCACTCAAGTCATGCTCTCATTTTCAAGTTTCACCTCCAGTTTTCCTCAACAGGATTTACTTCCTTGTTCTCTTATTGCCCCACTTTGCCTCCCCCCTCACGACGGCATTTGGTTCCCTTATTTCGGCTTTATTTTAATGTCCTCTGCACGAAATCAGGCGGGTGACTTGTTTGGAACCGGCCTCGCAAGGTATGGTCGATAGTCGCTTACCACTGAGCGAACAGTGTTGCCTAGTTCGAGGTGTCGGTCTATCGCCTACCCGTACTCGTCTCTCCTTGCTATCTTCTTGCCCCACTTTGCCTTCCACCTCACGACGCCATTTGGTTCCCTTATTACGGCTTTATTCTAATGTCCTCTGCACGATATCAGGCGGGTGACTTGTTTGGAACCGGCCTCGCGAGGTATGGTCGAGTCGCTTACCACTGAGCGAACAGTGTTGCCTAGTTCGAGTGTCGAGGTGTCAGTCTATCGCCTACCCGTACTCGTCTCTCCTTGCTATCTTATTGCCCCACTTTGCCTCCCCCCTCACGACGCCATTTGGTTCCCTTATTACGGCTTTATTCTAATGTCCTCTGCACGATATCAGGCGGGTGACTTGTTTGGAACCGGCCTCGCGAGGTATGGTCGAGTCGCTTACCACTGAGCGAACATTGTTGCTTAGTTCGAGTGTCGAGGTGTCAGTCTATCGCCTACCCGTACTCGTCTCTCCTTGCTATCTTCTTGCCCCACTTTGCCTTCCACCTCACGACGGCATTTGGTTCCCTTATTACGGCTTTATTCTAATGTCCTCTGCACGAAACCAGGCGGGTGACTTGTTTGGAACCGGCCTCGCGAGGTATGGTCGATAGTCGCTTACCACTGAGCGAACAGTGTTGCTTAGTTCGAGTGTCGAGGTGTCAGTCTATCGCCTACCCGTACTCGTCTCTCCTTGCTATCTTCTTGCCCCACTTTGCCTTCCACCTCACGACGGCATTTGGTTCCCTTATTACGGCTTTATTCTAATGTCCTCTGCACGATATCAGGCGGGTGACTTGTTTGGAACCGGCCTCGCGAGGTATGGTCGAGAGTCGCTTACCACTGAGCGAACAGTGTTGCTCAGTTCGAGTGTCGAGGTGTCAGTCTATCGCCTACCCGTACTCGTCTCTCCTTGCTATCTTCTTGCCCCACTTTGCCTTCCACCTCACGACGCCATTTGGTTCCCTTATTACGGCTTTATTCTAATGTCCTCTGCACGATATCAGGCGGGTGACTTGTTTGGAACCGGCCTCGCGAGGTATGGTCGAGAGTCGCTTACCACTGAGCGAATAGTGTTGCTTAGTTCGAGTGTCGAGGTGTCAGTCTATCGCCTACCCGTACTCGTCTCTCCTTGCTATCTTCTTGCCCCACTTTGCCTTCCACCTCACGACGCCATTTGGTTCCCTTATTACGGCTTTATTCTAATGTCCTCTGCACGATATCAGGCGGGTGACTTGTTTGGAACCGGCCTCGCGAGGTATGGTCGAGAGTCGCTTACCACTGAGCGAATAGTGTTGCTTAGTTCGAGTGTCGAGGTGTCAGTCTATCGCCTACCCGTACTCGTCTCTCCTTGCTATCTTCTTGCCCCACTTTGCCTTCCACCTCACGACGGCATTTGGTTCCCTTATTACGGCTTTATTCTAATGTCCTCTGCACGAAACCAGGCGGGTGACTTGTTTGGAACCGGCCTCGCGAGGTATGGTCGAGAGTCGCTTACCACTGAGCGAACAGTGATGCCTAGTTCGAGTGTCGAGGTGTCGGTCTATCGCCTACCCGTACTCGTCTCTCGTCCATGTGGCAACGCTGCATTTTTGGCCACCCGCCTATTTCGTGCAGTGGACTATACCACTGTACATTCTGCAATATACGAGTAATACATACGAATGCCTCAGGACATTAAGTCGGGCCCTTCTGCAAGTTACCACCAATGCCTTGTCACGGTCGTGGTCCTTTGAAAACATTCTACCCCAGTTCTGTATTTGATTACCTAGATAGTAACTCACCAACGTGTAAACACTTCCTATCACAAATGTTGTAAAATATTGAAGAATTTCAACCGATCTTATCAGTTATCACGAAGATATTCTTGGCGCCTAAGATAAGACACGTTGATAATGGCAAAATAAATATATTCACGTTACAGAAGAACTAATTCTTTTTTGAACAATTATGATTTTTTTATAGAAATAATTTGATTTAGGAAACAATTAGTAGTTTTCAATGCATTCTATTAGTTTACACTCTTCTTATATACTTGTATACTTATACTACTTATATACTCTCATTATACGAGTATATAGTATATATATATATATATATATATATATATATATATATATATATATATATATATATACTCTACATTCTCGTATATACCTTGTACAAATATCTACTCTTTAAACATAAAGCAACTTTCATATCCAATGATTAATAAAATACTTTTTATTCATCCACTCAAGTTTAAATACATTTTATTAAACTTGTAGAGGATGAAACTTGACGCCGATACAGTTTATTCAAATATTATTTCATTAATGAACTAATTTTAATTTTATACGGGGGGAAGCGTTTCACTAAAGAGTATGCAATTTAGTTATTTCTTCCCACGGGGTTTATTTTAAGTGATTGATGATTTCACAAGACAGGGGATTTTATGTTATAGGTTTCGAGTTAAATCAGCTGTTTTAACGCATAGGTTATGTTACTTATTTATATTAATTGCAATAATTTAATTATATGTAACTAAAATAAAACTTTTTTTCGTTGTCTTAAGTAGAAATTGACATTATTCTTTTTTTGTTTATAATAATTTTTTATGTCGTATTAAATTCAAAACGTACAATCAACCTCTTTATAAGATACTGTAATAAGAAAATTACTTCAAAATTAATATTAATATAATATTATTAATAAAATAATAATAATAATATTTTTAAAACTATAAAAATGAATAATTCTTCAAAACGTGCTTAAACGTCTAATACTTTTAACGTTTTCATTGCATCGGTCGTGTTCTTCACCAAAATTAGTGTTTCGTTTTAAAACATTCTTTTAAACGAACTGAATAGTAAAAATAATATCAATATTAATAAGAGTTTTTTTTTTCAAAAATGTGCGTTCCTCTAAAATATTATTATTTTTTGGGAAAGGCTGTATTCAGGAGTGGCTTCTACTCGGACCGTGATTGACATGCGTTGAATTTCAAGTGTATCTTTTTGAAGTGTAAAAACGCACAACCAGTAGAATTATAATATCTTCCCTTGATATTCTGTAGCCTACAGTCGGCTTATACTGTCTTGCTGTGGTTATGGACTGTTGTTTGCAGCTCTTATTGCACAGATTGTTTGCTCCCACCCTCTCTCGTAATACCACCCGGGAGTGGACTGTCCGGACGGAGCCTTCAATGGTATGGAAGACCGAGCCGTTTGGCATGTTCCTCTGTGACTCTTGTTGTGTGTGAACCTTTGTTGCCACAGACTGCCTATATAGCATTAAACACCATCCTATGTAAGGACAAGAACACCACTACATAGCGACAGACATCCGTCTTGTAAACATCCTCTATCTAGTTATAGAGAACCCCTTTGTAGCAGGGAATGGATTTGCTGGTACTGGTACTTACTAAATTATACAGGCTAAGCATTGCTATAGGGCATGTGCCGGCAGCCTGGAAATCTAGTAAGGTGGTCTTTATTCCTAAGCCCACCGGTAACCAATCGGAAGGGAAAGGATACAGACCTATTACACTCATGTCCTTTGTTCTTAAGGGACTTGAAAAACTGGTTGATAGGCATATTAGGAGGCATACCAGTATGCTTATCAACCGGGGAAATCCTGCGAGGGAGCTCTCCATCAAGTGGTTGGTAGGATTGAGCAAATGATCGCCAAGAAAGGTTGTGCCATAGGTGCCTTCCTCGACATTGAAGGGGCTTTCAATAGCCCCTCAGTGGAGACGATGGTAAGTGGTGCAAGACGTCATGGAGTGGATGCAACCACTTGTGGTTGGATAAGTTCCATGTTAACAAACAGAAGCATTTCTGTAGAGGTGGCAGGGGAGGTCAGAAGGGCGGAGACAAGTCTGGGCTGTGCACAGGGGGGGGGGGTTCTCTCTCCTCTGTTGTGGTGCCTAGTGGTTGACAACCTTATTGAGCTCCTGCATGAACAGGGGTACTTCTGTCTAGGATATGCGGACGACATAGTTGTTCTGATCCTGGGCAGATTCCCTGATACAGTCCTTGAGGTAATCAGAAATCCTCTACGACTGATTAAAGAGTGGTGTAAAAAGGAGAACCTTAGGGTAAATCCAAAAAAGACTGCTCTCATTAACTTCACCAGACAGCGAAAAGATCTGACGACCAGGATGCCCCGCTTGTTTGGTGAATACCTTGAGTTTGTGGGGGAGGTGAAGTACCTGGGAGTTACTCTGGACAGGAAACTCACCTGGAACCCACATCTTCAGAGGACAGTTAACAGGGCCAAAAGGGCACTGATGACTGTGAGAAGAATGGTGGGTAAGAAATGGGGACTGAAGCCATCAATGATGCACTGGATGTATCTGAGGGTGATAAGACCTATGATTACCTATGGAGCTCTGGTGTGGTGGACAAAGGCCAACCAGGCACAGACAAGAGCTAAACTGAACTCTATCCAGAGATTGGCCTGTCTGTGCACACTGGGAGCGATGTCAACTACACCAGGTGCAGCAATGGAAGTAATGCTTAACCTCCCTCGCCTTGAACTTGTCCTTAGGGGAGAGGCGAGGCTGGCGGCATGGAGATTGCGCAACTCGAGCAACTGGGCTAACCTCCCAGACGTCTCGGGACATATGAGTATCGAGTGCGTGGTCAAAGAACCCGTCTTGGAAATGGGCAGCGACCACATTACTCGAATGTTTGCACCTGACCAGGTCCACCAAACTATGATGGAATGATCGGGGACATTAACATCGGGAGCTCAGATCTGGTACACAGATGGCTCCAAGATGGACTTCGGCACTGAAGCGGGGGTGTATTGTAAAAACCCAAGGGTAGAACAAGTTTTTTCCTTGGGGAGGCATACCTCTGTCTTTCAGGCCGAAGTATATGCTATAAATGCCTGTCTGGGAGAGATAGCGAGAAGGGAAACACACGGGACACGGATTGTTATTTTCTCCGACAGTCAGGCAGCAATTAAGGCACTAAACGGACACGTGGTCACCTCGGCCATAGTCAGGGAGTGCCTAATTAACCTACAAGCTCTGGCAAAGCACAATCAAATCAAGTTAGGTTGGGTGCCGGGGCATAGGGGAATACTTAGAAATGAAGCCGCAGATGCGCTGGCCAGGGAGAGGTCTTCGACTCCCCTGATTGGACCGGAGCCTGCGGTAGGTATTTCCAAATCCATGGTCAAGATGACAGTGCGAAGGTGGATGGCTGAAAGACACTGTGAGCACTGGATCAGGGCCGAAGGGATGAGACACAGTAAGCTAACCCTTAGGAAACCTTCCTTGGGGCTGCAGAAGAGTCTCATCTATCTGTCTAGGCAGGAATTGAGGATAGTCACAGGTCTACTCACGAGACACTGTGGACTAAGGAAACATTTGCATAAAATGGGTATCTACAAAGATGAACCAGTATGCAGATTATGCGGGCAGGAACTGGAGACTGCCACACACATTATTTACAGATGTTAAGTACTTGCTGAGAGGCGCTTCAACCTCTTTGGTGATGAAACGGCTTCGGTGGATGCTGAAGGTAAAACTCTAGTCAGGAAACTCCTAAACCTGGTAAGAGGGAAGGGGTTATTTGACTAGATCAGGGAGGTAAGTACAATATACCTTAAGGTAGCAGTGCTTCGGGCAATTCAAACCCGCTCCCAAGTTAAAAAAAAAAAAGCATAAGAACACCACTACATAGCGACAGACATCCCTCTTGTAAACATCCTCTATCTAGTTATAGAGAACCCCTTTGTAGTGAAATGCTCGTTCTATATATATATATATATATATATATATATATATATATATATATATATATATATATATATATATATATATATATATATATATCATTTACACTAAATTGAACTTAAACAAGAATCTTACTTGGTAGGCCTATATATGCGAGTTAACTTTCGAAAACTAATTACGTGTCTTCATTTTCGAGCATTAATGGAAACTTATTAAACATATCTATCTATCTATCCATCCATCTATCTGCCCCTCTCTCTCTCTCTCTCTCTCTCTCTCTCTCTCTCTCTCTCTCTCTCTCTCTCTCTCTCTCTCTCTCTCTCTCTAATAGATTATTAGATAATTATTTTCCTGAAGATGCTGGTACTATTTTATCGGCGAAAAGCTTTGAATAAATATATTCGTTAAAAGTATTCTTGTTTTTGAAATATTTTAAATTTATTAACTATATTACAAGAAAACATATCACCATATTTAATATATATATATATATATATATATATATATATATATATATATATATATATATATATATATCATTTACACTATATTGAACTTAAACACGAATCTTACTTGGTAGGCCTATATATGCGAGTTAACTACCAAAAACTAATTACGTGTCTTCATTTTCGAAGATCAACTGAGTTTTATAAATAGACTTTTTAAATATATCTATCTATCTATCCATCCATCTATCTGCCTCTCTCTCTCTCTCTCTCTCTCTCTCTATATATATATATATATATATATATATATATATATATATATATCATTTACACTATATTGATCTTAAACACGAATCTTACTTGGTAGGCCTATATATGCGAGATAACTACCAAAAACTAATTACGTGTCTTCATTTTCGAAGATCAACTGAGTCTTATAAATAGACTGATTAAATATATCTATCTATATATCCATCCATCTATGTGCCTCTCTCTCTCTCTCTCTCTCTCTCTCTCTCTAAAAAAGATATTTTTTATCTTTCTCGTGTTCCAATATATATATATATATATATATATATATATATATATATATATATATATATATTGGAACACGAGAAAGATAAAAAATTAACATTAGAAATTTTAAATACACTCAAAATAATATTAAATCAAAATTATTTTTCATATAATGACAAAATTTATAAACAAGAAGATGGTCTTGCTATGGGCTCGCCATTATCAAATATATTACTGTATCTGAAATATTTTTACAACAATTAGATAATAAAATAAATGAAATTATAAAAATATATGATAAAAATGGTTATTGGGTTCGCTATGTAGATGATGGAATGTATATATCAAACAATAATAATATAAATTTAACAAATATTTTGGATAAAATAAATAAAATTAATAATAAAATCAAATTTACTTATGAAATTGAAACAAATAACAAAATAAATTTTCTAGATTTAACAATAATAAGAAAAAATGAAAAATTTGAATATATGATATACCGTAAACCAACTTTGACAAACCAAATTATACCAAATAAATCTAATCATCCATATAATTAAAAAATGGCTGCTTTATATAATTTATTATATAGAATGCATAAAATACCCATGAATGAAGAAAATAAAATAAGAGAAAAAAACATAATTTATCAAATTGCATTAGAAAACGGTTATAAAAAGAAAACTGTTGACAAACTTAATTATAATATTTTTAATAAACAAAATAATAATTTAATTTGCAATAATAATAATAATACAATATGGACTTCCTTTTTATTTATAGGCCATGAAATAAAAAATATCACCAAATTATTTAAAAATACAAATATCAAAATTGCATACAAAACTAATAACAAAATAATAAACATAATAAATAACAATAATAAAACAATTAATATGCATGAAAAAGGAGGTGTTTATAAATTAGAATGCAAAAATTGTAATAAAGCTTATATAGGTCAAACAAAGAAAAAATTAAAAGAAAGATATAAAGAACATTTAAATGCCTATATTAATCCAGAAATATATAAATCAAATTTCGCAAATCATTGTATTAATAATAAGCACCAATTTCCAAATATAGAAAATATGAGACTTATAAAAGAAATTAATAAGGGATTAAGAATGAATATATATGAAGCATTCGAAATATATAAACACAATAATAATAACAAATTAATAAAAGAACAAATACAAATACATTCTAAATTTGATACTATATTCAATGTCTATAATGTTACAGCAACAAAATAAACTTGGCAATTTGTATAAATTTAGCAACAATTCTATTTCTAAATAAACATATGTTTTAGGCCAATAGCTTACATTATTGTAATTTTCATTCCTGATGATGTTGGTACTGTTTGCCAACGAAAAGCTTTGGATATAAAATAATAAATATTCTTGTATTTGAATAACCTGTGTTGTTTTAAATTATTAAACAAGAAAACGTATTTTATATTTATATTTATATATATATATATATATATATATATATATATAAAATTTATATTCTGAATATAAATTAATAAATATTCTTGTATTTGAATAACCTATGTTGTTTTAAATTATTAAACAATAAAACGTATTATATATATATATATATATATATATATATATATATATATATATAGAGAGAGAGAGAGAGAGAGAGAGAGAGAGAGAGAAAGAAAGAGAGAGAGAGTGCAATAAACACATCCCTATGTAGCGACTGACTTTCTTTATATAGAGTCAAACACTTATATTTGACAGTTTCTGTATTAAATTGGTTATAATTTTCTTATTTTGTAAAGAGATCTAGATAATGCCCAGCTCAAGGGCATTTACAACCGCTGGGGATATTTCAAGTGTAAACCTATCTAGGCACAAACAAATCTCTTGAAGCTTCCTGCGACACACCACCTGAGAGTGCACAGATAATACTTGCAAGAAACGTTCGATCCAGTTTACTTGTGCTATATTGAAAAGAATTAAATAAAACAATTTAAAAACTATTCGTATTTCATAAATCAAAAGTTAATTTTCATGTAATACTTGAAACTTTTGTAACAATCCTTTTTTATTTATTTTTATTTTAAGCTTTGTTTTTCAATTTTTAATGTCTTTGTATAATTTTAAATCTATTGTCATGACTAAATATTTATCCCCCCCCCAAGACCTTTAGCACAAGAAAGAAAATAATTGGCAGTTTTTTAAGTATTAGAAACATATCCTTCTACTGTAAAAACAGTTTAAAAAATGTTCCAATTCCTTACTATATGCCCTTTAAATCTTACTGCCAAAAGCATGTTTCAATTTACATTGAAACGGTGTATATGTTCTTAAGTTAAACGTGCAACCCTATAAAATCAAGGATCCTGTAGCTTACTCACCATCGGGACAGACTGCGTCCTCGTCACCCATCTCCGTTAAGGCCCAGTCAGGTTCGGAGTTGTACACAACACGAAACATGACTAAATCTACAATGGCGGAGTCTGATAGCGAGTTTTATCTACAGATAGCAGCACTTGTGTTTATGTTAATCTTTTTATCCAACAAAACAATGTAACCGCCGAGTAAATGTTACGAAGCTCGTTATGAATATTTCTTTTGACGCTCCTGGGCAGATCTTTGAGTTGGCGTCGTGTTTTAACGTATGTGTATAGTTGTATATGTGTGCTGTATACAACTATTTTACGGAGGTTATAACAATATTAATTTAAACCTTAGACAAAATTACAATTTGATTTATATTAAAAACTCGATTTGTTGATAATTCTATCCCCAGACTTGGCGATGAAATAATCGGGTTTGACAATAATCTCCAAATACTTCTAGGGGGACATATCGTTTTACTTTTGAGGTTGATTTCCCAGGTCGGGTTTGACAGTAATCTCCAAATACTTCTAGGGAGACATATCGTCTTACTTTTGGAGTTGGCTTCCCTTCGCGGGTTTGACAGTAACCTCCAAATACTTTTAGGGGGACATATCGTCCTACTTTTGAGGTTGATTTCCCAGGTTCTGGTTTGACAGTAATCTCCAAATACTTCTAGGGGGACATATCGTCTTACTTTTGGAGTTGGCTTCCCTTCGCGGGTTTGACAGTAACCTCCAAATACTTTTAGGGGGACATATCGTCCTACTTTTGAGGTTGATTTCCCAGGTTCTGGTTTGACAGTAATCTCCAAATACTTCTAGGGGGACATATCGTTTTATTTTTGGGGTTGGCTTCCCGGCGCGGGTTTGACAGTAATCTCCAAATACTTCTAGGGGGACATATCGTCTTACTTTTGGGGTTGGCTTCCCGGCGCGGGTTTGACAGTAATCTCCAAATACTTCTAGGGGGACATATCGTCTTACTTTTGGGGTTGGCTTCCCGGGGCGGGTTTGACAGTAATCTCCTTACTTTTGAGGTTGATTTATCAGGTTCGGATTTGACAGTAATCTCCAAATACTTCTAGGGAGACATATCGTCTTACTTTTGGAGTTGGCTTCCCTTCGCGGGTTTGACAGTAACCTCCAAATACTTTTAGGGGGACATATCGTCCTACTTTTGAGGTTGATTTCCCAGGTTCTGGTTTGACAGTAATCTCCAAATACTTCTAGGGGGACATATCGTTTTATTTTTGGGGTTGGCTTCCCGGCGCGGGTTTGACAGTAATCTCCAAATACTTCTAGGGGGACATATCGTCTTACTTTTGGGGTTGACTTCCAGGCGCGGGTTTGACAGTAATCTCCAAATACTTCTAGGGGAACATATAGTCTTACTTTTGGGGTTGGCTTCCCGGCGCGGGTTTGACAGTAACCTCCAAATACTTCTAGGGGGACATATCGTCTTACTTTTGAGGTTGATTTCCCAGGTTCTGGTTTGACAGTAATCTCCAAATACTTCTAGGGGGACATAACGTCTTACTTTTGGGGTTGGCTTCCCGGCGCAGGCTTGACAGTAACCTCCAAATAATTCTAGGGGGACATATCGTCTTACTTTTGGGGTTGACTTCCAGGCGCGGGTTTGTCAGTAATCTCCAAATACTTCTAGGGGAACATATCATCTTACTTTTGGGGTTGGCTTCCCTGGGCGGGTTTGACAATAACCTCCAAATATTTCTAGGCGGACATATCTGTTGAGGTTGATTTCCCAGGGCGGGTTTGACAGTAATCTCCAAATATTTCTAGGCGGACATATCGTTCACTGTTGAGGTTGATTTCCCAGGGCGGGTTTGACAGTAATCTCCAAATATTTTTAGGCGGACATATCGTCCCACTTGTGGTGTTGGCTTTACGGTTTGAGTTTGATAATGATCTCAAAATACTTTTAGGTGACCCACTTAAGGGAAGGGTTGTAGAAAGCTCTATTTATAGAATATTTTATCTTACCGTCCTTCCCTTATAATACATAATACGATAAAACGATGTATACCGATTAGAATTATATCTTTCAGACTTACAGCATTTTTTTTTAAATTAAAAAGTATTATAAAAATACTTAAATTGCAATGAAAAAAACATTGCAAATATATGGAGTTCAATTTTTGTACATAGAATGTTTATAAATACAACCCGTACAGTTCAAATAATTTCATATTCATATCTATATGTTAAAATAAAAGGCCAGCAAATTCTCTCATCACTAAATTACACTGGTAGAAATGATATGAACGGACTTTCTTTGTTGTGAGAGATCGTTGCAAGATCGGGAATACTAGATTTTTTGGATTACCTTAAGGCCGTGTCATGCCTTTAATCTGTGACCTCGACACAGATTGCCCATGAGGCCTCGTTGCACTTTGTCGTAGATGTAAAGGTTACATTGCATTCCGTCTCCTCTGGCTTGATGCCGTTCCTTTCACCAGGCCGTGTATTCCTTCCTAGCACGACAGAGAGAATACGTTTGCCGTAGCACTTTCCTACAGCATCGTACAAAGCCGTAAAATATTTTGCTGTTAGTAGTATATAGTACTTTAATAGTATTCCTTTAGTTGTAATGCTATGTACTATTATCCTTTAGTACTACTACTATTATACTACTATAATATTTCAATACTATATTACCCGGTTGGCGACTGAAATTTGTCTTCGCCCCCGTTATGTGTTTGGTCTACTGCTACGACGTATTTTTCCAGTCGGGGATAGGGATAGTCGGTATTTTCTGTCACGGTGACTTGTTACTGATATTCGTTTGTTGCTATTGGTGCCAGTGACAAAATATGGAAAATGCCAGTTCCAGTGACAATGGATCGATCGGAAATTGTCTCTGTTGTAAATGGGCAAGAAGTCGCAGTCACTGGATGACAAGTTACTGATATTTCACCACGACTGTCATTGGTTGATTTGTCGCTGTCACTGGCTCTGCTGTCACCGCTCGGCTCACGGCGCCGATCATCGTGCAGTGTTGTTGACAGGGGAGAGGAGGTAGTCTCTGTTTTGATTGGGCAAAATTTCGTCGTCGCAACTGAAAAGTTAATGATATTTTACCACAGCTGTCATTGGTTGATGTCGCTGTCGCTGGTTCTACTCATTTACGTCGTGTGTGAGTGGACGATTTGTGTCAGTTTTCACGACAGTGACAGTGTTGTGTACACTAGACGCAATTCGCACTCGGTAGTTTGTTCCTAATTTCCTAGAAGTTTATTTTTAAATAAAATGACCCTTCCAAAAAAAAAACAATGATGTGGAATCATTTTCCCAGTGTGGTATACCTGCCTGTTATTGGCATATACAGAACAGTCTCAGTAACCCTTTTCACTAGTATTAAGCCACCGATAAAAGTTACCCATACAACCCTGGCCCTGTCACTAAAATCATCAATCCGTTAAAGTTACTGGATCGACCATCCCTAGGTGGGGGATCACTATGCTCTATCCTTGGTCCAACATAGTAACAGGACAACAATGCATTGGAACATTATAAGTAAACTGAACTGGCTTGTGAGTTAAGGCGGTTAGTAAATACTTGTACACAAACTCATAATTTTCATTAATAAAAGCAAATATTTTGCTGCAACTGTAATTCCAGAAGTTAATTGTTATTGATAGTTCGTTTTATCTGTGTAACCGGAATGTTGAAGCAACTCGTGTGGCGGCTTGGCTGTGCGCTGTAAAGGAAGCAGCCAGTAGGCCTAGACACGGCGACTGGGCAGGAACAAGGACCTGCTGTTTGTCGCCATGCAGGATACGGTTACACTCTTGACTTTGCTGTTATTAACGCAATTGCTGAGTCGAAGTAATAATACGAATTACTGTAAGGAGTTCGAAGTTCCGGAACAAAAAAAAAGAATTTAGTTTCTTGTACACTGGACATTTTTATTCGTAAGAGAATGTCGCTGTGGTATTGTTCTTAGAAATGCTTGACTTGTTCATTCAGTCTTTGGATTAAGCATCGCTTGATTATTATAATTTATTGCGTAGGTCAATATGCATGTAACGATATAAATGTTGAAAGCAATAAGTAATGAACAATAAGACTAAATCAAAGACACATTAAATTAAAATAAGTCAATAAGAATTAACATTTTTTTAAAAATTAACCTCGCTTATTATAGTAAATATAGAATTTCAAAATTACCTGTTTCGATATTTTAAAAAAAGCATAACCTCGCCATATTTACGTACATGTTACAATTTATAAGTTTTGTTTTAAATTTATTACTTTATTTTTACTAAAGTTTAAAATTTCTAGTTGTTTTATTACAATAAATATCATACATTTTACCTTACTAATAATGGTATTGCATTATTACTAATGTTATCACATAACCTAATCGAATATGGGCTACGATATGGTGAGTACGTGAAAAATGGTATTATTAATTTATTTAAATATAACCTCGAGGTAACCTCTAAGTTAAGCAGAAAAGATGTGTAACGTTGCTCCGCCCTGTTTATCTTTCAAAAAACTTTTCGGTTTATTGGTTTATTTTTACTTTATTTTTATTATACTTCAGAAAGTGTTACCATAAAATAAAAAATAAATCGCGTTTTGGCTTTGCTCAGTTGTGTCAGGGGTCATCCTTGTATCAAAGCGTCCCCAGTTCGGTAATCACCTAGCCACGATACTGTTCAGCGTAGCAGTGAGGCAGGAGCTGGATCATAATAGCGGGTCGGATTGGTATTATATACTCGCAGGTATTAGTTTGGGCAAATAAGTTAGGCAGCTTATATTAAACACTTCAGGTCGGTCATTGTTTATGAGCTTTTGCTAAAATATTGGGGGGTTGGCCTTCCAGGTTTCTCAGGAAAAAAGTATGTGTCTGGGACCCTGAAAACAATCCAGAATATGTTGTATACCTGTTCACTCACAAGTTGGCTCTCGATCGATCGATAGAAAACAAAAATCTAACCTTATTCAAAAACATTAGTTTTTGTAGTGCGTGTTGCATCAAAGGACATCGCTAAGATATTTCAGGCGTTGAAATATATAGCGAAACTGATATAGTTAATTTTGTCAAACCTTTATGTAAATGATCTGGTTAATATGACAAATAAAATAAAATAATATTTATAGCAGCATTTCGGCCTTGTCAAATCCCCTACACACACACCCAAAATTATAATGTCTGTGGAACGGTCTTTTGCTTCCTCTACCCTTCCCCCAGCCTATGTTTTTCCTTCGAGGTCGCGCGTCAGCTTACGTGTGACTAGCTATTTTAGTTTAGGCGACCCTCTATAAATTAAGCAGCTTTCTATATGAGAAACAATAAATGTAAAACGATTTCTTTATAAGAAAAGAAGTTATGTACTAACACACAAAGGATGATCGATCTTCCCAAGTTAGCTCTACACGAACATTGCTGAATCATTCCGTGACTCAGACTGGTGTTAATAAGCTGCACAAACAAAACCAACCCGGCTACGCCTTCATATTACTGGTTATACTACGTACATTCTTGACGCTAATGTTGCACTGTATTGTTAAACAATATTACTTTAAAGTGAACAGCTTGTATATTTTCTTGTCAAAAAGAAAGCTTGTTGTATTTTAAAAATGTTAATTATTTATATTTGTCAAATTAATTATATATAAAGGAAATTTTTCCTAAGCAAAACATTTATCTGTACTTGTGCGGAAATAGGGACGTTGCAGAAACACAATTAGCATGTAGCTAATGATTTTAGAGCATGTTGGATATAATTAGTCATTACTTTATAATTAAATAATAATGAACACCAAATCGCACAGAATTTATTCCATGAGGAGGTTCATTGACAAAGTCATCATCAGTTAGTAGATATATGTGTTATAACTGTGGGTTCAGACATGTGAAATTAATATAGAGTTAGTTTTATAATATAAACTATACCCCTCTGTATAAGTTATGGTTTAGGTATTGTATTTACTATATTCACTGAAGATGATGACTTTGTTATTTAAACGCGTTTGAGGTATAAATTATAGATTTAAAGTTAGGTTTTATTATTATTTAATTAAATTATTATTATTATTATTATTATTACAGTGATAATAATAAGATTGGAATATTTTGTTACAATTGTGATTTTGCTGTAAATCTAATTTTCCAATATACTACCTTTACTTTATTTCCGTTCAATTGCAATATTTCTATGTTTGTAGTTTTACTAAACAGAAAACTTGCTATATTTACTAGTAATTATAATTTTGCTGTGTATAAAACTTGTAATGTTGCTATAAACTTGTAATTAATACTTGTTAATAAATATATATACTGTACATATTAATATTTGAATACTGTACTCAGAGGCGAAGCCAAGGAGGAGCACGTGCCCCCCTAGACGAAATAATCTTTGAAAAAATATTAAATTATAAAACAGCGCTAAGTTTATTACCAAAAGAGCTTTCCGATGACCCCAAAATATTGTAATTTTAAGTAAAAAATAGCGCAAAATATGATTCCTAGAAATGAAATTTCCCCCTGGTCGTGCCCCCCTCAAACCATCGTCCTGGCTACGCCCCTGACTGTACTGTTGAACCTTACATACACAGCAGTGCTCACTTAGGCGATCAGAACTTTATTGCCCCGGGCCACCCTGCATGAGTGACTCACCTACTGCTCTTTGAAATTCAAAAATTTTTAAACCCCTTTTATTACATCACGCTCTCCTTATAAATGTCTTGTTCAAATTTTCACTCGTTAATAAAATACTTTTTATTCATCCACTCAAGTTCAAATACATTTTATTAAGCTTGTAGGCGATGACACTTAATGTTAATACACGGGTTCTAAAAATATTAATTCATTAATTAAATTATAGTTTTATATTGGAGAAACCCTTTTCACGAAAAGAACGAGGTATGCAATATAGGTATTTCGTCCAATTTGGCTTAAATAAGTGGTAACATATGATTTCATAAATCAGGTGATTTTATGTTTTAGGTTATAATGGTATAACAGCTGTTTTAAAGCGTAAGTTATGTTACATTATTTGTATTAATTGTAATTATTTAATGGAAAGTAATTAAAATTGAAAAAATTCTTGATGATCTAAGTAGAAATTGATTTTACAAAAATTGTATTTATATTACTTTTTTTCTTTCAACTTTTATTTAATAAACTATGTTATTATCAATACATAAAAATACAAATAAAATGAAACATGTATTTCAAGTATACAGTCATAAAAATATTGGTTATCAACAATAGAACAATATTCTAATAAACAGCATCTAGTGAGCTAGGTTCTCGTTAGGTTACACCAAGGATATTTTCTAAACATTTTATTTATATACTCGTAAACTGAAATTGCAGAAAATTTTATTTCAGAATTTATTAAACAAAAGTTGACGAAAATGAATTATTTTTATAGCACCCAGAACTATTCACAAAGGTAAATGTCAAAATAGTGAACTCAAAATCTACTACTCACTAGTAGCCAAGCACTGAGGAAGGTGACATAGTCACCGAAACTAGTTTGTTGTGTGTTTGTTTATTAAAAACTAATTTTTGGTGAGATTTTGAGTTCACTATTTTGACTTTTACCTTTGTAGATATTAGAACCTATATCCGAAGGACACGTACTATAAATTCATGAACACTAAGCATGAAGTACCGCGGTCTTAGAATATATAATGAGGACTTAGTTTATGCGTTCAAAGTAATGATAAAAACTTGCGATCACAAGGGCGTTGAAATAACTATGGCGTACCCTTTTCGTACATGGTACAAGTTCTATCCCTACAGGCTTTACGCCGGTTGCGGACCCCGGCGTGCAATGCTCGGATAAAATATGGCATAAATAAAATTTAAATACAATAGTTGTTTTCTCCGTATTCGATACTTTCTAATTTTGATAATACTTTCACCTGTATCATAACAATAGTTCTGCGCAATGAATTTTAATATTAATAACACATAATTTA